>JZKD02S1821223.1:0-23209 GCA_000966675.3 Picea glauca | reverse complement strand
ATATATATATATATATATATATATATATATATATATATATATATATATATATATATATATATATATATATATATATATATATATATATATATATATATATCCACCAAGACACTTTTAGATTCACCACCATTTCTAGATTATATACTATTTCAATAGGTGTAGGATTGAACCATCATGTCTATTGACATGAACCATTGCACCTCTTTATTTAATTTTAACATGAATAATCTTCTCCTTTTATTGTGTAAGTTTCTCAATTAATTAGAAGACCGATATTTATTCAAATTTTGTCCACATGAGTTGATCATAGGTATGGATCGACTCTTTGTATCGTTCCCATGCTTCTGTTGCGTCCCTAGTTATTCAACAAACTAGATTCAATATTTTACCAACTCTATGTATTGATATGGTGTTAATATTGTCAAATTACATCCCTTTAACTGTTTTACATAAATTTTATTCTATAAATGTGCTTTCTTCAACCCAATGTTCAAATGATTGTGGGATCAAAACCACGGGCTTATCCATTTAAGTGTTGTCACGAGACTAGTGTTGGAACCAAGTCCTTTGGACTTTGACTTTCTTGTATTTTATCAGAGTAATACTTCCTGAAGTAAAATTCATCGAAGTACATATAAACACTCCCTGTTGACATTATTCGTCATATACCCTTTGGCTAAGAATCAAAGTCTTAGCTCATTTTTCTAACATAGTTATTGAACTTGGCCCTCGAGTTGCTTAAGAACCTTCACATGACCAAGAGCTAGGATCGACTCTCCGGGTATTCAGGATTATTGAAATTTTCAAACCTTGTATTCATCTGGAGTTTGACCTACCGAAGTGGTCATCAAGAGTGGGAAACCAGTTGTTGTTGGTTGTTATTACTCCTTACGCTATCCTTCTACTATACTTGATCAAACGATCGAGAATTATCCCTAAGTAGATCAATGGTTAGCGTTACTTCATGATTAACGCTTACTCTATCATTCCATTATGTTTAATCAATGGAAAAGAATAATCCTGAAGTAGATCAACTATTAGCATTACTTTGCGATTCCATCCTTTGGTGATTTATTTAATAAAGGAAGCTTGGATATCCCTGATGCTAGTCATCCTGGAGTCACGTGGCTTGTTGACGTCAATGTTGATTTGTCACTGGTTGAGTGGTTTCCACGTTTCACCTTGATTTGTGACTTTCATATACCTAATGTGCCAAGTAGACCTTGACACTTGTCATATGATGATTGAGACACATGTCATATTTTTATTACTACGTGTCTTGTCCAAGCTCAAAAGGAATATTCTTTGATTCTTTATCTTTGGAGGGATGCCACTTCCACTTTCTCCAGTTCTCTGAACGGATGGTATTGAATGGAATATTCTTTTTTGATACTCTGATTTTGGAGTGTTATAACAACTGGACTCTGAACACTTTCCTCTGAACACTAATTAATATTTTCCATATGTTATGTCCTTTCTGGACATCAAATAAAGAGTATCGATGAGGAATATTTTGTTTCAATACTCTGATTTTGGAGTGTTAAAACAATTTTTCTCCACTGGACTCCGAATGTTGAAATATTGTAACTGCGAAGAATATTCTAATTATAATTGAGTTATTTTTGTATAGATCAAATCCCCTTTTGTGGATTGATCATGTCGAGTCTTGTATAATACCAAATCCCCTTTTGTGGATAGGTCAAACCATATTTATATGGTGGTATTTAAGAAGTTGGCCTCTAGGGTTTAATAAAGTGGTTTTAACCATTATTGGAAGAAGTCGTACCTTATTGGTGAATAGACATAACCCTAGAACCCCCTCAGCTAGTATAAATAGTGAGGATGGTGCCTCATTCACACACACACACTCAGTCACTAAACAAGTGTGCATCTTTTGGAGGTAGTTGCAATTACAAGAAGGAGAAGAGAGGTGCATGCTCAGTCTTGGATATTCTTTAGTTTTTTGGTCTAAGTCTTGGCATTGTATTAGAAATCAATTATTGAGGAAGTTTTTGTTGGGTTTTCTCCCCCATGAGGGTTTCCTGGGATAAAATGTTGTGTACCTTGTGATTGTGTTTCTTTCAGTGATCATGCTTATGCTAGTATTTCTCTAGTAAATTGAAAAGAACTTAATAGTAGCTCTAAAATTAACATGGTTTCAAAGCTTGATTGAATAAAGCACCTTTCATTGGGTAACCATAAACGTCATTATTGTCGTACAATAAAATTATGGATTTTTATTGGAAGTGAATTTCTGACTAAAAACCATCTAGGGAAGTGCACCCTACCCTAGTGCATCACTTGGAAGCTTGAGCACACCTCTTTAGTGGCCCAAGCCTTCAAAAATTCAAACCCTAGTTTTGACTGGTTCCAGAAAACTGGAACCAGTACCAGAAGTACCATTCCAGATTTGTGCAGGTCAAGTTTCAAGGGGTAAAACTTGGATTTTTTTAAAACATACAACTCCAGCCTACTCGCCTCAACCCAGCGCATCTTCTGATAATTTCATATTCACTTTCTAAGCACTTTCATTTTCTGGTCATTTACTTAGCTCCAGGTCAAGATGTTTGCAAGAACCAAGCTTGTTCACAAGTTAGAAGGTGTGGAAAATTTCTGTGCCTGAAAGTACATAATTGGACTCATTATTGAAGAGAATGAAATTGCAAAATTCATAAAAGAAAATGTGTCAGAACCCGAAGAATATGCAGCCAAAGCAAAGTACAAGAAGTATATGTTTAGGGACAAAATGATCATTACAGACTCCATTAAATATCACTTGATCCCTCAAGTGTCTTTTAAGAATACTCTAAAAGAGATGTTTGATGCCCTAACCAGAATGTATGAAGGAAAGAACATCAACCGGAAGATGAACTTGAGAACCCAACTAAAGAATACAAAGATGCAGAAAGGAGAAACAATTCATGACTATTTATCTAGGGTTTATCAATTCAAGGAACATTTAGAAGCAATGGGAGACAACCTAGATGAATATGAACTCATAATGACAACTCTTAATGGTCTCACAAGACCTTGGGATGCCTTCATCTAAACTATCTGTGCAAGAAAAGAGAAACTCCAATTTGACAGTCTATGGGAAGAATGTGTTCAAGAAGAAGCAAGAGTATCCAACCGAGAAGCCGTACTTTTAAGGGATGAATATCAATCCCTATCTTCTCATACTAAAGGAGGAAAGAAAATGTCTCATTTCCAAAAGGAGACCCATCTTCATAAGGAATATCACTCCCCAAAGAGATTCACCCACTTCCATAAAGATTCTCACCCTCCAAGGATATTCCAGAAATATCAAAAGGGGAAAATAAAATAAAAGTATTCCTCCTCTTATCAATGTTATCATTGTGATAAGATGGGACACATTGTTAAGAATTTTCCTACCAGAAGGGAATAATAAAATAAGAGAAATTAAAAAATACATCATGACCATGTAGTTGAAGATGATGAGCCACCCACAAAGTTGACTAAAGAAAAGATTGAAGATTATATTTTATTTTCTGCCCTCTCAGGATATGTGACACCTAAAGAGGATACTTGGTTCATAGACAATGGTTCCTCTAAGCACATGACAGGTCATAGAGACATTCTCTCTAGCCTTATAGAATAGTACTTTCCCCAAAAAATTTCACTTGGAGATGATTATCAATATCTTATCAAAGGAATGGGAGAATCCACCTACAAACTTGATTCAATGACTCCTATGAGAATGAAGGATGTACTTTATGTATCAGGTCTGAAAAAAGAACTTACTTTCTATCTCAGTTCTAGATAAGAAAGGTTTCAGGGTTGCATTCATAGATGGTGAAGTTCTTATGTGGCCTAAAGGAAAAACCATAGAAGATTCAATTGTTATTGGAACAAAAGAAGGTGGTATGTATAATTTAAAAGGTCACTCAGATACATCCTTGACTCACTCCACTAAGAGTCCATGTGAACTTTGGCATAGAAGACTAGCTCACATCAACTACAAAACCTTACCATATGTAAGTAAGGTAGTTACTGGTTTACCAAAATTCAAGGTTGATCATGAAGGCGTATGCAAGGGATGTGCACAAGGAAAGAACATAAAGAATCCTTTCCCAAAGAGTGACAACAATGCATAAGCAATCTTGGAGCTCATCCACTCAGATGTATGTGGTCTAATTCCATCAACATTTCTAAGTGGGTATGTACTATGTATCATTTATTGATGATTATTCTCACAAGAATTGGGTTTATTTATTGAAATCAAAAGATGAAGTACTCATAAAGTTCAAGGAATTCAAAGCCTTGGTAGAAAATCTCTCTGAAAGAAAAATCAAGATACTCAATTTAGATAATGGAGGAGAATACACCTCAAATGAATATGGAATATTTTGCAGAGATGTCGGGATTAAGAGGGAGCTCACCACTTCTTATAATCTTCAACCAAATGGTGTAGCAGAAAGAAAGAATAGAACAATAATGGAAGTAGTGAAGACTATGATCCACGATCAAGATCTTCCAATGCACTTATGGGTTGAAGTAGAAAGAACAATAGTTTATGTCCAAAACAGATTATCCCATAGTCCACTTGGATTCAAAACCACCAAAGAAATGTTCTCTGAAAAGAAGACAGAAGTAATCCATCTCAAAATATTTGTATGTCCAATCTTTTTACACCTTCCGAAAGAAAGGAGAACTAAGTTGAATGCTTCAGGAAAGAAGGGAATACTTGTTGGATACTGTGAGGTCTCTAAGGCCTTCAGAATTTACATACCAGGTTACCAATATATTGAGATCATCAGAGATGTAACCTTTGATGAATATGCATCACTCAAAAGTTCAATAAAATGCCAGCTTGAAGAAGTATATGAAGAAGAACCTGTGAAGGAATTTACAGTTACCTTTGATGATGAGATTCCAAAAAATCATGATATGATAGAATCTCAAGAACCTCCCTAGATGACGATCTCTCACAAGAGAAATTCATCTTGGTAAAGAGAACTTATTCAATATGGAGAGAAGTATGGTGCCCCAGAAGGAACCATGAGACAAAGCAAGAAACCTAAGACATACTCCAGTTATATGGCCTTCATGTGTGAACTCATAGAAAAGGAACCCACTTTCTTTGAAGAATCCATTTAGAAGAAAGAATGGGTGGATGCCATGATGGAAGAATACCAATCCATTATAAAGAATGATGTATGGGAAATAGTTCCCAGACCAAACAACAAATATGTGGAATATTACAAATGGATATAGAAGATAAAACATGTTGTAGACAGAAGTATTGAAAAACATAAAGCAATATTTGTAGCTCGTGGAGTTTCTCAAAAGGAAGGCATTGATTATGAAGAGAATTTTTCTCATGTAGCCACATACACTTCTATCAGAACAATCATAGCTCTTGCAGCGAAGATGAAGTGGAAGTTACAATAAATGGATGTGAAAACAGCCTTCTTAAATGGTGTTAAGGAAGAATAAATGTATATGGAACAACCACAAGGGTGGGAAGTTTAAGATAAAAAGACTCATGTATGCAAGTTGAAGTAATCTCTGTACGGGTTAAAGAAAGCTCTTAGAGCTTGGTATGGAAGAATTAATAGTTTCCTGACAAGCGTGGGATTCACCAAGATTAAATTTGATTCTAAACTTTACTTCAAGGTTATGAATGATGAGCCAGTTATATTTCTATTGTATGTGGATGACTTGTTCTTAACAGGAGAAGAAAATCTCATCATGGATTGTAAGAAGAAGCTCGCTGCAGAATTTGAGATGAAATACCTAGGCCTGATGCATTATTTATTAGGTCTTGGAGTTAGGAAGATCCCAGAGAAGATCTTCCTTAACCAAGTGTTGGGCCTGAGATATGATCATTTTCATGACAATTATTATACACTTTTGTCATATGTATATATGTGTTTTTCATCTTTTGAAGGATCTTTTTGAAGAATTTGATGATAAAATGGTATGATCAGCATAAGGTACATGTAATTCATGTTTAATGATTAAATCAAGTTTAATTCATCATGGTCTATGATTTTAAAGAGTTAATTCATGTTTTTCTGCTATTACAGGGCAAAACGCACCATATTTCCACTTCTGGCACTTGATCTAGCACTCGTTCCGGTACCCGATCCGACACTCATTCCAACACTTAGTATTGCACAAAAACACAGGGTGAGTTGGCAGTTAAGGCATTGGCGGCCACTGATGGACAAATCGGGCACATGGGTTTTCTTCATGATCACCCTCTCTATCTACTAAGCTCCAAAAAACTTAGATTTAGTTGTCCAAGAGGGAGATTATTGGCTCTCTCTGTTTCGGCAGTTAGGGCATCATTTATTGTAATTTACCAATTTTAGAAGTGGTTCGAACCTCCTGTGGTCGACCACTTGGCATGTAAACATTATAAATACTGCTAGGATGATCATAAGATTGTTAATAAGTAGAAGAATTAGTGTGTTAGAGGAAAATACGATTTTGGCTCTGTTTTTCCATTTTAGTTTTGCCAGAATTGTGTGAAACTGTGTTTTTAAGTTTTAATTGTGAAATCGTTGTGCTGAAATTCGTGGTGTGCCTTTGAAGAGTAACCATGACTATTGGGGGGGCCACCAACAATCTGAGTAACCATCCTATGTATTTACTTGTGAATTAAATAGCGTAGATGTATTTTTATTTCTTTTCCTGTACATGAATTGTCATTTCGTTTTCTCATTGTATAAATTGTTGTTATAGTTTAATTGTGTTAGTTTCCTTTTGCAGGTTAATATGAAGGAGTTTTGTTAGTATGGAATGAGTTCTTAGTTAGTATAGATAAGCTTAAGCTTAAGCCACTAACCCCCGTGTGATTAAATAATAGACTAGAATTTATGTATGTTGAAATAGATTAGTTAGAGTTTAAAACAGAATTTTAAAACAGAGTTTTAATGCATGCTTTCTTTGACAGGGTTTCGATGGATGGGTACTGTTAGTCTTAGTTTTTATTTTCAGATTGCTTATTTAGTTGCTACTTAGTTTTGATTCTTTAGTTGCTGGTTAGTTTCCCCATTTCATTACTTGTCATATGTTGGAATATTGTTAATTTTTGTTTATAAGCATTTCTCTTTTTGCAAATTTGAATTATTAAATAGAACTAGTTTAGTTTACTTCATGCAATTTCTTTTTTAGACCTAGATTGCAATTTCAATTCATAGTTAATTATTGAGTTTAGCGTAGTATGAACTTGCTTCATTAGCCTAGAATGCAATTGAATTTATTAGAATAGTCTCTTTATATTGTTGATTAATGCATGATAGTTTCTTTCTTTCATAGATTAGAATATAGTTGTATTGTTGTTGTAGATAGATAGACTTTGCTTTGATAGATTAAATAGTAGCTTGATTATTATAGATTAAGCATTATTTGGTAGTTCTTCTTGCTTTCAATAGAATAGATTTCCTTTCATGCATTTCATTGAGCATTTAGATTTCCTTTCACGCATTAGAAATAGTTTTTCATTAGGCATTTAGTCCACTTGCCTCTTAGGCTAGATAGTTGTTCAATGAGAAGTTTTACTTGTAGTAGTTAGTTGCCTTTGCTTACTTGTCTTTTGCTTTAGTAGGTTAGTTAGGTGCCTTTGCTTACTTGTCTTTTTCTTTAGTAGGTTAGTTAGGTGTCTTTTCTTACTTGTCTATTTGCTTTAATAGGTTAAATAGGTGCTTTTTATTACTTGTTTATTTATTTTCTTTCATAGGGTAGTTGCTCATTGAATATAGGTTGGCAAGTTAAAGAAGTTCGTTTTTGTCATTTACTTATTATGCTTAGTAGTTTTGTCATTTACTTATTGTTGAACTAGTTTGCTTTACATAGGGTTTTACTTGCTTTCTTAGGAACTATCCATCGATCCTTGGCCCAAAAGTACTTAGGTTACCTAGTTTCAAGTTGCTTAGTCAGGTTTGCTAATTAGATAGGTTTGCTTGAGTAGATTATCCTTACATAGATTCTTTCATTAGTTATACTATACTGCTACCAACCCATCTACCTTTGGCATATATTTTGCTACAACTCTAAGTTTACTTACCCCGGGTTGACAATTTAATTGAGGGTTTTTAGTGTGTTTTTAGTGCATAAATAACACCCATCATTTTTGGCATCATTGTCGAGGAGTTGTCTCAAGGTAAGAAGTAGTTAGGAAATAGATCATCCTTAGACCTTAGCATTAGCTTGGTGGCGGGGGAAATTTAATACGATAGGTAAGAACCTGTGCATCTGCTATAGCAGGTTCCCCCAAACCCAATGGTAGTTTTTCTTTTTTTCTTTTTTTCTTTCATGAATAGACCTAGAAACCAAATGGTAGATTTTTCTTTTGTTTTTGCTTTCTTTCATGAATAGGCCTAGAGACCCACAAGGTAGATACATTAAATCTAAATTAGACCTTTCAGACAAGGTTCCTTCCGATCTCTTTGGGGGAAGGAACATTCCACTCATAAGCTCTGCAAATCAATACCAAAAAATAGGAGCTAGCTCAACCCAAAGAGCTAAAGCAGTCTTTAAAAGAGACTAAAACAGGGAGCACTATAGAACAGAAAATTGAAGCATCAATAATAGTGGGATAGGAGGCAAGACCACTCGAGCCTTCTGTAGAACCAAACAATACAACCTTTGTTTTCTTACCACCATCAGGAGATCCTAACTCTGTGGACATCATCTTTGTGTGAACCAGGTTTTATCAAATGACGAGATGAATTCAGAAGAAACCATTAGCCTGAGGGAACTTTCTCAAATCCTAGCAACAGTCAAGATTTCTTCTTTTCAGGAAGAACACATCTTGACAATAGCCAAGAACTTGTTTGCCTCTCTAAAAATATTAGAAGAATCAAGGTCCTATGAGCTAAAAAATGACTTTCCTTGCCACAATGCGAAGGAAGCTGAAAAATTATGGACTACATCCAATGGAGAGCAATCATTAAGACCTAAGATTGAGGAGTTCTCAACATCCATCTCAACAGATCCTTTATGTACTTCAGAAATCAATCATCGAGAAGAAGAGGATATGCATAGCATGATTAAGGAGAGCATAGAAATTACTGTTGATGAACATCAAGATTACATTGAAATTTGGTTTCAAGAGGTCATCAGGCCACAATACTATTCTCTTCTTCAACACCTTCTGATGCCAAAACAAGTAGGTTGGTTGGTTCTTCATATCCAGGTAATCACTGTGGTAACTTTTTCATATATGGATATGAGTATGTTTCTTATCTTTCTCTGCACATGGTTACATTGGAAGAGTTCTTACACTTGAATATAGATTTTCCCTTTTTTTTTAGGTAGGGTAGGATAGTAGATAAAAGTTGCATGTTGTTAGCTTATCTTAGAAGTCTAATGCGGCCTCATTTTAAATTTTCTTTTAATAAAACAAATATGAGATACATGTTCCTATGACTTGATCTCATTAATCTCATTAGTTTATTATATTTTAGAGTGTGGTTTTTGCAAACAGTTTTAGAGATCTCTATAGGTATTTATCTCACCAAGAGTAGACAGTTCAAAGAAATATAAAAGAAGGATTTTTCTTCAAAACATTGTTACACTTGAACCCTATTGTCTGCTAAGAATAAAATGAATAATGAGTTGTTGTAATTAGCCATGTTTTTGCAAAAACTTTCATATTCTTGTTCTTAAGGCATTCCAAAGTAGTTTCTCTTGAAACTCTTCACCACTGTATAAGGAAGTGACACCGTAACCATCAAGCTTAAAGGTATCTCGTACAGTTTTCCCAATAAGTCTGAGTAAGTGAGTAAAGTATATTTATTAAAGAGTAACAAGGAGGTTTGATTAGCGGTTAGTCATGGAAACATCACAATAACTTACAAAAGAAGAAAGTGAGTTGAGCCTAGAGATACCTTTCTGTTCTTTCTCAATGGTACCATCCACTATACACTAAATAGCTTGATTATATCATATCTTTAGATAGGCCACATCTGCTTAAGTACCCCTTACATCAGGAAAATTACTAAGGAATATAACGGAAAGTCATCCTCTAACATAAATACCATCCCGATTGAAAAAAAAAAAGAAAAAGAAGAAGTTGTTTTCAGAGTTGTCCCCCCATTCTCTTGCATAAAGAAATATTATATTAAAATCTTAAAAGATGGAGGGCCATTCTTTGAGGGTTTAAGAGGCTAACCCATTGGGATATTGAACAGGTCTGCTAGTAGCGGGTACCGACCTGTGGTATGACTAGGTAAACCTGTCGAAGTACTGAACAAACTTGCTGGAAGTGGGGCATTCTACCTAGCGAGGATGGTAATCTGACAAAAATAAATAATAAATCTAAACTTGTTCTGATGTACAACATTACTTGTAGACAAAGATGACATGAAGTATGTATGGTTAATCTAAGGTTAATGAACTCCATAAACTTGCCATTGGGAACTAACTCTGAGACTATCTTGAAACTCTCTTGCCTACCTCTTCTTATCTATATATAGGATCTCTTATCCTATAGGTGGGGCCATCTTCTAACCATCTCATCAGACCGATTTGTGAAATTTATCTTTACACTTTACAAACTGTAAATCTTCAGTTATCGGGAGAACTGACTGGTTTCCTATATTTTTTGTTGTGAGGTGTCATAATACTTAGGCGTGGGGAGGGGTTAATGAGTTGACAAATGATAACATTGCCTAGAAGAAATAAATCTTTGTAAAAAAATTGTATTATTTTAATGATACAGGTTATTACATCAACAGTCATTTTATCTTGAGGTGCTAAACTCTTGTGTGCTATAAATTGTTGTATATGTCCTTAACAGACCACTCTGTTGGTTTATTTTTATTACAGGTTGTTCATTGTAGGTTTGACATTACATATGCAAGTGGATTGAGTGAGAATGGTCGAAAAATCAACAACAATGGAACACTCTTAGCCTGCCTCAACTCCTATTCACTATGTTTGTGGCCTCTGAGGAATCATTGTCTCAACCACAAAGCTCCTAAGAATTGGATATCGTTGATTTAAACACCATCAGTTGCCAAGAGAAAGCTATAACAAGGTTTTCAAAACTGAATTTCAGAACATCTCTGGAGCTAAGGGATACTCCAAGGAATGGATAAAAGAGGATCTAATTAACCCTCTCATAGTCATCACCAGATTGAATACATGTGAAGGTAGATATTCCATCTTTAAAGCCTGTCAATTTCGATTATTAGATCACTTTCAGTTCCATAAGCCATTGTAACTTTCCCTTCTACTTCTTAAAGAGTCTTGAGAATATGTCTTCCCAAGTGAGAAAGGATGTAACCAATCCCCATAACAACCTATTTTACCATGACCTTATCAAACTACTTGTCTTAGCCGAGTTGGAAAAACAGGAGAAAGCATGGGATGAGTTCATTTACCAATTTGCAAACGCTCATCTTACAATTAAGACTATTAAGAAGAATCTTGATCTAAGGACTGTTACTCCACCCAAACCCTCATGCTCAAGTTATTCCTTTACCAAACCAAAAGTCCAAGAAACTTGTTGATACCCCTGCAGCCTCATCAGGCAAAAAGACCAAGAAGCCTATTGCTAATTCATGGCATGAGGACGTGCCATATCTTCGGTCTGGGGGGAGTTTTCTTGAGCTAAAAATGCTAAGCATTTTCCATTTGTATAGCAAACCCATGAGAAGAGGAAGTAGGATTTCTGTCAAAATTTTGTCATACTGTCTTTTTACAATGTCTTGGGATATTATATCAGCAGTTGTTTGTATTGATATGATAAATTATATACTGCTGACATCATTATGTGTGTTATAAGCTTGATGTGCATTTTTTATACTTAACTAATCTTTGTGACAAATACAGAGCAATAACAAATGCTAAATACTTACTGCAATCTGTATTACAAGCTTATGAAAAGAGGAACAGTTGTTTGAATTGTTACAGATCGATGAAAGGAAATAAAATTTCTCCTGATTCACCATGCCTACCCGTACAAACCAAGCCTTTTGTTAGTATTTGTCAGTTATGTCAGTCACCAGTGATCAAATTTACTCTTTCATGTGATTGATAGGGTTATTAGGTCAAATTGTTATATTTTCAAAATAAAATTCTCAAATAAAATTTGACATATCTTGGTTGTAAAATTTTCATTGGTGTGTCTAGTTGTCAATACTACTCCCTCCACTCATACAAGGTCATAAATATTCATTGTGGTCATATCATCATTCCTTGTCATAATTTTTCAGATAATTGTCTTCGTCAAAGTTCTACTTCAAATTTGGTTTATGATTTAAGGAAGATGAATTTGAAAAAAGTGAAAGAGGTTTTTGTCAACCATATACCAATAAACAAAAAATTCCTTCATTTTATGCACAGGTTTTATCATTAGAGAGAAATTCCACAAATACACTCGCTATAGGAGGGGTTTCTGCACATTTGAACAGTTTGACTTCTAGTCAGTTTTTTAGAGGGTTGGAGAAGGCCTTTTCAGTGCTTGATCATTCCATTGTGTATCAGACATCATAAAATTTCCACCCATACCAATTTCATCCCACAAATCCTCTGGTAATGCCTCCAAAATCCCTATCAAATACCATGTTGCGCTTCCGCTAAGAGCACGTTGTGCTTCTGCAAGTTTTGAGTAACCAACTTCAAGATGGAATTATGAACAAATGGGAAAGTAACTTTGAAAACTGGAGGAGGTTGTTGTTTACAACATATCAAAACACAATAACCTCTCTCATTTTTTGAATATACTTTATGGTTTGTGATATATTCTATCATCTTAGAGGCCTATACTTTCAGAAAATAAAAGACTATGTTTTTCCTGTTTTAGTCATATTTGTGATTCGTGTTTTCCTAACAAATGGAAGTGAAGTTTTGAAAACCAAGAGAGGTTTTTACCAAGGAAATATTTAAAAACAATAATCTCTCTCAGTTTCAAAATATACGTTATGGTTTTGTATATATTCAATTCTCTTAGAGGCCTAGTTTTTTAGGAAATAAAACACTCTGTTTTTCTTGTTTTATACATGTTTTCTTTTCGTGATTTCCTAACAAATGAAAGTGAATTTTTGAAAACCAAGAGATGTTTTTGTCAAGAACATATTCAAAAACAAAAATCTCTCTCAGTTTTTACACATGATCTACTGTCTTGTAGTTATAGGTGTCACTTTGATACCTATTTTTCACAAGTCCGCCAGGCCAGAATTGTTGCGCTTATGGGAAGTCACTTTTGGAACTAATTTTGCAGAGGTAAAATTGTTGTTTTGAATGGTTTAAATGATCAAGGGTATAATATACATCTCAATTCTTCCTTACATGTCATCGACAGCCTCCAAAAACTCCAAACCCTCCAGTTCAAACTTAGAGAGCATGAAACACTGAGTTGTCATTTATGCCATGATAATGTTGTCCTACAACCCAACATGAATTCTCTACAACGTTAGGTTGATGATATTAACTGCCACCAATAATAGTCTCTAGATTCAATTGAAACACCATGAAAATCCTAATTCAAAATCCCTCGAGAAAGAGGGAGAAGCTTCTAAAGATAATCGACCCCCTCCTTCGCAAGTTTAGTCATAAAGGGCAATTTCTTTTTGTTTGCAGTGGGACCTACAAAATCTTAGGTGTGGGGGTAATGTTGGGCCCGAGATATGATCATTTTCATGATGGTTATTATACACTTTTTCCATATGTATATATGTGTTTTTCATCTTTTGAATGATCTTTTTGAAGAATTTGATGATAAAATGGTATGATCGGCATAAGGTACCTGTAATTCATGTTTAATGATTAAATCAAGTTTAATTCATCATGTTCTATGATTTCCAAGAGTTAATTCATGTTTTTCTGTTGTTACAGGGAAAAACGCACCATATTTTCAGTTTTGGCACTTGATCCGGCACTCGTTCCAGCACTCATTTCGGTACCCGATCTGGCACTCATTCCAACACTCAATATTGCACAAAAACATAGGGTGAGTTGGCAATTATGGCATTGGCGTCCAGTGATGGACAAATTGGGCACATGGGATTTCTTCATGATCTCTCCCTCTAGCTACTAAGCTCTAGACAACTCATATTTAGTTGTCCAAGAGGGCGATTATTGGCTCAATCTATTTCGGCAGTTAGGGCATCATTTATTGTAATTTACCAATTTTATAAGTGGTTCAAACCTCCTGTGGTTGACCACTTGGCATGTAAACATTATAAACACTGCTACGATGATCATAAGATTGTTAAGAAGTAGAAGAATTAGTGTGTTAGAGGCAAATACGATTTTGGCTCTGTTTTTCCATTTGCGTTTTGCCAGAATTGTGTAAAACTGTGTTTTTAAGTTTTAATTGTGAAATTGTTGTGCTAAAGTTTGTGGTGTGCCTTTGAAGAGTAACCATGACTGTTGGGGGGGCACCAGCAGTCTGGGTAACCATCCTATGTATTTACTTGTGAATTAAATAGTGTATATGTATTTTTATTTACTTTCCTGTACATGAATTGTCATTTCGTTTTCTCATTGTATAAATTGTTGTTATAGTTTAATTATGTTAGTTTCCTTTTGCAGGTTAATATGAAGGAGTTTTGTTAGTATGAAATGAGTTCTTAGTTAGTATAGATAAGCTTAATCTTAAGCCACTAACCCCCGTGTGATTAAATAATAGACTAGAATTTATGTATGTTGAAATAGATTAGTTAGAGTTTAAAACATAATTTTAAAACATAGTTTTAATGCATGCTTTATTTGACAGGGTTTCGATGGATGGGTAGTGTTAGTCTTAGTTTTTATTTCCATATTGCTTATTTAATTGTTTCTTAGTTTTGCTTCTTTAGTTGCTGGTTAGTTTCCCCATTTCATTACTTGTCATATGCTGGAATATTGTTAATTTCTATTTATAAGCATTTCTCTTTTTGCAAATTTGAATTATTAAATAAAACTAGTTTAGTTTACTTCATGCAATTTCTTTCTTCGACCTAGATTGCAATTTTAATTCATAGTTAATTATTGATTTTAGCGTAGTATGAATTTGTTTCATTAGCCTAGAATGCAATTGAATTTATTAGAATAGTCTCTTTATATTGTTGATTAATGCATGATAGTTTCTTGTTTTCATAGATTAGAATATAGTTGTATTGTTGTTGTAGACAAATAGACTTTGCTTTGATAGATTAGATAGTAGTTTGCTTATTATAGATTAAGCATTAGTTGGTAGTTCTTCTTGCTTTCAATAGAATAGACTTCCTTTCATGCATTGCATTGAGCATTTAGATTTCCTTTCACTCATTAGAAATAGTTTTGCATTAGGCATTTAGTCCACTTGCCTCTTAGGCTAGATAGTTGTTCAATGAGAAGTTTTACTTGCAGTAGTTAGTTGTCTTTGCTTACTTGTCTTTTTCTTTAGTAGGTTAGTTAGGTGTCTTTTCTTACTTGTCTTTTGCTTTAGTAGGTTAGTTAGGTGTCTTTTCTTACTTGTCTATTTGCTTTAATAGGTTAGATAGGTGTTTTTGCTTACTTGCTTATTTATTTGCTTTCATAGGGTAGTTGCTCATTGAATATAGGTTGGCAAGTTAAAGATGTTTTCTTTTGTCATTTGCTTATTATGCTTAGTAGTTTGATTTTGCTTATTGTTGAACTAGTTTGCTTTATATAGGGTTTTACTTTCTTTCTTAGGAACTATCCATCGATCCTTGGCCCAAAAGTACTTAGGTTACCTAGTTTCAAGTTGCTTAGTCGGGTTTTCTAATTAGATAGGTTTTCTTGAGTAGATTAGCCTTAGATAGATGCTTTCATTAGTTAGACTATACTCCTACCAGCCCTTCTACCTTTGGCATATATTTTGCTACAATTCTAAGTTTACTTACCCCTAGTTGACAATTTAATTGAGGGTTTTTAGTGTGTTTTTAGTGCATGTATAACACCCATCACCAAGGGATGTATGCAATTGAAATACTGAATAGGTTTGACATGTTGGAATCTAAAGCCATGAACACACCCATGGAAACAAAGTTGAAGATCCTGGTAGATACTTCGTCAGAATTGGTTGATGCTACTTTGTACAGACACGTTATTGGTTTATTGATGTATCTGATGAATACCAGGTCAGATATGTGTTTTTTTGTGAACACCTTGAGTTGGTATCTAGTAGAGCCAAGACGTTTTCACCTTGTAGTTGCAAAACATGTGATGAGATACCTTAAGGGTACGTTGGAATATGGTTTCTGTTACACTGGAGATCATGAATTTTGACTGTATGGATATACTAATTTAGATTGCGCTAGAAGTGTCTCTGATAGAAAGAGAAATGCAGGATGTTGTTTTAGTCTAGGGTCATATATAACTTCATGGAAGAGAAGGAAGAAATTTATTATTTCTCTCACCACGGAAGAAGTGGAATACATTCCAACATGTTCCTCCAATTGTGAATCCATATGTCTTTGGAAGTTGTTGATAGGTCCATTCAATCTAGAGATGGAGGCCACTGTGATTCTATGTGATAACCAGAGATTAATAAAGATTAAGGAGAACCATGTGTTACATGATAAGTCAAAGCACATAGAGATCCAGTATCACTACATTCATGATATGGTGCAGGGGGGAGCTATAAAGCTCCAATATGTTGGCACAGTTGAGAAATTTGTAGATGTGTTGACCAAGCCTTTGTCTCGTGTGAAGTTTGAGCACTTCTAAGACAAGCTTGGTGTTATCCGAAAGGACATCCCTTAAAAGGGGGAGTGATGTTGATGATACTATAGTATCCTGACCAACAGTGGGTAGCTCCATTAGGATTTTATATCCTAGGGGATTGATCATCCCTGGGAAGATCCCTAAGCTCTAGCAAGAATGGTATGTCAGAGTACATGTTCATGTATATGACAGGTGTGGTCAATAGTGGTAGATTCGTTAGGATTTTATATCTTAGGGAATCTTATGATTCCTGGGAAGATATCAAAGGTTTGGTAAGGATGGTATGTCAGAGTGCCACATGGTATCTCTGTTAGGATTTTATACCCTAGGGAATCTTATGATTCCTGGGAAAATCCTGAAGGTTCGGTAAGGACGGTCTGTCAAAGTACCACAAAATGTTGTTGTTGCACCTGCCTTATTATGTTGCCATATGATGATGATGTTGTTATCTCAGCCTCATGCTGATGATGTTGTTGTTTCAGCCTCATGTTGTTGTTGATGATGTTGTATCAGCCTCATGTTGTTGATGATGTTGTATCAGCCTCATGCTGTTGATGATGATCTTGTACTAGCTTTATACTAATTGATGTTTGTTGAGTCTCCATTTTGACACTTCTAATACCCTCTATTACCCCCTATATAAGCCTATTTTACCTATATTATGAGTATAAACTTGATCGTTACCTCCATAGATACACTTAATAACCTTGTTCATGTGCATAGAGAGGTAACTTATGGTTAAGGCATGTTTTGTTTGATTTTCTTGAGTTAATTCGATTAAAATAGTTGATTTTGCATGATCCTAATCATTTGAGCTTAAGAAGCATTGATCTGGTACCAAAAAAATTGCATAAAATTGATTCGGTACTGCCTTGTGCTATTCTGGTACCATTGTGACTGTGTGTATTCTGGTACTAAACAACTACCTACAGGATTTCGGTACCAGCATTCTGGTACTAGATTTTCACCTTGATTTATGGGCCTATGACAATGGATCTCAAAATTCGGGGACATGGGTTTTTTCCAGAGCGGTGTTTCCATTTAGACGTGTTTTCCATAATATCCATATCATGCATGTGTGGACCTCCATCTCAGGGGGACCGATCCATCCTCAATCTTTGCCAATTTTCCAGAAATTCTAAGATCATGCCCAGATTCGTGGGAACAACATTTCCTTGATTAGATAATGGTTGTAATCGACCTCCATTGATGGAAAATTGTTTTTATTTGGATTGTATTGTCTAGATCCAAATTTGTAATGTAAAAATCATATAAATTGAGCGATGGCTAAGCCAAAAGGGAGAGAAATTAGTATGCTGGAAATTGGATTTCTGAACCAACTCCTTTTGTAAATTCATTTGTTGAAGATCAATGGAAGTTTGAATTCAAGGATCATGTGTGTCTCTTAGCATTTAACATCTTCTGATCTAAAAGCTTCCATGTTGGCATCGGCAAGGGCCCATCGATCCATCTTGGTAAGCTCATTGTAAATTATTAGCATAGATTTCTATTTTTTGTACTTGTTGTTTTGATTTCATTTTTTATTTCACTATTAGAATTGATTGCAAAGTGTGGCATAACAGGAATAGTTGGGAGTCCATCATTCACATTACATAATCTATCAAATAGAACATCTCATTAAAAATTATGTTTCCTGTGTAGAAACGAAGTAATTTCTAGAATTGCAAGATTGTGTTAAATTTTTGTTTGTGATGCATCAATTGATTTTGGAGAGTGTGCAGAATTAGATAAGAATTTCTTGCAAGTTTGAAGTGATTTGTTACAGGAAATGAGATCATACTTCATCTCTCACCTTCATACACCATAGAATTAAGCTTCTCAATTATATTGACAATTTTTTGTACTACATGGGTTTGATTAGAGTGAATAGATTTATGATTGTTTTTTTGTTTAAGAGTGAATTGTTGATTTTCGTTTTCAATTGCTACAGGGAACAAGATCTGATTTCATCTCTTCTTTTCATGAGCCTATAATGAACAGATATGTTATGTGAGCAAGAGACTTTTCAATTGAGTGTTTGCTTGATCCTTTTACTATGAGCTTTATCTTTTGTTATTGTTGAAGTGTGCCCAGATTTGCTTGTTAGTTGTTGTTAAGGACAGTAGCTACAGATAACAGATTCAAAGTCCATCTTTCCACTTCATGAGCTTGTAAATGGACAAATCATTATCTGAGAAAAATCTTTTGAGTGCATGATTGCAAGTTTTGCTTTCTAATTTCTGAATTGTGTGAAGAGTGTTATCTTTGAAAACATAGTATTTTGTTATTGATGGTTTTCTGATCTAAGCTATACTAAACAGACATAGGAACCTATCTTTTATCGGCACATATAGTGCATCAACTTTATTGATTCTGAATCATAGTTGATAATTTATGTTTGGTAATATATTATGCAAATAATTGCACCAACATTTTGGCGTCGTTGTCGGGGAGTTGTAAACGGTAATAGGTAGTATTTGGATTAGATTTCTTTAATGGTTTTGGATTGGTTTTATGGATGACCTAAGGGTGGAGAGAATATGGTAAGACATGCAGGAAGATCCCACACATCCACTTTGGTGGGGTTTCTCCAAAGTTAGGTTGTCCTCTCTTCTTTTAATGCAACTGTGTTTTTCCTTTCTTTATGAAAAATTGTGTTTTCATGATGGGCTAACTTGTGCGAACAGATAACCTGGTGACAGCAGGGTCCCAATAATTAAAGGAGGTCAAGTTTGGTGTGTTATATTTTTTCAAATAGTTTTAAAATTCATATCTTTTATGATAAATCATTTTTGGGGTGTTGCAAGAACCCCAGAGTACTAAGTTGTGTTGTGAGACAGGGATCATCAACCAGCTAGAGTAATTCAAGGATGATCAAGATCTTGAAGAATGTTCCTCCAAGAACTTTCCCACATTCTAGTAGCAGCTAGGATATCCACCTCTCAGGAAGAGCATATCTTGACAGCAGTCAAGAATTTAGTTGTCTCTCCACAAGAATATTTAGAAGTCTCGTCGGATTCCTCATGTCAATTTGTTGAGGAGACTAAAGAATCATGGATAGTATTCAATGAAGAGAAACCATTGGAACCTGAGATCGAGGGGTTCTTAGCATGCCTCTCAACAGACCCTGTATGTACCCCAAAGACCAATCATCTTGAAGAAGACAATCTGCGTAGCATGGAAAAAGAGGACATGTTGTGTGACCTAAACAAAGAAGAGAAATGAGAATATCTTGATCCTATTGAAAGATGGTTTCAATTAGCTATTAGGTCACACCACTCTTTTATTTTTCATTATTGTTTGATCTCATCATTGAAGCAGCTGGTCCTTCATACTCTCATATGCATTAAAATTTATATTTTAAACCCGAGTATGGATATATTTCTAACCCTATTACGCACATGGCTTCATTGGAACTATTCTTATACTTTAAGGACATTTTATTTTGTTCACTTAGAGTAGGATAGGTAAATAAATAAATAAATGTTGTGCATAAGTACAATGCAACATATCTTTCATATTTTTCATAGATGGGAATGTCAAAAGCTAATAAAGAAATCGGTTTAAGATATTTTGTTCCTATAGTAGATTTCTTTCTAAAAGTTGTGATAATTTTGTTTGGAATTTTATGAGAAGGTAATCTCTTCATCCTTTGAATGCACACATGATACTAGAAGGGTTTCAAAAGCAGAGAAGGCATCCTTGTCAATGGAAAATAACACTTAAGGGAGTGCTTCGCGACCTATTTCTTCAAATTTCTTCTTTTTCCTTAAGTTATTAAAAATGATGTAGTTGTGCTTTATCATTACCTATCTATTTTAATACCACCATTTCACGAGGATGATCAATTAAGTGACCTTTATAATAGCAGTTTAAGCTGAATGTTAATTCCAAATTATTTTATTCATAGCTATAATTCAACTTTTAACACTTTCCCTAAATTTTTTGTTTGTAAGCATGAATAAAAATCTATTTTTAATTAGTTCTATTGGTTTGTTTTTTAGCAAATGTTCGCAACCCTCTGAGCAACAAATTTTCAGCATCTCACATTGTTTGCATGAGGACATGCAAAACCTCAAGCATGGGGCAGTGGTTGTTGAAATAGTAGTAGTTAGGTTCATCTTCTAATAAAAAGGAAGTGCCAACAGGATCAGTGATCAACATGGTTCCAAAAGAGGAGGGTTCTAAATCTCAACATATGGTCATCCACTTAAATAATACCCTCTTGTCACAGATATTGGAGCCCAGTCACCAAATTCCTTTGCATTATTTTGATGCAAAATCAGAGTTCCTGCATCTAGTGTGGGTATTTGTTCCATCTATATGGTTTTTAGTTAAATCAGATCACAAGTCCTCTTCTAGAACACCAGAAAACACCAGCTACTTCTACAAGGTGAAACCTACAAAAGTTGCAAAAGCACTAGGTATGTGCTCATCCGGTACTGAACAACATGTATGCGTTATTCCGATATTGGTCATAACCCTGTGCTCATATTGTACTCAGGTGATCTGGTATTGGTAATAAGGTGTTGGTAGCTCTAATCATATCTTCAAGTTTTTCTGCTCTATTTAAGTACTAGGACATATAAATTCAACATTTTTCATTTTACTAAATAAATTAGACTAATTATGCAATAAACATATGGTTACTCTCAATTATTGCACACTACCTACCATGAACCTATGCAAGCCCTCGTATACATATCGTCACTCTGTTTCTGCCCCCTATTAATTATTTTCATTTTTCTATTTCGGTACTACAAAAACCTGCTCCATTACTTATCTGGTACTGATGCCAAAATGATATGATCTTTGTCATGTTCTTAACATTGTTTTCACTTTAGGTAATTGGAGGTATGGGCTAATATCTTTATGTTCTTTCCATCAAGTATCATTTAAGTCTTGTGTTGAATTGTTTTTACTCTCATGCACATCTTCCTCCTACATTTATACACTCAACCTTCAATGAATCATCCTTGCTCTCCTTTAAGAAGATATTTTCACATTTAGCTCTATATGATAATGGGTGCACTTGTCTTATTACTTCATCATTTTGAAGAAGTGATTGCTAATTGAAATATCCATTGAAAAGTGGTAACACCATTATGTCAAATACTAACCTAGTTGATTCAACAAGTTCTTATCCAAGTTTATATTTTCAAGTTTGTCTTGAGAGGTATTAATGAAAACCTCATGTGGTGGACCACCCTTGCAAATCACAATGAACTTTCATGAGAACCCTAATAGGATTAACTAGAGGGACCTCTTAGTCATTATCTGAGATGTTCCATTATACATTGAGTAGCTGAGATTTAATTTGAATGTGGATGATGTCACCCTTGGGATAATTGCAAACAATTAATTATGTTCTTAATATATCTAAAACACTCTCGTACCACCTACCTTCCTTATACTCTAAAACTGTCAATGAACAGTATACACTATTCTGAATCTTTTGAGTAATATAATAAAAATGAAGTATCAGGAAGTACAAGTAAATCTATCGAGGTACTAAATAGGCCTGCTGGTAGCGGGGCCATGCTTGTATGGTATTAAGGTAAACCCGTCGGGGTACTGAACAGGCCTACTAGCAGCGGGGCTATGATGGGTAAAGTGAGTTGAAAAACATAAAGTGGCACACTTAAAACTGAACAAAAACCCTTGGGTCTCATTCTGATGAAATCACTATCAAATCAAGGCTAGGATATGACCTTTATATCTCTTGGATGATGCTCTTAAGAACCTTCAAGTATCCACTTTAGAGTTATATATTTAAAAAATAGGTTTGCACGAGAAGTGGGACCCTCAGTATGTGTAATTCACCTTACCTAAACAAGAAGAGCTTCATATCTAAAAACTTGGATAAGAAATGAGTTAATCATCTTGGGATGAATTCTCTTATGTGTTCCTCTCTTCAAATGAGATCTAAAACTATTCTATGTCAGTTTTACTTGAAAAGGTAATCTATCCAGGGAGGCCTATTAGTCAAAGTCATTTTGAAAACTCTTAGCCACTTTCCTATAATCATATTAGAGTCACAGTCAACCCTTTCTCCTAACTTTGATCGAAAACAGATTGGATAAGACTTAAATTTAGATATTTCTTGATCGAGTGAAGAGTATCATCAATTGTGAAATTTTGAAGATCATTGTTGCATGAGGAAATGCAATGACTTAAACATGGGGGAATGTTGAGTCTCCATTTTGACACTTCTAATACCCTCTATTACCCCCTATCCGAGCCTATTTTACCTATGTCATGAGTATAAACTTGATCGTTACCTCCATAGATACACTTAATAACCTTGTTCATGTGCATAGAGAGGTAACTTATGGTTAAGGCATGTTTTGTTTGATTTTCTTGAGTTAATTCGATTAAAATAGTTGATTTTGCATGATCCTAATCATTTGATATTAAGAAGCATTGATCTAGTACCAACAAAACTGCATAAAATTGATTCGGTACTACCCTGTGATATTCTGGTACCAGTGTGATTGTGTGTATTACGGTACTAAACAACTACCTACAGGATTTCGGTACCAGAATTCCGGTACAAGATTTTCACCTTGATTTTCGGGCC
>JZKD02S1821212.1:77524-93177 GCA_000966675.3 Picea glauca | reverse complement strand
TAAAGTTTTCATTTTTTTTTCTAAAAAGTGATAATTTTGGATATAATATTTTTATTTTAGAAAAAAATTGTTTTAATTAAAGTAAAGTAACTTATGGATCTGTTTTATTTTAAAAAGTGGTTTTGTTTGTTTCCTTTTATTATTGAATAAATTTCAATATATTTTTATCATAATTAAAGTAAAAAGTGGTTTTGTTTGTTTTCTTTTATTATTAAAAAAAAATTGATATATTTTTATGGTAGAAAGTTAATATTTTTTTCCTTTTATTTCAATATTTCACTTTTAATTATAGTGACCTTTTAAAAAGTGGTTTTGTCTTTTCTTTTATTTCAATAATATCTCATTTTTTTATTAAAGTGACTCTTTAAAAAGAGGTTTTGTTTTTTTCTTTTATTTTAATATCTCATTTTTAATTAAAGTTTTACTTTATTTTAATATCTCACTTTTAATTAAAGTCTCACTTTATTTCAATATCTCACTTTTAATTAAAGTCTCACTTTACTTCGATATATTTTATTAATTTTTATTTTATTAGATTAAGAATTAAGATAATTAGATTAGTTTTTAAATCATATTATTGATTAAATTAAATTTTATGTTATTTTCTAAAACTTAAAAAAGATTTCAACTTGATTACATTCAATATCATTTGAAAAATAAAAAAAATCAAAATGGGAAAAAATCAAAATTCAATCTCTTTTTGTGATTACACTTTACACTTTCTCATTAGTTGCAACGCTGCTATCGGTGGGAGTGGACAGTAGCCATCAGGACACGGGGCCACGTGAAGGGCCCGTGCCACCCCCCTGCTAATTTATTAAACCTTCAATATGACGCGAAGGGGCATTAATGTTGGATTTAACACAGACATCCCTCCCGTTCGGCATTTTGATATGGCTTGGATTGCAATGTTGGTTATTTGTTATTGTCGACCTCCTGCAGAGCTTGCTCTGTAGTGGCAATGGTGTGACCATGTTAGAACTTCCTAGCTCGAGCTCCGCCCTGTCTACTCCTTGACCCTTCGTCCTCGTCTTGCATTCGGGATCGCCTCTGCTCGCAGTGTTGGCTAGACCATGACTCGTCCAAGGGGAAGACCGAGGCAGGGCTCGCCTTGGAAGCCTCGGCGACCCTCAGTCTCCCCCTCCGACTCACCATCCATTAGCTCCTCTCCCCGGCACCATTCTGGGCACTTATCTGCATATTCTCATGACAGGATGAATTCGCATTCTATTCGCGGGGCATTGGTGCCCAGGACGCCTAGCTCTCCCCTGCAATATCCCCGCAATCCTCCTGCGACTCCTTTCGACCCGGTGTTCGACTTCGACCCCCTGGGCTTCATGGGTGGCGTTGAGCACTTTCAGCATGCTTCTCGCGGGGATGGGCCTCTCCCCCGTGGCCCCTTCACCAATGTACAGCGGTGGGATAGTATGGCGGCCCTCTACGACCTAGTATTTGGTATCCGCCAGGGAGTGGAGGACCTCAATTATCGGCTACAATAAACCGGAGCCAAAGTGGACCTTTTTCTTTGGACTCTCACTTCTCTGCAGAGCTCCCTCGCCTCTAGCTCGACT
Organism: Picea glauca; assembly: GCA_000966675.3. NCBI lineage: Eukaryota > Viridiplantae > Streptophyta > Pinopsida > Pinales > Pinaceae > Picea > Picea glauca. The sequence continues at coordinate 91,606 of JZKD02S1821212.1, read as the reverse complement.
GAGGATGCTCCAATGGAGGAGTCGGACGCGGCAACGACTGCGGCGGCAGGTACAACGACAGGTGCAGCAACAGGGGCAGCGACAGGTGCAACAACAAATGCAAAACGAGAGAGCAAAGACGAAGCCACTGTGGGCGACGTGGGGGATGAACGAATCTGGGCAGATCAGCCTATGTACGTGGAGGAGGAGCCCTGGCCAGGGGACCTCCAGGACAAGTGGCCCGATTTCGCTCCAGGTGTCTAGCTTGTTAATCTTATATGTCGTGTCTTAGATGGTCAGCAGTTTTTCTGTCAACTTTTTTTACTAGAATATGGAAGTCTTAGATGTAAACTTTTTGTTTCAGTTGATAAACAATAGTTCTGTTAAGTTATGAGACTGCTTGGGTAAAATGAACTGGTTTCCCCTCTGTTGGGGCAGTCTTGCACCCTCAGCATGAACATCTCTATACTTTGCCATGAAACTCTGCTTCTAGAAGGCACTTAATATATATTTTTCTTACTTAAAAAAAATAATAATAATCCAATTACTATTTATCCATTTAAAAGACATATTTTTCTTAAGTATTTTCACCTCTCACAAATGCCAAGTTCTAAAAAGACATTTTTAACTTAAGCATTTTCACCTCTCATAAATGAACTCTAAAAATATTGGATACAGGAGATAAGAATCAAATTTTAAGCATTTTCACATCTCACAAATGCCAAGCTCAAAAAAGACATTTTTTACTTAAGCATTTTCACCTCTCACAAATGCCAAGTTCAAAAAAGACATTTTTTACTTGAGCATTTTCACCTCTCATAAATGCCCAACTCTAAAAATATTGGATACAGGAGATAAGAATCAAAATTCACCTTCCAAATATGCAAATTTATAATATATATAACAAATTCAATTTATTAATTAAAATAAATTGGATTCCAAATATGCAAATATATATATAACAAATTTAATTTATTAATTAAAATAAATTGGATTTTTAAAATAAATTATTTTCATTATTTTTTAATATGTAAACATTCTAAAAACCTCTCACAAATACCAAGCTCAAAAAAGACATTTTTTACTTAAGCATTTTTACCTCACAAATGCCAAGCTCAAAAAAGACATTTTTTACTTGAGCATTTTCACCTCTCATAAATGCCCAACTCTAAAAATATTGGATACAGGAAATAAGAATCAAAATTCACCTTCCAAATATATATATATATATATATATAACAAATTCAATTTATTAATTAAAATAAATTGGATTTTTAAAATAAATTATTTTCTTGAATATTTAATGGAAATTATTTTTTAATATGTAAACATTCTCTTTTAGAATTCGAAGATTAATATATTATGGCCGTTGAACCCCATTATTAAGAGAATGAAGAGGGTTAAAACTTAGACCCTCTTTTAACTTATTCAAATTGAATAATTTTTCTCATTAATTTTGTTTTGTATAATTTAAAATGTTTTTAAAAAGACTAATTTCCTTTCCTAATTTAGAGTCATAATAACCACGTTGTCAAGTTTCATTTGAACAAGTTCTATATATATAATAGTTAAAAAAAGGGTTTTTCGTGGGTTTTTTCACAGGAATTAAGCAATATAAATCTTAGTGAAATCACACATTTTTCTATTGTGTAAATTGGATTGTTGAATGCATAAATAGATTCAGCTTCCTGAATAACTCATGGAAGACTTGGTTTATAGAGATCCACCACTTTAATTTACGTTCCAACAATATTTAACCAAATTTTGGACAAAATTGATAAAAAAATATTAAAATGAAAGTATATATTCTCCAATGTGAAAGTAAATATATTTTCCAATGTGAAATTAATTTGCTTATGGGGTGAGTTTGCTGTGCATATTGAAAGTAAATATATTTTCCAATGTGAAATTAATTTGCTTATGGGGTGAGTTTGCTCTGCATATTGAAATGAGTTCATGAATCTTTAGTTTTTCTACGAAATTTCTTTACAAAATTATTCTAACGACAACATCAATTCATTATAACATAGAAACCATATTTAAGATATTATTTATATATCATTAAAATGTAATTTATAATTATTATTGGACATTATGAAAACAAATATATATCAAAAATTTTAAAAATTCTAAATTAAATTTATATATCTATTAAATTAAATATATATTTAAATAATAATAAAAAAATTAATATATAAAAAAAAAAAAAAATTTGAGTCGTGGGTGAGGGACTTATATGTTAGGTTGCTAAATCTAAACCTATGTGAGAAGGTGTGAGGTGTCTTGTGAAAGTATTGGCTCAAGGAAAAAGCATATACGTCTTCACCATAATAACACTCGATTGACACGTTGCTAATTGCATGAACCATGACGTTCAAATGGATAGTTAGCGTGATATGAATATGTACCTTCCCTCGCTCCACACTCTTCCTCCTTAAACGCTCTTCTTCCATATGCTCGTTTGTGTCTGAAGCCGGTCACGAGTCAATTGAGCCCAATGGATCTTGGATGGTTGCCTTGAACGTCTTTGTTTATTGCTTCTTTCTTTGCAATGGTTGGCCTGGTCGTTTCACCATTGGATTCATGGAGGGGTCTTTTGCATGCATAATTATTCCCAAAACCCCAACTTTGAAACCTTAGCTTTCCATCGCCATTGAGACAAGTCAGAATGATGGGAGGCGGCCCTCGCACGCTCCCTGACAGAGTGACCAAATGGCAGTGGAAGAGAATGCAGGAGAAGAAATCCAAGCAGCTCCTCAAAGCTTGCCTCCTGAGAGAATGATAACCCTACGAAATGCGGAAGCGAGCATAGCTCAGATTAGCCACAACCAGTCTTGAAAATCCATGGGAAAAGCCCACCCAAGCACCCCACTTTTTTCGTCGTTACGATTGACCAACAACTTAAGGCATTGGTCGACAGGTTTCAAAAGCTTGGAGGAATCGATCTCTGGATCGAGAAAGACAAACCAGAAAACCTCGCTTTGGATGGGAAGCCCTTCATTTAGAGTACGACGTCTCACGCTTTTGTCAGCTACCCCCAGCCCCAAATTTGATCTAGGGTATTAGTGTCGACTGAATCATTACCAAACTGGAGTCCTATAAATAGAATGCAAAAGCAAGGCATGGAATTGGCGAGAGATATTATGGGAGAAGAGTTTCGTTCAATGGAGAAGCCATTACGGCTTAGTTTCTCGATTGATATCCTAAACTTGTTGCATCTATGTGTATTTTCTTTCTTTTGCATTTGTTTATTCTTAAAAAATCAGTGTCAGAGCAGATTTATTTTGAATTTGAATGTGTGAAGCCTCTGCAAAAGCAACGCATGATTTCAGGTCTCTTCGAGATGATGAAGATCACCCTTTTCGGGAATTTCACAACGTGCAAGACAACTTAAAGTATGGATACAATCAACCATGGTATGATTTATCACCAAATTAAAGCTTCTCATTATAAATGATAGTGAATCAGCCTGCTCTTTTCTTGTTGTTGCCTAATACTACTCGACTAATTGTTTGTGCATCGTTAGGGAAAAGCAGAAGGAGCATATTTAGGGAAAAGGAAAAGGAATACAGTGAAGGCTATCATTCCTGCATGCATTTCGTCTCGTGAATCTGTAATGAATTTTCAAGTAATTGATTAATTTTTGTGGTGTTCTCAAGCTTGCAAGTTTTTCGTTAGCATTGATGAAGTAAATATAGATTATAGTCCCAAGTGAACATGTTCATGTAGTTATTTATTGATAATAAATAGATTATTCAAGTATTTAGTTCGTGATCATCAATAAATTATTTTCATTTCAGTTTCGTTTAGATTTTTTTTCCTATTTTTCTATGAAAAGCCATTTTTTAGAATTTGTAAATGTTGAAAAGGAAAATAAGATTAAACGGTACACGTATATATAAATGAAAGATGCCATGAAATAAAATAAGATTACAAAGTTATATATGTAAAATTTGTTGGCCTACTTGATATACGTAGGTGGGTTTGCAAAGGAACAAATGAAACTAAGCGGAACTGATCTTCAGAGCTATCAAACCGATCTTCAAAGCTATCAAACGGATCAAGAAGAATGTAGAAACGGATCAAGAAGAATGTATACAGAGTAAAGGTTTGATAATGCAAATGGAAATTGTCCATTCAAGAATCTTTATATAAAAAAATGGAGAAGATCATACGACCGATATAATAAACCGACTTCGTGATTGTGTGTAGTAGTTACACTTCTTAGCTGCTTCCAAGCTGATATTTGATTGCGTCTTCAATTGCGTCAGGTATATTTAAATGTGTTTATAGGAGTTATAAATGCTGACAAATGCGGACAATGGAAGTTGATGGGTTAGTAAATGGTGCATGAAGGTCGTGTATCGTGGGGGAGTATGTGTAGATATAGGATCATTTTTTCAATCTATGAACGCTATTGAAAGAGCTTACGATCATGAATTTGTATAAACATTATATATGAGTAAGTATATATGTTTAGAGGGACGGTTAGATTATCTGGAGGGTTCAAACCTTTCTCATATTATATGATGTCCAGCGTTGTGTGTTGAGATTGCAAATCATTTACTTATTTACTTTTCCACCAAACTTTATAATTGTTTTCTCTTGTAATCTGCATTAATTTTTGTGGCATTTGATTAGAAAAATCGATCCACTGATCAATATCGAAAACATGTCTATTACGTTCACTTTTTTTTATGGTATTGATATGAAATCGACTTATTAAAAATAGTCCCTGCCAGTTTGAAGATAAATGTTTCCTTTGGATTCATGTGCGTTTCCTTGCAGGTACAAGGGAGTCTTCAAGGTTCTTGGTTATGTCCGAGAGGGCTTTAGATTCTCGATTCTCCATTGACAGCGTATGTAGCGACATAGCGGAACTCACTGAGAGATTTTGTGTCTATGCCCATAACAATGCACAACATAAATGAATTGCATGGTGCCAAAACGGATTGGTGACCGAGGAGATCTCTAGTCAAGGGAGGAGATCCAAACAGATGGAATTTTAGGAGAATTTAACGTCGGCCCGAGTTTCAGTAGATGAGTCCAACGATTCAAGCTTTGATCTCTTCGATTTAGAATTCCTTGGCACTGACCCCTTTGCAGGTGTATGGTTTTCTGTGGATTAAAAGAATTTTTTAAGATCACTATGGACTTTTGGAAAAAATGTGAGATTTTATTTGCGAGTCGGATTCAAGAGATCTGGTGGAATTTCTTTGTTGTGTTATCACGTTGTGAATTCATCCTCGAATTTTAATAGTAGATGAAGCACTGTATGTCGCAGGAACGAGGAATATGCCACAGAACATGACAAAGATTACAATAGTGTTTTCACTTTACGTGGCAGTGTTTAATTGGGTGCAGAATGTGTCAATAGGTGGCAATGTTTGATTGGTTGCGGACAGAAAATGAAAAAGTGAGAGAGAAATCTCCCTAAAAGAACGCCTTCGGCATAATTAGTTAAAATGAAGTATTTTATCTGATTTTAATAAAAATTATTTATTTAAAAAAAATTAATTCATTTTTAATAAAATTTATCTATTTATAAAAACAATTAGATATTATATGTTGCATTATTCATTCTATATTTAAAAATATATATATATTTTTTAATAATTTCTTATTAAATTATAATGGTGATGATGATGATTAATGTCCACTAAGACCGAATTGGTCTATCGGACCTTAAGCGGGTAAGTGATTATTTGTGATTCTTTAGAATTTTGTTTTTGTGCTCGAAAAACATTAGTAGAAGCTTTCCAAGATCACGATAGTTTTGTTGAGTTAAGAGGTTAGGAAGGTTGGTAGTGTGACAAATATTTTGAAAATGAGATCTAATATGAGTATAGGTTGGAGAATCTAAGAGAAACTGCTTTTCATCTTCAACCTTCTTAGTGTCACACTCTTTCATCCCATGGCATTTTATGAATTGACCAACACCCAATTTCACTATGGAGCTCATGAGCATTTGTTCTTATCTTAGCAATGCTTATTTTTTTCTTTACACTTGGCAAAACAAATAAATAATTTTGATCTTCTAGATTATGGTTGATTACATCCTTATAATACCTTAATTTTCTTTTTTCCTCTTTATCACACTACATTTTCTCCTTAAATTTTGATTTGACGATTTTTTAATAGTATATTTATTCTGCCAAATGGTGTCTTCCATAATTCCCCAATAATTTAACAAAGATCGGGCATCTTTATGCATTCCTGACTTGAGTCAATGATGCTTACGACTAGATTTTAAAGCAATTTTGAAGAAAAATATCTTCAATATATTTAAAAATATATAAAAAATAAATTATACTAGATTGAAATCTATTTAATTAATATATATTTTTGAATCTTACATATTTAGATTTCCTATCATTGTGTTGTGATTTGAAAGCATTAAAAGTAATAAAGCCAAAAATATCTCAAATTAATATATAGATATGGTTCCTTATCCTTGAATTTCATGTTATATTGTTTTTATTTTTATTTTCATTTTCTAAGTTTTCGTATTTAGATTCCCTATCATTATGTTGTTGTGATGAATCATATTTTAAGAGAAATCATGTTTTTGTTTAAACCATTATAATATATAGTCAATTATTTTAATAATAAAATAATGGTTAGAAACTTAAAAATTGGATAATTAATTTTAAGTAAAATATATTATAAAAGAATATTATGTTAAATTTTTTTATTAATAAAATAAAGTGATATGTTAAATTTCGTTGATGTTATTGGTTTTGGAGGGTTTTATTTTGTAAGGTGGTCAAGGTTTGAAACTCTTTTATATTGTAGTCATGAAGAGACATCCAAAAAACTCTAGCCATGTTGAAGATTGGTGTAACTTAGGCTCGGTACAATCTTTGGGTGATTTTCACAGCTTAGATACTCTTGGGTAGAAGTTTCTTAAACCATAGACTAGTCTTGTGGATAACCAACAAACTATCAAACAAAAAAAATTAAACTAGAAAATATATTAAAATAGTTTTTTTTAATTAATAAATAAATTAACGTAAAAACATTTAAAATTTTGACTAAAGAGAATAATAAAAATTCATATGGTATGTGTTTTACAAATTACAAGAACTTGCATTTGCATAAGCTTGTAGTGTAAAAGATATTTTTAAACATATGACAATATATTTTTTAGTATTAGGGATAGCTACCTCCTAAGAGGAAACACACGTTCTTAGCCATTAGGTCCACTCAAAAAAAAGTTGTTATTTTTTTAATAGAGAAAACAGAATGTTGTTAGGAAGAGATTTTTCAGTTGTTAAGTGCTTGCATAATTTTGGTACAAGGATGGTTTGAAATCCTATTTTATAGGAGTTTGTTCTAAAGTCAGTTTTTTGTTCTACAACTATATATGTAATGGATTTCTAATCAATGTGTGACAGTGTGTGAGAGCTCTTGTGGCCTCACTGATATTGTGTGTGGTTGATCTTTGATTTTTATCTTCATATCAGAGCCTTGAAAACAGGTTTGTGGATAGATAGCACCCTTGTTGTGGAGAGTTGTGAGATGCTCTAATTCCATGAAGAAAGTGTCGTTGTTGCAGTTGAAAGAAAAAAGAGATGGTGTGTTGATGCCCGTCGCAATTAAGCGCCATTTTTTTTAGCAAGACTTTGTGGAGAGTAGGCAACCTGTGTGTGAAGGCGACCTGCAAGTGGTGAACCCGACGTGAATCTTCGAGCCTGTGAATTGATGTGAGAAGAATTGGTGTGAAAATTGTCGTGTTGGTTGTTGTTGTGATAAGAGAGAGCTTTATATGGTGTTGATTGATGTTGTTGTAAATCAGAGAGGAGAATCTTCGAGCCTACGAATTGATGCATGTGATTGGTTCATGTGCAAACATTGGTGGACCAAACTGTTCATCTGGAGGAAAGAAGAATAGAGCATCGAACTTGCGAAGATCGCTTCCATGAGATTTGTAGAAATCGCCTTTCATACACTGTGTGGTTGAGTTGCCCATCTGGAGGAGCATCCCATCGCTGCCTTCCGTATTGGAATCAGAGAGCTTCCACAATTGTCATTGTCAAACTTGTGAGTGGAGACTGTCAAATATGTGAGTAGAGTTTTTTGTGTGTGTTTTTCGTGTGTACAAAGCCATTGCATGGAAGATTAAGCCACAGATTGATTGTGCCGCCATTTGAAATTATCACTAGCAATTGGTAGAGGAGAAGCCTCTCACAAACTTCAGGTCGTTTGGTAAGAACGAGACGCAGTGTCGCGCAAAAGCTTGATTGAACAACAGACAAAGGCTATCCGACCGATGTGAAAATTTGTGTAAAAGAGACCAGTGTAAGAGTGAGTTTGAAGGTGTGTAAACCCGTAGCTGCCAGTGGTGGATTTTCCTAACTTGAAGAGTATGATCCTTGTTGAATATTGCACTAATTTGCATGAAGTTGCTATTTTTTAGAGTCGTTCTATGCGTAGAACGTGTGAAAGGCACTGCACAATAAATCACTACATAGGGAGCCATGAAATCACTGTAGAGCATGAGGAGATCGAAAGAGGTCCTTTGCCTTCACGCTCCATTCAAACGTCCGCCCAACCCAGTGTTGTGTCGATAGTTTGATTCGGTGCTTTGAGCAACTGCGGCGACACCTTTAGGGTTATTGTTTCAGATAATGAGATTTAGATTCTCGAACTGGTGAATGATTGGGCACTACTGGAGGGGCCTTCGACAATAGACTGGAGCCTCCAATTTTGTTGAATTTTTTGAGAGTTGCATGTTGGAGCCGTTGTGTATTGAAGGAGATATCGCAGGCCTATCTCTAGTGGAGAGATCGTTGTTGTCGTTTGTGTGAAGGAGGTTGACTTGTGAAGTGCTCATTTAGAGTTGCCTTGACTGCGTTGGAACCTAAGTGTGAGATCAACGTAAGTGCGAGGTTGTGCCTGGAAGTAAAAGAGAGGCACAAATTTTGTTTTAGAGATATGTCTGTCCTAAGAGCGAGCTCCCTTGTAGTAGAGAAGAGCATCCATAAATTGAGGAAGGCTGATGAAGTAGATATATTCTTGGAGAAGAGATCAGTGCAATGCCGACCTAGGAATTGCTAAGGCCACGCTATACTTGGTAGGTAAATGAATGTGTAAATTCTTATGAATCACTATGTGAATCTTTGGTAAATCCAGAGATGAAAATGTATGAACTCTTTGAAGCTAAAGTTGAAGCACTTGAAGCTAAATTTGATTATGCATACTTATCGTGTGAGGATTGGTTGCAGGTTTTGACTGAAAAGAAGTTGATTGATGAATTGTTGTTTGGAAAGATAAGTTTGGGTCATGTGAATGACGAAATTGAGTACATCATGTTTACAACAGAGGGTTGGAAAAGAAATCAAGAGTGAAGAAGAATTTGATAAAGTTGATGCAGAATTGAAATTGATTGAAGAATGGCTTGATAGGCCATTTGAACAAATTGGAGAAGGACTAACAGCCTTAGCAGAGGGATTTGGAGATGAAAGATTGAATGAAATAGATAAAGTTCTAAATATAGAGCAAAATGAAAATAATCAATTTGGTTATAATTATGATTTTTCATATAAACTTCATAATGTTTTTGAGTTTGCTGGTGAATGGAACAGTGATATAAATTCAATTGCATCTGAAGGAGTTGAAATGAATTGGAATCAATCCAGTTGGAACAAGAAGAGACATCCAAAATTTATTATATGGAGTAAGAAAAAGAAGAAAAGGTTTAAGACATGGTCCATAGAGACGAAGCGTGGAGTAAAGATGAAGGTAAATCTAGAAATCATTGGTAGAGCCTAGATGAAACATATTTGGAGCAGCAAGCCAAGGAAAAATATCCATCTCCCTCACCATAAAAAAATGTTATTTTTTATAACCATAAACAAACATTGTATTATATATAAGACATGACAGAAAACATCCTACATTGTCTAACAGACATTGTATTGTATATAATACATGACATAAAACATCTTACATTGTATATGAGATAGGAAAAGGATAAATAATTATGGTACTTGTTCTCGTTATCATCACCATCATTCGTGTTGGAATTTTTATTAATTAGGGTACTTGTTCTCGTGATAATCACAATCGTTCTCATTTTCATTAGAATTTGTATGAATAATTGTATTGTATATAAGACATGACAGAAAACATCTTACAGTGTGTATCATACAAGAAAAAGATGAATAATTATAGCAGTCATTCTCGTTATCATTGCCATCGTTCTCGTTATCATTACAATTATTATTAGTCCCTGCATAAGGCCAAGAAAAAGATGAATAATTATGTCCCTACATAAGGCCAAGAAAAAGATGAATAATTGTGGTACTTTTTATAGTTATCATTGCCATTGTTCTCGTTCTTTGACTACACATATTTTCTGTTCTCCTCAAAGTTGTAAGTAGGAAAAGTAAAATAGTTATTTTCTAATAATATTTTAATTGATTTTATTAAAGATTCTATTGACTCATAAGATGGACTTCTTATTGCTCTCTTTTTGCTTATGTTTACATATGTCCTAAGTTAGGAGCAGAGGCAGATTATATCTTCATTATCTTCAATAAATAGAACGTGATAGAATGTATTTTTCGAAATCTTCTATACCCTAAGTTAAATCCTCTACGTTATCTTCATTGAGGATCTTTTTTAGGTAAATAAATAGAACCTGACAGAATGTACTTTTGGAAATCTTTTATACCTTAAGTTAAATCCTCTACATTATCTTCATTTACGCTCTTTTTGAGGTCAATAAATAGAACTTGATATAATGTACTTTTCAAAATCTTCTATACCCTACGTTAAATCCTAGATATAACCTAAGTTTATTCAAGCTCATTATGCATTTATTTAATGATATCATTAAATTTATGTCCATTCTGTTTCCAAACAAGATAAGTCAACCAATCTTCGAGTATGCCAAACAGAAAAGTCAGGCAATCTTAGGGTAAGTGGCCGGGTAAGTTAGTATGTCATAGGATCTTTGTATGTGGTGAATTTTGGCAATATTTGGTGCCCACTGCCACATCCATCATCATTTCTTTTAATATTGTAATTTTATATATTTGCAATGCAATTGAGTTCCACGACCATGATACAGAGAGAAAATTACACACACAACCATCATCATTCATCATCATTGATTTTAACATTGTAATTTTATATATTTGCAATGCAATTGAGTTCCATGATCATGATACAGAGGGAAAAGTACACACACAACCATCATCATTTCTTTTAACATTGTAATTTTATATATTTGCAATTTAATTGAGTTCCACGACGATGATACAGAGAGAAAAGTAAAAACAGATTCATCACCAGTTTACTAGTTCTTTCGTTGCCTGGTTTACTAGTTCATTCGCTACTGATTTTTCTGCAACGATGGGGGGAGGTTGAAATGTTTTCACTGCAATTGAGTTCCACCATTATTAATTGTGTTTAATGTTTACTATTTGCAAGGAAGTTTCATTAGTAGTCACTAATTAGTGTTTGCAATAAGTTTCTAAATGCTTTGAAAAATAGCGACTAACATTCTATTTACTTCATAATATCTACTAACTTTCTAACTACTTCATATTTGTTTCATATCTTCATATTACTCATTAAATTTTTGTTTACTAAATATTTGTTTCCTATTTACTTTTTGTAAAATAAAAAATTTTAAATCAATGCAAATTGTTGGAAAGTAACAATGCCTTTACCATATCCGCTTCTCATCGTAGAAGTTGGGACGCTATTGGGTGGGAATTGAATGTCATTTTCTTCCTCGGGGTTGTCCCCTTGAATTCCAAACATACATGTATATAGGTCAGACACTTGAGATAATGCAAGAAATGTTGTACATTTTAAGACAGAGTAATAGAAGCGTCAAGTTTCATCCCGGTTTGAACAAATGCAAAGAACATTCAGAGTATTAATAGTACACTGATAATCATTTATGTAAACAATACATGCACTGAACATAAAAGACTTGTCAGATTTTATAGTATTTGTTGATTCCAAGAGATAGATATGTACAAAAAAAATGAGAAGCAAACTAAAACTTTTCTTTTATGCATATTTGTTTCTTCTCTGATGTAAAGCAGATGTAGGTGGTTGTTGACAAACTAAGATTTTCATACGCTGTTCAGTTGTTTCTTCAACTTACCTTCATAAATGGTTGGAGATAAGAGTTGTAGATGTGAACTTACTCCTAGTATGCCACTATCTTGCCTACACCAGTATGGATAGGTACCTCGTCTCCAAAATGAAAATTCACAAGAACCAACGTAACAACATCAATCTCCCCTATCATGTAAGCTCTTCCAGATATACATATTCTAAGCAAGTCCCTCCTAACAATTCATCGGAGGTAGGTCAAGTAGCTTGTTATTGCCCACTGCACTCGTTCCTCCCTTACCGGTGAGCACATATCGTATATTCCTTTATAAACACATGCCCTCAGTTGAACAACTCACAGGGATTAGGCGAGAACACACCAGAACAGGACCTCTGGAAAACACCCAAGGTAGGTTGTGTGCGTGAAACTCATCACCCAAGATGTTACTGGTGAAGAGGCGGCCCAAGCTCTAGTGCTTATGCCTTTAAAACCATGAAGATTTTTAATACTTTCATTTGTGTAAGATATTTCAAAAGGAATGGTTACGATGACATGCATTTTAACAACAATGTCACAAGAGAAAGAAAACCTTAGGAAGACATGAAACAAGAAAACGAAATGGGATGACGACTTCCTTACCTTTCATCAAGGGGGAGACAAATTCAACAAAAGATGCAACTAAACCTGGATGGAGGAAGAGAATCTATTCCATTCCATGTTGGGAAAACTATATATTGGATAGACTGGAAGATCAATCCATGGACTATAAAAAATCTCCGTACAATTGAAATTAAGGAAACATAGTGTGGATTGAAGACATGATAGACTTAAAAAATCTCAACATAACTGAGAATTTTGATACACATTTATAGGGTTGCATACAAACACTTTAGGAAAACTAATTTGTTACAAGAATTCATGCAATGATCATTCACATATGCCTCTTAAAAAAAACCAGTTTCGTGTACATTTTTGCAGTGAGTTGCATATGGAAGCCAAAATTGCAAAGTAGAATCTCCATATTAACAGTTTCTCTGCTTGTTTGAAGTTACATACATGCAGTTATAATTTAAATAGAAGAACTAAAATAACAGTTGTAGATTACAGGGGGAAGATACCGAAAGACATTTTTTCAGAGATGTAGAGGATATCTTTAAAATCACCCTCACCCAGACACAGTGTAACAATTGCAATTGTTTCTACAACAGCTGATATCCAACCTCATGACTTGCCTAGACCTAGAAAGTCACGTGGTTTCCTAGACCTGGCATGTTAGGATAGACTATTGAATTTGTGTATTGATTTGCAAGTGCATGCATGGTCTAAACCTGCATCTTAAGGGCCACGATGCAATCTACCACTTCTGTTAAGAAAACAGGTGTGAGCTAGTTCTTCCCATAGATAGTTCGATATTGTGCATTACATTGGCAAGTCATGACATAGGTCGGCATGCTTGTTCGTTTACCAAAAGGTTATGTAACCCTCTCAATGGCCCTTGGTGGTGATGCTTGTTAAACTACGTAAACTTCTAAATCAATTGCTGCTAACTCTACATGTCGACCACGAAGGTCATAATCCTTCTAGTTTATTTCGTTGCAAGCATTAGTTTATTTCATTGCAAGCATTTGTTGATTGGCATCAAAGGGTCACTACCAACACATTTTCAAAATTGAACATGCAAAGGACGAGGGCGGCGAACAAACGATGACTATGGTATCAGAATAGCTCACAAGGATGAGGGAAACGAGCACACGACGGTTGAGGCTTCCAGAGGTGAGATTGAGCAAACCCATGTCGGCTACTATGGATTCTAGAGGTGAGATCGATGAACAGAGAACCAGGTGTTACACGTCAAAATTGCTCAGCTGGATAAGTGTCTCATTATCCCTCTCAATTGTCGTAAGTGTCGCATCTTCCCCACAACTTTCACAAGTGTCGCAAGTTGGTCACTAGTGTTGCAAAGGATGTTCAGACATACTGTCATGATAACAACACTAAGGAGACACTTATAACATCTCACATGA
>JZKD02S1821201.1:59809-82523 GCA_000966675.3 Picea glauca | reverse complement strand
TTTTAAGCATTCTTTATTATATTGTGGGTCCCCTTTTACTCAAAGATAAGCATTTCATTTCTTTCTTGGGTGATCCCTAGGTGAAGCATCTAGAAGGTTTATATAAGGATTTTATCTTTTACCCAACACCAACCCCTCTGGGCCTTTAGCCCCTTCTTCCCATAGAATGAGGGACAACCCCTTCTTGGGTCAATACACCCTAAAATCCCAAGAGATAAGGAAATTGAGGGGAAATAATGATGGAAAGTGGTAAGTATGGTCGAGAATGGTACAATGGATCATTAAGGGAGTTCCTAGTAGTAAACACATTCCCAAAGAAGACCACTTACTAGGGCACAATGTCAACCACCAAGGTGAAGCAGGGAAAAAGGCATAATGTCCAAGCATATATCATGAAATCTAGAGAAATCTAAGATACAACATAATAAAATGTCTTGAATATTGAAATGATGCTCACCATAATACTGACTTGTACCTCATCGAGCAAGGCTCATTGCCTTCCGTAAGCTAGTTGGTGTGGTGGATACCATCTGCAAACCTATGACCATCTGTGGTGGTGAGTGGGTGTTCCTTATGTGAAAAGGGTGTTGTTGGTCATGTAGTCTCTCGACACTCCAAATCTGCAACCTGAGGGCCTTGAGACATCATCTCCTTAGTTATCCACAAAACGGGGATAACATCTGGCTCCTACTTGGGGACATGTGCTCGTCGTAGAGTGCATGAGAACCGCAACATCTCCTAGTAGAGTCGTGTCTGCAAGGAAACATCAAACTGACAAGTGCAGGATGGCCTACTCATTCTTGTTGTCATATGATGAAAATTCAAAACCCACTAAACTAGAAAAAGAAAATTTTGACATTTAAAAAAAAAATTCTAAACTAAGCATGAAATCAATATGCAAGTAGAGTAGAATGAAAATGAAATGCATCTAAATTAATATGAGAAATCAAGATGAAAATGAATGGAATCAAAATGAATTACCTACTTACCTGGGGCACGGGCCCTGAAGAAGTCATGTGACCTGGATGTGAGGTCAGAGAAGAGACCCATCTACTGGTAGTGGCATATTTCTCCCGTCTAATGTTGTCAGATAGTAACTTTCTTTGTCATACTTCTTCCTGATGATGTAAGGGCCATGCCAAGAATTGTTGTCTTTTTTTCATATTTGGGCTCTCCCTTTATTTTGTCCCACATGAGCACAAGACTTCCTTCATTGAAATCGATGCAAGGTGTATTCTCATTGTATGGAGGCTCTATGTGGACTGTATCTTTGATGAATTCTTCATTTTTCTCATCTTCCTTTTGTATAATAAGAATAGATTATGGCTCCTTCCTATGGTACTGTGCAACTCCTTCCTATGGTACTGTGCAGTCTTATTTTTATCTGCCCATGGGAAAAAAATCTCTATTGAATCTTCCTGCATGAAGGGTAACTTGGATGGATCATACTCAATAATCTGTGGAGGCATTTCATGGTATTGTTCACTGACATAGTTAGGGCCCCTCAAATTCATCACATTTGTATCTTTATTTTCCATGTTATGTAAGATCTCATAAGTGCCATCGCCCATGAGAATATATGCATGTGTAAGGTTCATACTAAGGAAACCTCCAAGGGATGAGGACCAATTACTTGACAAGAGAATCCCCCAGGCATTAGGGACATCGATCACCAATATGTCCATGAGGACATTGATATGTGGAAAATCTATCAAAAATACCTCAACGTCTTCACATACTCCCAAGACCTTAACTCTTCTTGAATCAATACCAAAAACATTTCCATAAGGTCGGGGTGTCTTCAAACCAAGCTATTTCAATACCTTCAAAGATATGACATTCGTTGAGGCCCCTGAATCAAACATGTAGTTGTTCAAGCGAAGGCTATTCATGCCTATTGAAAGATAGAAGGGAGGGTTCTTGTCTTTTGGTCGATCGAGATACATAGTATTCAAAATGATGGGAGGATCCTCCTTCTCGGATGGCACCTGTAATATCCTCAAAACTTCCCTTTTTACGGATGAGATCTTACACATCTCTGTCACTGGGACCGTCATATTCAATTTTCCAAACATATTTGCAATATCTATATTCAATTGAATGTCGTATATTGGAGCTGGCTTAGGAAGCAACTCACATACTGGTGGTGGAGGTGGTGGAACCACCTTTTTTGTTGATGGAAGAGGATAGTCAGGTTGTAGTGGAGGGGATGAAGCATTTTTCCTTCTATAGGTTAGGATTTCCCTCCTTCTCGATTCCTTCTTCTGATCATCTGTCAATTTACTTAAAGCCTGAAGTCTCCCCTCTCTTTCTCATATTCTTTTGGCTTCAATGATATGTTCTTGAGTAACCTGATGATCGTTGAGATTGCAAATCATGAAGTTCATATCATCAAGATAATGTTCTTCTTGTCGGGGGTACTCATCTTCCCTGTGGGGTTCTTGGCATGGGAGACACCAAGATTGTATATCAACTATCCCAATAGGTTTCAAAGTATCTGGGGCCTTTGCCTCTTGTTGAGGTCTTGGTTTCCAACTGATAACATCTCTCTGTTGTTTGGAAAACTGAGGTTTGGGAGCAGATTCATTTCTTTCCACTGTAGTCATACGATTCATAAGTTGATTATGTACTTGAACAAACTGAGTATTCATTTGGTCTATCTTCTGATTCAAGAGAGCAATTAGATCAGGAACATTTTTGTTGGAAACCTTCATCCTTGATTCTGTCTTGTTACGAGGATACTGAAAAGGTTCTATTTTTGAATCAAGGATATTTTCTTCAATTTCGATACTGAACTCTTTATCCTCTACCAAATACGTGGGATTTTTATCTTTAAGAATGTATCTAAACTTCCCTTCAAAATCATTCATGTAAAGGAGATGAATTGATGATGTTGTAGGAGGGTAATCTCTTGGAATCTGATTATACAAATTGTCAAATATTGAAATGAAATCATTTACCATTTCATTCTCCTTTTTCTTTATTTGATTGAACTGAGTCCCAATTGTCCC
Source organism: Picea glauca (assembly GCA_000966675.3). Taxonomy (NCBI): domain Eukaryota; kingdom Viridiplantae; phylum Streptophyta; class Pinopsida; order Pinales; family Pinaceae; genus Picea; species Picea glauca. The sequence continues at coordinate 79,512 of JZKD02S1821201.1, read as the reverse complement.
ACCATCTGTTTTTCTCGCCATCTGGTTTTAAATAAGGCAAAGAAAGCATCATAGGTCGTAATATGTGTTAAGGTTTAAGCTAATATCAGGTTTCTTTTCAATTTACTAGATAACCATAGCATAGATAGGATCAATGAGAGAAACACAATCACAAGATACACAACATTTATCTTGGGAAACCCTCATGGGGAAGAAAAACCAACAAAAACTTCCTTAATATAGATAGCCAATACAATGCCAAGACAATAAACCAAACACTAGAGAATATCCTCTACTAAGCAATGTGCCTCTCTCTCTTCCTTCCTCCGGCAACTGACAACTGCAACTTCCTTCAAACTTGCACACTAGATGAGTGAGTTGAATGAGTGATCAAATGAGGCAATGGATTCCTTTATTTATATAAACTGGCAGGTGCTGAAAAGGTGTCTCTTCGCTGGGCAGGGCCAACTTGTCTTCCGAGTGGTTAAAATCACTTTAAATTTCCTGGGGGATGACTTCTCAATTTGCATAATATGTTTAGGGTTTGACCAATCCGCAAAAGGGGATTTAGTCAATTACAATGCCCGACATGATCGATCCAAAAAAGGGGATTGATCTAATGAATAATATATCAATAATAAATAGAGTACTCTTTGTAGTTACAATATTTCAACACTCCCCCTTAACAAAAAGGGTATTCTACAACATCATCAGGAGAGAGAGAGATAGGGCATCAACATCAACAACATCTGGAACACTGGAATATCTATAAATCATTGGAAGTTTTTCTCATCATCAATATCATCATTCACAACAGGGAGCTGGAATGGAATAATCATCATATGAATCAACATGGATTAATATAACACTAATACATCATCATCAATAACAACACAAGGCTGATACAACATCAACAACAACAATATCATAGCACAAAGGTTGGAGCATCATCAACATCAGAACTAGGCTGGAAATATTCAGCACGAAGTTGGCATCTCATCAACATCAGCACGAGGCTGGAAATCTTCAACACGAGGTTGGCATCACAACAACATCAGCACGAGGCTGGCATCACAACAACATCAGCACGAGGATGGCATCACAACAACATCAGCACAAAGCTGGAAATCTTCAGCACTAGGCTAGAATCAAAACAACATCAACATGAAGCTGGAAATCTTCAGCACAAGGCTGGCATCAACAACATCAGCACGAAGCTAGAAATATTCAACACAAGGATGGCATCAACAACATCAGTACGAAGCTGGAAATCTTTAGCACAAGGCTGGAATCAACAACATTTTGTGGTACTCTAACAGATCCAAAGGATCTTCCCAGGAATCAAAAATATTCCCTAGGATATGAAATCCTAACGGAGCTACGACGTGGTACTCTGACAGACCCAAAGGATCTGCCCAAGAATCAAATGATTCCCTAGGATATAAAATCCTAACGGAGCTACCACTACCGATCAGGATACCATAGTATCATCGGCACCACTCCCCCTTTCAAGGGAGGTCCTTTCGGACTATATCAATCTTGTCTCAAAAGTGCTCAAACTTTACACGAGATGGGGGCTTGGTCAACACATCTGCAACTTGTTCATCTGTGCCAACAAATTGGAGTTTTATAGCTCCTCTCTACATCATATCAAGAGTGAAGTGATACTAGATCTCTATGTGTTTCGACTCGTCATGGAACACATGGTTCTCCATCATCTTTATACAACTTGGTTATCAGATAGAATCATGGTGGCTTCCATATCTAGATCAAATAGATCTATCAACAACATCCAGAGCCATATGGATTCACAATTGGTGGAACATGCAACAATGCATTCCACTTCTGCCATGCTGAGAGCAATACTTGATTTCTTCCTACTCTACCATGAAGTCATGGCTAACCTCAGACTGAAACAACATCCTGAAGTGCTCTTTCCACTTACAACTCAATCTAAATTGGTGTAACCACTCAGTCTGAAGTCATGATCTCTAGCATAACAGAGACCAAAATCCAACGTACCCTTAAGGTATCTCATCACATGTTTTGCATCATCAAGGTGAACACGTCTGGGTTCTACCAGATACTGACTCAAGGTGTTCACAACAAAACATATATCTGGCCTGGTGTTCGTCATATTCAATGATTTGTCTTTACAACGTAGCATCAACCAATTCTGACGAAGTGTCAACCAGGAGCTTCAACTTTGTTTCCATGGGTGTATTCATGGATTTGCACTCCAACATATCAAATCTCTTCAGTATTTCAACTACATACTTCCCTTGGTTAAGGAATATATTCTCTGGGCTCTGCCAAACTTCAAGACCTAAGAGATAAAACATTGGGTCTTTCATCAAACTCTGTAGTGAGATTCTTCTGCAATCTGTGATGTGCTTTCCTTCATCTAGTCAAGAATACATCATCTACATATAGTAGTAACATCATTGGTTCATCATTCATAACCTTGAGATAAAGGTTAGAATCAACTTTACTCTTGGTAAAGCCCAAGCTCATCAAGAAACTGTCAATTTTTCCATACCAAGCTCTAGGAGCTTGCTTCAACACGTACATAGCTTCCTTCATCCAATAGACACGAGTCTTTCTATCTTCAATCTTCAAATCAAATTTTCTCATTACATTGTACCAATCTGGTACACTTGCTCAGTTGCAACTCAATCTGCACAATCATGTGCTATCTCTATCTGCTCTCTTCAAAGCACTATCTGTCTCACTGCCTGAGAGTATGTCCTCTCTTCTTTCGAAAATTGTTCCTTCTGGAACTGGGACTCTGCACCTGTAGCTACTCTTGAGGCTGAGAATGATTTCTTCATCCTCACTGTGGATGCTGAAATCTGTGAGTAGCTCCTCTTATTCTATCATGACAACAACTTCATCTGAAACTAAGAGTGGCTCAATAACTGATACTGAAGGTAGCTCTTCTTCTTTCATGGAGGTAACTCTATATTTCATTGTAGTGATGTCTCCATGACCCAAATAATGTAATGCACCAATTGCCACTCAATTTTAAATATGGGGATTGCCCCCCCTGCATCTCATACTATATATGAATCATGGTTGTTCTGGTTGTCTTCATAAATATTGGAACTATTTCTTCAATTATTGGAGTAAGTGTCTCGTCATAGTCTTCTCCCTCTTGCTAGGAGAATCCTCTAGACACACATTAGGCTTTGTACATCTGCAACATGCTTGATCTGTATAGATCAGTCTTGGAAGTCAATATTGACTTCTTTTCTAGTCTCACGAAAGAATCCATATCCTAGTCTTTTTGACTGGCTTCCTTCTCTGTTACTGAAACAAGGGAATCTTCCCAGGAGATTCCATATCTCCTAGAAGTTTCTGAAGCTACGATCTAGTCTTCTCATGACATATGTCTCCCAGTCCTGGAAGTTATCTCTTCATCTGATCCTTTCTGAGATCAGGCTTACTCTCAATTTCTTCTAAGTCTACAAGGACTTCATCATCTCTTATGGGGTATACTTGGTGTTGAATACCAAGTCTAAATATGTAAAACTGAGTCAGACTTCAAGTGAATTCTATTTCCTATCAAGCTGGCTTCATTATCCTTTGAAAAAGTCTAATGTGAGTTCTTGTTCTAATGTTCGGTCATATTTGGAGCCTTCTGCTCCTTACAATCAAAATCCGTATGAGATACTCCAGATCTCAATAGATAACTTCTTCTTCATCTTCTTTGGTACATGAATGTGTATAGTTATGTACACAATTTGCTTCATGTCTCATCTAATATGTTGCCTTCTGCAACCTTCACTATAGCTTGCTCAGGGTTATGACCCGTGACCTGGAACAAGGTCAACAAAACAACAAGCAAGAATAATACTCTTTTGATAATAGTAAATAAAACAATAGCACAAATAATCGTCACAGTAGCTCCTTTAGAGATTTCATTTGTGAGATATCTGAAACAAGGATCAAAAGTAAGAAACACAATACGAAATGAGATCAACACTCTTCTAGTGTTGTGATCAAACATTCATCCAAGGTAACCTGGAATCAACACAATAAGTTTCAATTACTGGAGTAAGTGTCTCGTCACGGTCTTCTCCCTCTTGCTGGGAGAATTATCTAGACACACATTAGGCTTTGTACATCTGCAACATGCTTGATCTGTATAGATCAGTCTTGGAAGTCAATACTGACTTCTCTTCTAGTGTCACGGAAGAATCCATATCCTAGTATTTATGACTGGCTTCCTTCTCTGTTACTGAAACAAGGGAATGTTCCCAAGAGAGTCCATATCTCCTAGAAGTTTCTGAAGCTATGATCTAGTCTTCTCACGACATATGTCTCTCAGTCCTGAAAGTTGTCTCTTCATCTGATACTTTCTAAGATCACGCTTAATCTCGATTTCTTCTAAGTCTACAAGGACTTCATCATCTCTTATGGGGTATACTTGGTGTTGAATACCAAGTCTAAATATGAAAAACTGAGTCAGAATTCAAGTGAATTCTATTTCATGTCAAGGTGGCTTCATTATCCTTTGAACAAGTCTAATGTGAGTTTTTGTTCTAATGTTCGGTCATCTTTGGAGCCTTCTGCTCCTTACAATCAAACTTCGTATGAGATACTCTAGATCTCAACAAAGAGCTTCTTATTCATTTTCTTTGGTACATGAATGTATATGGTTATGTACATGATTTGCTTCATGTCTCATCTAATATGTTGCCTTTTGCAACCTTCACTATAGCTTGCTCAAGGTTATCATCTGTGACCTGGAACATGGTCAACAAATCAACAAGCAAGAATAATACTCTTTTGATAATAGTGAATAAAATAGTAGCACGAATAATCATCACAGTAGCTCCTTTAGAGCTTTCATTTGTGAGCTATCTGAAACAAGGATCAAAAGTAAGAAATGCAATACGAAATGAGATCAACACTCTTCTAGTGTTGTGATCAAACATTCATCCAAGATAACCTAAAATCAACACAATAAGTTTCTCCTAGAGGAGATGTTAGTTGTATTTGGTAAATGATTACATTAAGAATTCATCTCAATATGCTCACATGCTACCAAGCATAATGCTTTTCAAAGACTGCTACCTCAACTATAGTGTTTACTTGTAATGGGGTAGTTATCAACTTGTCATGTGCAACTTTGAATCTTATCAACTTAATTAATCAAACCTGGAACCTGGAGTCTTGTCCTCAAGAATGAGTGTGTGTTGTTTTTCTTCCAAGTGTCCTTAACTCAAGATGACAAGTGCTTTCTTCAACCTGTCCTCTGTACTATGACAATATGCTATCTTGACAAAAATTTGGGTTAGAGAATAAATTCTATGATCTCATCTTTAATCCATCTAATACCTTGACTTTAATTTTGACCAAAGGTTAGTATGATGGTCATAGCTTCAATATGCAACCTAGATCAAAATAATGTCATAAAAAATAGATGCATATCAGAATAATCAAACTTGGGTTGCATTATTCCTCTGAATGTGTTGGATCTTGAGATCCTTATTGATCTATGGCAAGAGATCCCTTCTCCTGCAAATACCCTTTAAAGCTTAACAATTTAAACATATGTGAGTACATACCTCTGATAGCATTTGTAGGTAGTGGCACCATCTGGTAGCAATGGTAATAATTACCAACCCTTTTTAAAACTTCAAGGGTGATTGCAACTAGTACTGTAGTTGATACCTCAACTGATACTGCAACTGATTCTGAAATTGCAACTGCAACTGCAACTGCAACTGATTCTGAAATTTCAACTGCAACTGCAACTGCAACTTAGGGTTTTATGAGGAAACCCTAATTTTTCAAACTTCAAATTTTGAAATTTTGATCCAGGGGTAGATGCGTTGAGCTGAGGCGAGTAAGCTGGTGCAGTCAGATTTCTGAAAATCCAAATTTTACCCCTTGAAATTGATCTTGCGAAAATTTGGACTGGTACTTCTGGTACTGGTTCTGGTTTCCTGGTTTTCTGGTACTTCTGGTTTTCTAGTACCAGTGAAAACTAGGGTTTCACTTTCCGAGAGTTCTATCCATTGAAAAGGTTCGCTCAAGATGCCAAAATCTTCACGAGGGTAGGGCACACTTTTCTAGATGGGTTTTAGGCAAGAAATCCTCTCCAACAAAAATCCCTATTTTTCTTGTATGACAACAATGACATTTTTCTTTATCCAGTGAAAGATGTTCTCTTCAGCTTAGCTCTAATACCATGTTACGATTTAAGATAATATTAGGTTTCTTTTTAATTTACTAGATAACCATAACATAGATACGATCATTGAGAGAAACACAATCACAAGATACATAACAGTTATCCTGGGAAACCCTCACAGGGAAGAAAACCCAGCAAAAATTTCCTTAATATAGATAGCCAATACAATGCCAAGACAATAAACCAAACACTAGAGAATATACTCTACTAAGCAATGTGCCTATCTCTCTTCCTTCTTCCATCAACTGGAAACTGTATATTCCTTCAAACTTGCGCACTAGATGAGTGAGTTGAGTGAGTGATCAAATGAGGCGCTGACTTCCTTTATTTATATAAAATAGTAGGTGTTGAAAATGTGTCTCTTCGCTTGGTAGGTCCGATTTGTCTTCTGAGTAGTTAAAACCACTTTAAATTGCCTGGGGGGTGCCTTCTCAATTTGCATAATATTTTTAGGGTTTGACCAATCCACAAAAGTGGATTTGGTCAATTACACTGCCCGACATGATCAATCCACAAAAGGGGATTGATCTAATGAATAATAAATAGATTACTCTTTGCAGTTACAATATTTCAACAATATGATTATCGAGGAGTTCCTTGAACCAATCAAGATCTTCTTCAGTCAATGATGAAGCAAAAATTCTCATGGCCACATATTCATGATTAATACCTGCATTGTCCATATCCCGACCCATGACATAAATGTGGTCTTCGGTAGTTATCACATTATTTCATGGGAACTTTGGCAACCACTTGTTGACTTATGTTGGTATATTGTTAAGGTATCCTTGGATATTATCCATGTTAAGGGGTTTGTAGAGTTCTCTTTCCTAAGGGCGATCCATTGGAGGAAGAGGAAGGGATTTATGGAAAAGGGTTTTAGCAATAGGAGGCTTGAGAGGAGGCCTTCTTTGGTAAACCTTAGAAGGCTTGAACCTCCCAAGGGGAAAAGGTTTCGAGAAAGAAGGATTCAGGGAAGGTGGTGTCACTAGATGAGTTTCAAAATGAACTCATCAAGAAAGGTGGAAAGGGAACATTCCTTGGGTGGAGTCTCCAGGTAAGCTAAGGGAAAGGATTTGGGATAATTTACCAAAGTGTCGTTACGGTACGAAGAAGATTCAAAATCTTCCCCAACAACGACGCCAAAATGTTATAGCGCAAGTTTTAGGTTGGGAAAAGCCCGACCCAATGACTAAGAAAGTGCTACAACTTGGGAATCCTACACCCAATGACACCTCGATGTAGGTCCCGCACTTCAAGGGTGACTAGGTGACTGTAGGGAGGCAATCTTGGTGACCCTAGGGGGATTGATATGGAGATGGAGAGAGATGGAAGTGGATCCCATAGAATTTAAGTCTAAGTGGAGTGAAATGTGTGTACTTAAGTCTTGGTAATTTCCAAGGGTTACCAAGTGTGTTGAGTAACCTGTAAAAGGTGAAATACCTTCCCGAGACACAAGAGAAACCACTTTGCAATGATGTATGTTAGATGGACCAGAAACTTAAGATTTATGTCCCTCATTTGCAGAAATATATATATATATATATATATATATATATATATATATATATATATATATATATATATATATATATATATATATATATATATAAAAGTAAAAGATAATAAAATATGCAAAATAAGAGCGAGATAAAAAGGAAAAAATACAAGAGAAAGACTAGAGAGAGACTAGATAAACTAAAGAAGAAAAGAAAATACTCTAGCACGAAAAGATAAGGCTGTTGTAAACACTTGTCTACAGAAAATTATGTTAGCCTTATGGCTATAAATTTCAATGTATTACAACAAGAAAATCAACCACTAAAATCCCCTCAAACTTTTCCAAAAGTGCATTGGACCAAGAAGAGTAAGTGTGCAAACTTTGAGAAAAATCCAATGGTTGATAAGAGAGTTATTCAAGCAAATGAGTTAGGGTTTTTGCATCCCTAATGGCTGAAGATGCAATTTTGTAACATAAACAAGAAGTATCCCCTTGATGGGGATGCCCTAGTGGCTGTGAGGTGCTTGAGGAACAAGGAATACAATCCACTTTGCAAGAAGTAAAAATGGTCAAAAATCACGTTTCCTAATGAAATATTTTATTTATCCAATGCAATAATAATGACTAGTGACTTTATTATTGGATTAATGGGGTCATGAAAATAAAGAGATAGAGAAGCTACCTCCTTGGGGGTGTAATCCCTTTTACCTCCCAAGGCAAGTTTCTCTAGCTAGGGTTTAAGCTAAGAGGGTGTATGCCCTTATACTTCTCTCATCAAACCCTTGTTAAAGCATTAAGATGAAGCATAAAGTGATGAATACTATGATGGGGGTGTATGCCCTTATAATTCCCACCTATTTCCTAGCACAATAACCTTGACTTGAAACAAATGATATCAAGAGAGTAAAAACCATACCAATTCAAGGGAAAATGCCAAGATAATCCACCACAATAGCAAGAGATAAGCCTTCCAAGGCTAGTGTATCACTTCCTCCATCAACCATTCATAAATATAGCCATAATCAAGTGCAAAAGAGATAAAAGAGCCAAGTATAGCAAAAATTTCAGACCAAGTCCTCTCACAATGAGGGAGAGTTATGTTTTAAAATGAGATCTTATGATCTCTATTTATACAAAATGTAGCTAACATAGTTTTCCACAAAATAAGGAGTAAACCACAATATTATGGTCAACAACCCTAATATTTCCCCTTTAACAAAGTAATATTAAAAAAATCACTTAAAATTTCACTTTTTGCACAAATAAAACCCTAATTTAGGAGGACGTCACCCTTGTAGGGGACGTTTTCCCACTTTGAGGAAGTTGTTGGTGTTTGGAGAAGCATGGGTAGGCCTCCAAAGGCCACATGTCAAGCATCTAAGCAATATCATCATGGTGAAGACCTTTCTCCTCCTCAAACATCCATGTGTCAAAAGAGTGGCATCTCACCACCATGCCCTAGCCCCAGAAGCATGACATCAAGCTCAATAATAGGATGTTTTGTTCCTCCTGGGGAAATCGTTTGGAAAGTGAGGGTTGTGTTACGTCATACAAGTCATCATCAAGGATTTCCAATTCTAAGTCTCTCATCCAGCATGCGGGCCCCCAACATCCAACCTATGGGCTTGTATCCGCATGGAAGCCCAAGCTAGGATTGTTCTCCCAAAACTGTCCACCAGCTAGGTCCTGCAAAGACGAATGAGCACGCCCTCCAATGATCTCAAGTCATAACATCATGATAAGTGAACCCAATCAATAAATAAGCCATCTAAGCATGTGCATCAAATATCACTATATCAAAAAATTAACAACTCAAAGACATTATGTGACTTGTCAAGCTTGAATATGAGAGGGTTGACGAGGTGTCCTATTGGGTATATCTTTCCCTAGGTCAAGGAGAGTTTCCAAGAGATCCATATCTAAGCCATGTAAAGTGTATGAAGTGGTTGGGGTCAAGACTCAATGGGCATAAGGCTCATGACATACAAGGGGTTGTAGTGTCTCATTCACGTGTGCCTTTGTAGAGGGTGTGTGGTACCTTCGTCCGCAATGCACTTTTTCCAAGCCCATCAATTGCCTTTTATCTTTCATTCTTTGTAATTTCTTTCATAATAGCATAAGGAGAGATTGAAGGTCACTTCCCTAGCCTGGTGACCAGATGATGGAAATGTCACCCACAAACACCTAGTGGAAATGAGAAGGTTGGTTCGTGATGAGACCCCCTTTCTCTCAGCCATGCAACTGAGAGTCATTACCCTAGTTTGGTGACTAGATGATGGTAATGTCATACCACTGGATATTCATGGACGTGATATGTCGGCTCGTGATGAGTCAACTAACCTTTTAAGCATTCTTTATTATATTGTGGGTCCCCTTTTACTCAAAGATAAGTGTTTCATTGCTTTCTTGGGTGATCCCTGGGCGAAGCATCTGGAAGTTTTATATAAGGATTTTATCTTTTACCCAACACCAACCCCTCTAGGCCTTTATCCCATTCTTCCCATAAAATGAGGGACAACCCCTTCTTGGGTCAATACACCCTAAAATCCCAAGAGATAAGGAAATGGAGGAGAAATAATGATGGAAAGTGGTAAGTATGGTCGGGAATGGTATAATGGCTCATTAAGGGAGTTCATAGTATCAAACCCATTCCCAAAGAAGACCACTTACTAGGGCACAATGTCAACCACGAAGGTGAAGTAGGGCAAAAGGAATAATTTCCAAGCATATATCATGAAATCTAGAGCAATCTAAGATACAACATAATCAAATGGCTTGAATATTGAAATGATGTTCACTATAATACTGACTTGTACCTCATGGAGCAAGGCCCACTGCCTTTTGGAAGCCAGCTAGTGTGGTGGATGCCATCTGCAAACATATGACCATCTGTGGTGGTGAGTGGGTTTTCCATCTGTGCAAAGGGTACTATTGGTCATGTAGTCTCTCGACACTCAATATGTACAACATGAGGGCCTCGAGACATCATCTCCTTAGTTATCCACAAAACGGGGATAACAATGCTTTTCCAAAATTCTACTAAAAATGTTTAACTTTTGACTAAAAAACTAGTCAACTTTGTAATAGTAGAGTTGTAGGGTTTCTCCAAATTTCTTCAACTTTGGAAGGAGAGGATATCACCGAAATTCACAATTTTTTCTATTTCATTTCATGTTCAACATTGACAATCTACTTTGGCCTATTTAATTTTTTTAATGTCATAACGATTTTCTACTTTTAATTAATTTTATTCTACACCCCATATATATTTCACTTTGATCTTGTTAAAAAATGCTAAAAGGAAAGTTCAATATTTCAAAAAATACACAACAAAATAAAAAAAAATGTAAAAATCCATATACACAATCTTAGATCATTTCTTCAAAAAATGTATTTTTAGATTTTGGAGTACACACAAAAGTGCATATTTTATGAACACACACACACACACACACACACACACACACACACACACACACATAGAAAGCAATAGTAAAATAATCTGTGTGCATTGTAGTAATATATATTTTTTACTTAAAAATATTGAAAATATTGGTGCCACAAATGCCACTCATTATTCATCTTTCCTTTTTTTAAGATATATTGTTACAAAAATGCCAAATTAACTTATTAAATGTTGATAAAAGATTCACAAAAATAATGAATACAAAAATAACGATGTTATCCTTTTATTGAAAATTTAAATTACAAATGTAGATATTAGTTTTGATTACCATAAGTTGAACAACTACTAAAAACAATATTTTAACTTGCCAAAAAACAAGCAAAATAGTAACCCATCTTCATTGATTCACCCTACTACACATGATTGGGAACATGCATTAACAATGATCCATGAATATATGAAGAATACGTTTATGGACCTGTCACATATACAATCTACACTAGTTCAAGCCATTTGGATTCTTGTGAACTCATTATTTTCTTCCAAATTTTTGTTAAGGAGAAACTTTTGGTTTATTTTCATTTGAAAAGTTTAATTGTAACCAACAAAACACATGATGTAATGTTTTGTTTTGAAAAATTAAATTATTGGAAGCCAAATATAGTTTCAAACATTTTCAATTTAGTTATTTTATGTTTATGTCCATACCTATAAAAATACCCTCTTGTAATGTAAATTATGAGGGTTAGTTATCCACAAAATGAGGATTACATGGTTTTTCCAAAATTCTACTAAAAATGTTTAACTTTTGACAAAAAACAATAGTTAACTCTACAAATTTCTTCAACTTTGAAAGGAGAGGATCCCACCAAAATTCACAATTTTTGCTATTGCATTTCATGTTCAACATTGACAATCTATTTTGGCCTATTCAATTTTTTTAATGTCATAAAGATTTTCTAATTTTAATTAATTTTCTTCTACACCCCATATATATTTCACTTTAATCTCGTTAAAAATTCTAAAATGAAAGTTCAATATTTCAAAAAATACACAACAAAATAAAAAAAAAATGTAAAAATCCATATACACAATCTTAGATCGTTTCTTAAAAAAAAAATGTCTGTGTACATTGTAGTAGTATATATTTTTTACTTAAAAATATTGAAAATATTGGTGCCACAAATGTCACTCATTATTCATCTTTCTGTTTTTTAAGATATATTGTTACAAAAATGCTAAATTAACTTATTAAATGTTGATAAAAGATTCACAAAAATAATGAATACAAAAATATCAATGTCATTCTTTTATTGAAAATTTAAATTGCAAATGTAGATATTAGTTTTGATCATAAATTGAACAACTACTAAAAACAATATTTTAACATGCCAAAAAACAAGCAAAATAGTAACTCATCTTCATTGATTCACCCTACTACACATGATTGGGAACATGCATTAACAATAATCCACAAATATATGAAGAATACATTTATGGACCTGTCACATATACAATCTACACTAGTTCAAGCCATTTGGATTCTTGTGAACTCATTATTTTCTTCCAAATTTTTGTTAAGGACAAATTTTTGGTTTAGTTTCATTTGAAAATTTTTATGGTAAAAAAAAACACATGATGTAATGTTTTGTTTTGAAAAATTAAATTATTGGAAGCCAAATATAGTTTCAAACATTTTCAATTTAGTTATTTTATGTTTATGTCCATGCCTATAAAAATGCCCTCTTGAATTATGAGGGTTAGTAATTTGTTGGGTTATCAAATTTTGGTTATGTACCAAACTTATAAAATATCCGGTTCATATAATTTTTGGAAGTAGAGCTTGGCATATGTAAATTTTAGACTCTTAATGGAAAAGTTGCATGATTCTCTTGCAAAATTTTGTGTCACATTTATCAATAAGTATAATTATTTAATTGAGTCAATGGACATGTTTCCCATGTTAATTTAAGTTGATTATTAAGTAATAAAGCTTTTGCAATTTTTATTCTCTTTTTCATTCATGATGATGATTCTGCAAGTTTTGTTTTTTCATTTTAATGATAGTGACAATCACTGTTATAACGGAAATCGATATTCCTAGTAGAAAAATCGAATTACAATAATGTCTTAAGTGTTATAAGTTTACTTTTTCATATTATCAACAAGTATAGTTATATATTTGAGTCGATGGACATGTTTCCAATGTTAGCTTAAGTTGATTATTAAGAGATAAAGCTTTTGCAAGTTCTCATTCTCTTTTTCGTCCATGATGATGGTTCTCCAAGTATTTTTTTTATTCATTGGAATGATAGTGACAATCACTGTTATAATCGAAATTGGTATTCCTAGTAGCAAAATTGATTTACAATAATATCTTAAGTGTTATAAGTTTACTTTTTCATATTATCAAGAAGTATAGTTATCTATTTGAGTCAATGGACATGTTTCCAATGTTAGCTTAAGTTGATTATTAAGGGATAAAGCTTTTGCAAGTTCTCATTCTCTTTTTCATCTGTAATGATGATTCTCCAAGTATTTTTTTTTGTTCATTGGAATGATAGTGACAATCATTGTTATAATGGAAATTGATATTCCTAGTAGCAAAATTGATTTACAATAATGTCTGAGTGTTATAAGTTTATTTTTTCATATTATCATTATAGCGTGTAAGTTAAATTGTTACTAATAAATAGGTTACTTGGAAAGTCCAATGGTAGTAGTTTCTATCTACAATAGTTGAGTGATTTAGTGAGGGTACTTTGATCCAGATTTTATGAGCAGAATGAAATGAATACATATCTATATTATTAACATAGGTATACAATGAACAATAATAGAGATACGGTAAAACTTGGCTTCTATTCAATAGAGAAATATGTTGAAACTGTAAAATATAGACTGAAACAAGCTTGCTAGAATGGTGGTGGCTTTTCTCTGAGAAGAGATGTGATGGATGCACTCATTCACAAGAAGATGAGTACAATGAGGCTCCAAAGGCCTTTTTACATCAAACATGAATGCCAAAATCCTAGACATCCAAAAACCTAACCCTAGGAGATGAAGCGTCAAAATTCATGCGGGCCCTGTTGGGGTAGATTGGTACATCAAATTCCCGAGGTTGTAACTTTTGCATACGATCTCTGTTTTAGGCGCACGATAGCCCGTTGGAAAGGTCTATCTGAGGCCTACACATTATGTCATCACACTTTGACTTTTTTAACAATGTGACTTTGGAGGGCCCAAAAAACGTTGTTTAGGGCCTCAAAATGGCCCCGGAAGTTTAGGACTCGAAAATCTAGAAAAAAATGCCAAGATGAAAACTAAAACTGCTAAGATGGCATTTGTATGTGAGATAGTTGGAATAGGTGGGTGGCCACCGATATCCACTTGTATCAATCCTTCTCCACTAGGAATAAATGGTCTGCATTGCATTGAGTTCCCCCATCAGATGAGGAAATTTATGTTGAATTTGGCCTCGAGTGAGCCACTTGACTTGGTGTAGGAGTTTCCCTGCTTTGACAACACGATAAAGTTGAAACTTTTTTTAGCGAGTGCCCTTGATTTGTGTGTCCATGATCTGATTAGTGGATGTATGTTCCATGCAGTCAGAGTTGAGCTCTATAGGTGCCAATTGTTTTTCTACCTCTGAGGTGTCCAATAATGGTGGAAAGTATGGTTGAAGGAGGTTTAGATTAAACACTGGGTGCAAGCCAATGAAGGGGGGAATGTTGAGCTCAAAATCATTGACACCCACATCCTTGGTGATGGTATAAGGTCCATAGCAGAGTAGAATATAAGCTTCTGATGGGGTCTTGTAAGGCGTTCTTTCTGCAACTGCAACCAAACTTAATCTCCCACCTAAAACCTATGTGGAATGTAGTGTTGATCACGACATTGCTTGTACTTGGCATTAGAATTCTGGAAAATATCTTGAACCTTTTGGCAGATGTGTTGAATCCGCTCAATGATCCAGGTAGCTTTGTTGACTTCAATTTGAGCATGGGAAAAGTCTTCCTGGGTGGCCGCTAGGGGTAGTGCAACATCCATGTGATCCAATGGTTGAAATCCCAACCCTACCTGAAAGTGACTGTGGCCAATTGAGCTATTTATGTATCTATTGTAATTGTTCTAAACATAGGGAAGACTCTCATCCCATGTCTGGGGATGCTTGGAATTGTACATGCACAAGATATGCACGATCATCCGATTGATGAACTCGGTTTGGACATCCTTATGGGGGTGGAAGATAGTGGATTTGGTGAGCTTGATGTCCATCAGTGACCAGAGGCTCAACCAGAATGTGCTGAGGAACTAGTTGTCCCGATCCGAGATGATGGTTTGTGGTATCCCAAAATGTACCCACACTCGTTCGAAGAAGAGATTGGCAGTGATCTTTGTTATGATGCTCTTCTTGCAGACGACCATAATCACCATTTTAGAAAAATGATCAATCACCACAAAAAAACAATCGTTTCCCTTCTTGGTTGATGGAAGGCCCGACATGTAGTCCATCGATATGGATTCCCAAGGGCCTTCCAGGAGTAGGAAGAGGGGTGTAATTTCCTTGTTTATTAATGGTCAGTTTGGCAATGGCACAGGTAGTGCAGGACCTGATATAATTTCTGACATCTTGTCGAAGTTTCATCCAATAGAAATGTTGCTACAACACAAACACTGACTTTTCTACGCCAAAGTGTCCTGCCACCCAACTGTAGTGGGTTTCCAAAATTATTTTCTCTCACTCGCTTGATGGAATACATAGATGGCACAACAACCTATCCTGAAGATGGAAATCAGTGACAATTGTATTTTCTCCCAACATCTAGTAGGTGGCAACGAAGTTAGGATCTCTCTCATAGAGTTGGGACCGTCTAGAGGTCTCATGGCTGCAGGATTTTAGCACCATGGTGGGTGTTGCAACTAGTAGGCAACTGAGGCAATCAAAAACGCGGTTGGTGCTTCATGTCTTATACTTGATTCTGATATGGAACTGTGGAAAGTATGTAGACCACTTCTGATGGAGGTCATTCTGCAATTTCCCAAAGTCTACATGAACTACAACGACTTAAGATCAATGTGGATGATTGTCTCCTTCCAGAGAATGTAATGCCTCCACTAGCGGCAGGCTTGCACAATGGATTACATTTCTTTGTCATAAGTAGGGTACTTACAGATGACATTTGATAATGTCTCACTATGATAGGCCACGGGGTGCCCATGTTGAGTGAGAACTGCACCAACAACATATTCTGAAGCATCTGTCTCGATCTCAAAGGGTTGTTGTAGGTTGGGTAATGAAATAATTGGGGCTGAGCACAAGCATTGCTTCAAATCATAGAAGACTTTTTTTTGTGACAGGACCCACACAAACTTTGCCTTACCACCACCCCTGGTTACTTAGTTGAGGGCCCATGCAATATGGGAGAATCCTAACATGAACCTGCAATAGAAATTGGCAAGGCCTAAAAAGCTTTGAAGCTTAGTGAGTGTGGTCGGGGCTAGCCAGTCACAAATTAATTGGATATTGTCTGGTTGCACATGCACCCCATGCTCATCAACAATGTATCCTAGGTACTGGACCCTGCCCATTCCGAAGGAGCATTTTTCCAAATTTTCATATAGCTTGTTGTAAGATTCCTTACGTATTGTTGTCACAAATTCCTCATTGTTGTAACAATATATAGGGATTTTCTGAGTGTTGAATTTCGTCAAACACTTTGGCTGTAGGTGTCCTTTCATTGTTAAAACTCCCAATTTGTTGTTGTGATGTTTTAATTGTTTACTGAAGTGTTATGGGTGGGTTATGTACAATTTAATGTGCCAAAAAGAACTCACTTTTTACACAACAAAGGTATGAAACAACAAGTATAAATCCCACAAAACACAACTAATGTAATTGAGGAAACACCACAAATATTTATTTAATATTCTAGGATAGTGGAGTACAAGTAAAATATCAACAACAAGTACATAATAAGATAATAGAGAACTTGATATAAGTTGTTTTAGGTTGCTTATGTGAAATAAGGGCAATATTATTCCTGGAAAAGACAATCTGATTGCAACATCTTCTTGCTAATGGTACAGGTCTGTAAACAAGCAAGTTGGCCCAACAAACAACAAATATAAATCCCAATATAGAGAGACGATCATGTAGGTGTTGGCAACTTGTATTCGGTCTCTTTAACCTTGTAACTTGCCCCTAAACTGAGTTGAATGCAACCCCAATAATAAATTTTCTTCTCCTAAGGTATTCAACCCATATAGAGAGAACAATTGTCAAAATGATACAAACTATATTTGTGCCTTAGTCAGCCAAGAAACCATGGAGAAATTGACCCACAGTAAAAGAATTGCCAACCAGAAGTAATGGGATTCATCCCTCCCAATAAAATCGCCCTTTTATCTTCAGAAAATGCACCCAGCTTACTGGTAATAACTTAGAATGGAACCTCGTGATTTCTGATGAACAAAATCAGCCTCCTATAGCCACTAGCTCGACCAATTGGTGCAATATTCTGCTCAGTAGAGGAAAATGTCAACCATAAGCCATAAACTCAATCTCCTTAAGCAGTTCGACCCCTCATACACAAGATTCGACCTTCCAAAGAATTGACTCTCCCTACACATAAAAAAATTCTTCTTTCGTCAAAGGAACTCAACCACCTTGAAGAAATCTCACCCAAACTAAGATACTTCACTGCCAAAAATAAATATTCATCCCCACTGAAGCATAAAGAAGAAACATGGAGTGTTGTCTTCCCCAAACTAGCTAGGGTGTATCATTGCAACACTGAAACTGGTAAACAAAGAAGGTTTTCCAAAAAACCTAGTCTCTCTTCTCAAGAGCTCTCACAAATATTTTTCTCAAATGAGAAAATGCAAGAATGAGGGGCACCTCCTCATTTCCCCTTTTATATTTCTCAATTGAGTGATTTCCCACTCTCTTTACTTTTATTTTATTTTTAAAGTCACTTTGTGCGTGCACACTTTATAATTTTTAAGTGATTTCATTTTCCTAATACCCATGTCCCCCTTTTCCCTCTTTCACTTTATAAAGTTATTTCCTAGGCAAAAGTTGAGTTTCCTTGGTAACTTTTCCGACTTAGCCTACGGGAACCAAGTTAGGCTAGCGGAACCACTCCTTATGACTCCTAGGCCAACGGGTAAATTATAGTCCTCCCCACCCGAGATTGCTTGTCCTCGAGCAAATGCAATCTAGGATGTTGCAATATCTTCTCTCCTTCCCAAGTGGCATCCTCAATAGGCGGATATTTCAATTTTATCAGGTACTCTTTGATGCTCATGTTCCTTAATTTCCGATCTCTAGTCTCCAACACCTCCTCCAAAATTAGAATCAACTGACCCTCCTCATTCAATAGTGGTTTCTTTGTAGAGGAGACAACATGATGTCCCACTTCCTTCTTGAGGCATGAAACATGAAATACATTGTGTATCTTGTTATCACCCTGTAATTTCCCAGGCTGAGGAGGAAATCGGCAGGGGTAACCACAAAACCACTTCGATTCAGGGATCTAACCCTCTGAGACTCAGAGACGGATATCTTTGTTTGATATAGCTTTGTTTAGGTTGGATATTAGGCTAGCTATTACTGTACATAGGTTTGTTTCTGGATTTGGTATATTTGGGAGATTGAAAACTCGAATTTACATTGGGCCATGGGGTCTACCTTTCTGAAAATGGATCTATCTCAGACGTATAAGATTTTATCCACAGGGCAGGATAGAAAGACTCCTGGATAAAATTGAATCAAATTAAAGTGAAGGAGAGGAAAAGAAGGGAAAGTCCATCAAGCAGAGGAGCAGCTAAGAATTCCTATGCTCAACTTCAGATGAAAACATGCAGATCATTAAAATACCAGAACAGAGTGCAAGAAACAAATTATGTTCTTAATCTTTCTTTTAATGATTAGATCAGGGAAAAACATGAAATGGATATATAGAGTAAGAAAATAGTTACCCAGAGAAGAAAAATATCACCAGGGAGTCTAACACAAGAATCCTGCAGATACACTTTTTATTTTTGGAAGATCATCTGGAAAATTATAAAGTATCCCCTATGGGGCATGAATCAAGAGCTCCACAATCCACCCTTGTTCATTTGACTTATTACAATATATGGAACATACTCTCCCCAGGCTCAAGAGGTCGAATTCAACTACCTCGGCCAAAAATAGTAATAAAATACCTAAAAATCTTGAACTAACCGCCATGAAAGATTGATCGAACTGCTGTAAAAAAGGGGTCAACTCAGACATATGTTTCTCTTTAACGGTGACACATGTGTAAAAAATGAAAGAGGTTATTGTAGATGAGCATGTATTGGCTTCCACACTAATTGCGTTGTCTTTCATCTCCTCGAGTGTTGTAGTGTCCCTTTCTCTCAATTGAAATGCCATCTCTAGATCAAAGTGTTAGAAAAACAGGACCGTGGAGCAATAAAAATAAAACAAATGCGGAAACAAAACACGGAAGATACACAATACAAGAGAGACACAGATTTACGTGGTTCACCCAGTGTGGGCTACATCCACCAGAGAAATTGCCATGTCCTTCCTTTATTATTATCCAACAAATGAAGGGATACAACCT
>JZKD02S1821201.1:18858-59678 GCA_000966675.3 Picea glauca | reverse complement strand
AACATAATCTCTACCGTTAGATCTGCGACCTTATAATGAACGGTCCAGATTTACAATGAAATTACAATATACATTTACAAGGCAATTTTTCCTTCGGGGGCTTTGCCCCTGAACCCTTGCTGGGGGCCCGCTTACCCCAGACCCCCCATTCGGGGGGATAGCCCCCACGGACCTCGCAGAGGGGGTACCCCCCCTCTGCACTCCCCCGGGTGGAAGAGTGTACATACTTTTGGGGTGTAAATACTTCATGGGGTATAAACACGGCTGAAAGTAAAAGACCTCTAAATCAGGAAGATAATCAGGCTCCAAAACCAACACAAAGGCATCTGGGTAGGGTAAAAGAGATAAATTGGACATTTTGGCAAGCACCATGGAAGAAATGTTGCACATGATTATCACAAGAGAACAATTTTTTGTTCAAAGGCATCATGTCCCATTGATTACAGAGAAATAAAGGGTCATTGTTCCCAAACACTTTGCAGCTCACCCTTGGTATCATGGATTGGAAAATGATCATTTCATGTATTCAATTCACAACAAAGTCAAAGATGAAACTCCATCTCAACTTGTAGAGGAACAACCAGTTGATATGATGTGCATGTTTGATGAAATTTCTTACTTGGATAATCTACCCAAGTATGATCAATATGATGATGATTATGTGGCTGAAATAGATGTTGAATGTTCAAAGAAATCAACAACATATCATTGGCAGGAAGAAGCTCAGTTACAGATCAGATATGACAATCATCCTTTGCACAACAATCATGACAGCAATGAGGAAAATGCAGAAAATTTCAGAGTAAGGGAAAAATCTTTGCCCTTATGTTTCTCTTCTTTTCAATTTGTGAGAGAAAATTGTAAGCAAGTTGTCAATAGTTGGGAGGGAGAATGTTCTGATCAATCAGTTGAAGATTCCATTGATGATATGGAGGTTGTTCTAAACCCAGAATTGCAGCCCTTGACCTACATTGATTTTCAAATTCCAGATGAAAGCTTAGAGCCTAAGACAGAATATGAGTTAATTCAAAATAACTCTGTACCATTAAGCTTTAATTCATTTCAGTTTTTAAAAAAGAATCTTGAGTATGTGATAAAGGATAAACACACAAAAAATCAAGAAGTTTCAGTGGAACCAATGCAGCAGTCATCTCAATTTTTACAGGATCCAATATCTGATGTGTTGGATGACTTGTGTTGTCAAAGTCATTTTCCATCATCCAACTATGGGCTGAAAAGATGTTATGATATTGACATGATCAGGTAGTCAACTTCATTGTCTTTTTCAGCAGGAGTCTCATTACAAATCTCATCAGAACATTTGCAGCCATATCAAGAATTTTTTGAGGATCTAGACAACATAAATATAGTACCAAATCATGAGGTTGAATTGTTTGAATTTGAATATCAAGGAATGGGTCAGGTCTATATTGATCCTATGGCTATTTATATGGAGAAATTCGTCACTGCAGAGACCCAATCCATTTCCAACATTTCTTTTGTTTTTCAGATTTACCAAGCTCTTTGTGGTAAAGCCCAGGTTGACAATTCCTCTCAAGTACCCTTAATAGATTTAATTTTGAGTTTTGTGAAAAACAGTGAAGGAGTTAAGGTATTATATCCAATTTTTGAATGGTTATATTGGATATTTCACAGTGATTAAAACCAAGCATTCAATGTTAAAATAGGATTGTACATAAATAAGCTTACTAGATAAGCATCTTTTCAGCAGTCAGTTTTGTAGTGTGCAAATAAGCTCAGGGTTGTGAGCACTTTTCCAACGTTTTTGTCAGTTCAGTTCATATTTTGTTATGCAGACCAATTTTCTGCTTAAGGTTCTGTCACAGAGGATCAAAACAGATGCAGGTTGCATAATAAAGTTTTGGGATCAACCCAACGGATAAGGCACTAGTCTACATGTTCAGAGTTCAGTGGTTCTTCACACCTCCTGAAAGAGATGCCATCCCCAGGTGGAGCCTATGTTGGGGTCCTATAATCATAGGTAACTTGATTATTCAGCTGCTTATTTGGCGTTTCTCCCGTGATGAAGACATCTGGTTTGCTGGGCTCGGTTGATTCTCCCCCCCATCTAGTTAGTCTGATCCTTCATCCACCTCTGCGCCACTCACTCCCTTGTCCATTTGTCCCATTGGATACATCTCGCCTGCCATTCATCCCTGCATGAATAAACAAACTTAGGATACAAAAAATATTAATTAGATTATAATATAGGATAATTAATAATAAAGATTAATTAATCATTACTAATAAGGTTAGTTTTATTAAGTTAGTTGTTTAAAGTTAGCAATTGGATTAGTGTTTGATTAGTAAAAAATGAATTAAAAACAATTAAAAATTAAATAAAACAATATTAACAAAACAAAATAAATCCTAAATTAAAATATTAATTAAAAAAAAAATTAAAAAATAAAACAATAATCTAAAATAGTAATTAAAAAACAAATTAAAATAAAAAATATAATAAAACAAAACAAATAAAAAAACAATAAATAAAACACATAAAAACTAAAATCTACCATCCTAAGTCTACAACCCACCGCATTTCCCCCATAGCTTGGACCCCCCCCTCACGTCACATCAACACCATGGGGTCCGAGTTAGTGGTATTGGGAGGGACAAGTTTCACCTCATGGTGAACTCAACCCCCCCCTCCCAATACCACTTACCACCTCAGGGGGGTCTGAGTAAACCACTCTGCCCCTCCAAAACCGCCCTCCTGAAAATTTAAAACCGTTTCTTTTACTGTTCAACACTTCGTCTTCCGAGAGGGATTCCGGGAAAATGGAAATGGATTTTCAAAATATGAGAGAGGTTTTTGTTCAAAAAGGGATGAAGAAAAAAAACCTCTCCCATAATTTACACAGGTGTCATAATCTGGGGGAATCAAATCCATCTTTGAGCCCCATTTTTCAGTTTTTCGTTTTTTCCTGTTTCAGTCATGATTTTGCGGGAGCTGTTTCGACGAACTAGAAATGAATTTAGAAAAACTGAAGGAGGTTTTTGTTCAGAAAATTTTTATCTACAAAATCCTCCCCCATATTGTACACAGATATCTTGAAGTGGGATAATCGAAGAGATCACCAGATCCTATTATTCAAAATTACGGGAGGAAAAAATTCAAAGGACAGATGGTAAAAATTAGGTGATTGTACGCAGAAGTTGTGGAGATGATTTCAATCCCATTCCATATGTCAGTGGCATGAAAAAAATGCAACAGAAGTCAAGGAAAAATCACAAAAAATTCCAGTCAATTAGCACTAGAAATTTGATCAAATTCACAAAATCCCTATAATTTGTAATCCAAGATTCATTTAGATTAGAATAAATCCTGCTCATTTATGACAGGGCTTTGTAAATAAGTTATAAATAGTTATGATTTCAAAGTATGAAGGGTTGGTTCCAGTTAGAAAATATTGGCTTATGTTGGGAGATATGATCAATTTTTCCCACAGGAACTCTTTGATCAAATTACAATAATACAGGGCATTGTTACATGATTCTTGTGTTGATTTCATTGGTGAAGTTTTTCCCTGATATTTTTTCTCTTCCCGTTAATCATTTTGATTTCTACATTCTGAATTATCCCAAGAATATATAGGAAAATATTTGTTTGAATATACACTCTGTCACTGAATTTGGAATACTTTCTATGTTTTCTACTGAAGATCAAAGGCAAAATTCTTCACTGCTCTGTTTTTATTGGATCTCTAAACCCATTCGTCTCATCCATGCATCAAATTTATAAGGATCCATTGAATTTTCTTATCCTTCCTTGCAACATTGGCCTATTAAACCTGCCTTGATTAAATTAAGTTGTGACTCCATTTCCCAATGGCCCATTTTCTCCTATTCCAACCAAAACTTTAAACCCAAAAACATTGTATTTCATAACTAGCCTAAGATCTATACTCAAACAAATCTAAATCAGAAAGAGAGATCCCTCTCTGAGTCTTGGAGGGATAGATCCTTGATTCCAAGTGGTTTGATGTTACCTCTGTGACTGCCTCCACAACATTGGGAAAATTACAGAGTGCTAACATATCTTACACCCCTCTGGGAGCTCTAACTCATAAGCTACCTCCCCAACTAGCCTCGAAATCCTGTAAGGACCACAGAATCGTGGCTTCAATTTTTCTACTCCTTTCATTTTCAAGGATGACTGCCTGTATGGATGAAATTAGAGGTATACCAAATCTCCCACCTTGAAACTGTGCTCCACTCTATGCTTATCGACATGTCACCCTGGGTGACGTCAGCGTGGCACGTCACTCCAGAATGATAGCCTTCTGATGCCCTTATATCTCATGGTCGATATGTTTCCACATATATCCTGTGATCTATAGCCTCCGTTACTTCTTAACTTCGGCATTCCAGGGATATTCTATGTGACTTCCTCCTTGCTCCCAGAGTGGTCAACGTCGGGCTGACCACGGTCTAGATCTAACGGTCATGGGAGATCTCAAAACGTCCTCAGATCTATGACTCTTATCACTTCGTGAATTCAACGTTCAAGTGTTCCACCTGCTTACCACCCCCTTTCTCCCGAAGTGGTCAACACTGGGATGACCTTGGCATAGATCCAACAACTAGGGAATATCCTAAGGCACCCCTAGATCTACAGTTCGTGTTAGTTCACAGCTCCAACATTCAGGGGTTTCGACGTTATAACAACTCCATTCTCCTGAAGTAGGACTTCGCCAAAGTGTTGTATGTGAGTCCCTCTAATGGTCGATTGGATGGTTAAGACACTTCCTCAACAAATTCCCCAAATCCACGGCTCACATCAATTCACAACTCCGGTGTTCGGGGAATTTGTTTCTATGACACCTATGTTCTCCCGAAGTAGTCAATGCCAGACTGACCTTGCCGTAGATCCAATGGCCAGGGAGACTCTTGAGTACCCTTGGATCTGTGGCTTGCATTACTTCATGATTGGTAAGTGGGTTAGGGATTAGCGGTGGGACAGGTCCATCTGTCATAGTTAGAAAAACGCCACAAGTCGATCAATATCGAGGGTAACCATAGCAACAAATTTCCTTTGGCTGGTTTGAAATTGGTAAGGTCATAACACCCCAGAGCTCCGAACTCCCGGAGTTCCAAAGCCAGAAAGGATTTGATCCTTTCGGCCTAATGCATGGTTCCCATACCTTGGTCATATGGATCCTCCTAAAATTCTTGTGGGCTACACACTTAACTCTTAGCCATGAATTGGTTAAATCCATGGGCATGAGACCTTGGTCACATAGGTGAAGGGTCTGAAGGAGGCATCCTCCTTCCACAGAGTTTGAAATCAGTGTTCCCGCGAAGGTAAATTCGAGAGGTCGACAGGACTTAAGAATTCCAGTTAACCCTACCTTGACTCTCTTGCAAAACCATGTCCCATAACCCTCTAACTGTTAAGCTGAAGCAACCAAAAGACCATTCCAAAGAATGGAATTCATAGAAAGACAATGAGAATTTCTACCTTCATCATTCGTTACAAAATTTATTCATAGACATGTATATTCAATCATCATTTCCATTTCAGTACACAAAGTATGAAAACACTTATGAGAAACCAGAGATCGTGAAGTGATTGCTGAAAGGGGTGCCTGTTTCCACCCAACTGTAGGCACAACCACTCCTAAACGGATTTACCTCTGGCCACCCCCTAGCTAGACCAAGATGCTCTGAGAGAGAATCTTTCTTCTTTCTCAGTGATAGTCAGGGACGGAGGTTACTCCCCTCCTCCCACAGGAACTTAGCAAGTGGTTTCCTCTGTACCAAGAAAKGGGRSCTGCAACAARGACTCCCAYAGTCACTCGTCTTCTCTGCAKCCTTKTTTATARACTTGGACTGAAAACACTGCCAACAACTTCTTGYGCCYAGAACAAACTTTTTTCTCTGTTCTCCTTCAAACCGGAGAGYTGCATTCTTTTTTTTCACTSTTCGAGAAAAATYGTCTCTTGAATATGCTTCCTCRYAGATCTRCCTYTRCCCATGAAATTACTTCSTTTMCTTCTTTCCTCAAYRTGATTGCATGGGYTTGAATCTCCAAMTCRTGGTCAGGTTTGGAAGCCTTGYARATGGGTACTCTGCCCYGTCTCCTCATTAACTMTTGAGGAGGGATTTTCCAACTACCAKCCAGAYTGGTAATCCGTTTCTGGGTYAKAGGATTKTTCYRGGTCTGAGMAATTAAATMCAATAACGTACTRGTTTKGTGGGGGTCATCTCAACCATTTTTGGTTCCCCTCACCATCTCTCTTATAACATCATGATATATCTTGGAAAACCCCCCTTTCAACAGTTATGCAACATTTTCCATTTTAATTAATAACAACAATACATACATTATCTTTTATAACAAAAGGTCCATCAAATCCAACATTCACACATATTCAGTCTGTCACAGTCTTTTGGCAAGTCATAGTTATATTTAAAAGTTGGGGGAAATAGGGGTATTATAGGCTATCAGATCCTCTATGAGTATGGGTCAAGTCTTACAAGCCTACCTCTTTACAAGATGAAGTTAGTAGAGCTTGTGACATGCATGATATAGTACCTAAAAGTCAGTTTCCGCCAAAACCCACTTTTACCCCAAAGACTAAGGAGACCAAACCACCTGAGAGAGATTGGGTCGGAAATCCCAAACTGGATGAAGAGACCAGGAGATAATTGAGGAAAAATAAATTTTGTTTCATCTATCAGGAACCATGGGCACTAGGACACAGATGCGCTGGGAAGGAAATTCAAGTCAATTAGCACCAGAAGTCAAGGACAAATCACAAAAAATTCCAGTCAATTAGCACCAGAAATTCAATCAAATTCACAAAATCCCTATAATTTGTAATCCGAGATTCAGTTAGACTAGAATAAATCCTGCTCATTTATGATAGGGTTTTGTAAATAAGTTATAAATAGTTCTGATTTTGAAGTATGAAGGGTTGGTTCCAGTTAGCAAATATTGGTTTCTGTTGGGACCTGTTGGGAGATATGATCAATTTTTCCCACAGGAACTCTTTGATCAAATTACAATAATACAGGGCATTGTTACAGGATTCTTGTGTTGATTTCATTGGTGAAGGTTTTCCCTGATACTTTGTCTCTTCCTGTTAATCATTTTGATTTCTACATTCTAAATTATCCCAAGAAGATATAGGACATAATTTGTTTGAATATACACTCTGTCACTAAATTTGGAATAATTTCTATGTTTTCTACTGAAGATCAAAGGAAAAATTATTCACTGCTCTTTTTTATTGGATCTCTAAACCCATTTGTCTCATCCATGCATCAAATTTATAAGGATCCATTGAATTTACCTATCTTTCCCTGCAACATTGGCCTGTTAAACCTGCCTTGATTAAATTAAGCTGTGACTCCATTGCCCAATGGCCCATTTTCTCCTATTCCAACCAAAATTTTAAACCCAAAAACACTGTATTTCATAACTAGCCTAAGATCCATACTCAAACAAATCTAAATCAGAAAGAGAGATCCCTCTCTGAGTCTTGGAGGGATAGATCCTCGACTCCAAGTGGTTTGATGTTACCTCCGTGACTTCCTCCACAACCTTGGGAAAATTACAGAGTGCTAACATATCTTACACCCCTATGTAAGCTCTAACTCATAAGCTACCTCCCCGAATTGCCTCAAAATCCTGTAAGGACCATAGAATCGTGGCTTCAATTTTTCTGCTCCTTTCATTTTCAAGGATGTCTACCTGTATGGTTGCAAGTAGAGGTATACCAATTCTCCCACCTCAAAACTGTGCTCCACTCTATGCTTATTGACATACATCTTCTGTTGATTTTGTTTCATTTGCAGGTTATCTTTGAGAGTTTGCAGGATGTCCTGACTCTCCTGAATCCAATATTTGGCTTTGGGTGCTCGGTTGTCCCCAAATTCTTGGTCCACAAAGGTGGTGGCGTCATAACCATACAAATATTTGAAAGGTTCCATCCCTATCGACATGTGATAGGTGGTTTTATATAAATTCTTACCCAAGTGCAACCATTTGATCCATTCCTTATGTTTTCTTGATACATAATTTCTCAAATACCCCTCGAGCCATTTGTTCATAATTTTTGTTTTCCCATCAGTCTGAGGGTGATAACTGGTATTGGGTGGTAATTCTATCCCTACGAGTCTTAACAACTCCTACCAGAAACCCCCCATGAATCTGTTGTCTTGATCACTAATAATTGTCTTGGGTAGTCCATGTAGCCAAAATACCTCTCTGAAGAAAAATTCTGCTACCTGCACTACAAAGTATTTGGATGGTATGGAAAAGAAATGGGTGAATTTAGTAAGCCTTTCAACCACCACGTAAATACAATCCTTCCCTTGAACTTGAGGTAGCGTTGTAATAAAATCCATCGAAATGCTTTCCCACTTTTGTTCAGGTATGGGAAGCAGTTGGAGCAATCCTGCTATATGGGTATTGTTGGCCCTTGACCATGTTTTGAGGATTCTTGGTCATGTTTGAACTATTTTTGGGACTTCGATAGGCTGTCGAAGGTGGAGCGCAAGACAAAGAAGAGATCGCGGGATCTCGGCCCCTTTTAGGGCCCTTTTTGGGATTCAGGATTATGTAATGGGTATGGGATGTCGGCCCATGGGTTTACGCATGTTTAGGCCTATTTTGTAAAGTATAAATAGAATCTAGACGATGTAAGTAGTGGTGATCTAGATGCGAAGATGCTAAGTGATAGAGTTTGATCTATGTGATCGAAAGTGATAAGTGAAGAGTAGAGATTGCTTTTGTGCATACTGTATGAGGTTTGTAGAGCTCAGTGAAAGCAAGTGTGAGAGATTGAGAAGAGGCTTAGTGCTATAACCTAGCCCGGGGAAGGTGGATCTAGCGAGGTGCGCAAATCTCCTGTCCTCTGCGGAGTAGGGTTTTTGTGGCTCTGTTCATGTAACTGATTGAATAAGCTAATAAATAATACGAAGAGTTGGTGGATGTAGCCCTAGGGTGGGGGTGAACCACGTACATGTTGTGTTTCTCTTCTTTGTGCGATGTATTGATGTGTTGATATGTTAAATTTCTTAGTGCTTTGATATAGATGAATGATAGGTAGACCTGTTGTGGCTTTGTGCTTAATGGTAAGAGTAAATGTTGGATCTGACTTGTGTGAATGTGCTTATTACTTGAATCTACTAGATCTTATCTGTTTTTTAATGATAAGTGTTGCTAGATGCTAGATCTAGCTGAATACTGCGATGTTCTGTAATTAGGGTTTAAAATGCGCTGTAACTAAGAATGGATATTGATGAATGTCAATGGTTGAGTGCTCTGTTAAGTGTTAGAATCACAGATCCATGTCCCAGCTAAGGTTGTAGACATCTGAGTCCTGCAACCACCCCTGCCTCTACCTTGGGTGAGACTTCATCTACTTCGCAGGTGTTGCCGAAAGGGCCGGTAGTTAGGGTTTTGTTGGTATGTTGTTGTAATGTTGAACCCTGGGTTTTCCCCTGTGCCAAAAAATGGTTCCATTCATAATGGAAAATGGAATTTCGAGACGAAGCTCACCGGAAAGAAGGATAGAAAACTAAGTAAGAAGAGAGTTAAGATCGAAAAGTTACAGAAGGTTCCAGAGGGAACTTCGCAGAAGGAAAATTTACAAAATTGGAACTTCATCGAGATATCATAACTATGTCACATGGCACTTCACAATGGCGAAGCAATATAGCCATTGGGAACATTCTAAACGTTCGACCAATGACTCGAATAGGTAGAAATGCATTAATGGTCAAAAAAATTTCCACCAGACCCTTGGGGCCATGCCATAACAGACAACACTGAGTTAATGAAGGCTTCTCACCCATTGCAAGAGATCCGTTGCCAAGTTATCTATTTATCTTGTCGCACCATGCAATGAGAACACTTTTTCCAACTGTGACTATCTAAGCCCCCAGAATAGTTTATTTTGCACAGTGATCATTACACTCTTGCCATCTATCTCATTGCATTGAGCAGTTACTCTTTGAACCCGAGATATTCAACCACGAGCATGTATGTACGAAGAACTTAGCGCACTCAAAGAGTCTATGAAGGAAGTACTCATCGAACTCATGAATGAGAGATCCATGTATGAAAGAGTGATGTCTGTGGGTGTACAATCATCATCGACAAGAGGAGTGCAAGCCTCTCCGTCAACCACTCACGGAGATGGACCATCCTGACCATCAATGGAAAATAGAACCAAACATAGAGATGACCTAGAAAATGCGAAGCTGATCCTGACCATATTTATCGACTACATCCCACCTCTGGCCAACACGGGAGTTGAGATAGTGTTCCAAGAGACTTCGAGTACACCATGGTTACTACAGATCTCCCGAAGGGGATACGCGGAGTTCGAGCACAGCAGGACAAGATCATAGCGTTGAATTTCAGTGACTTCAACCTCGGAGATCGCAAGAACTATAGTATGCTCACCCCATATAAATACCTGACCAGGATGAAGGGGAAGAACTCAAAGATAATCCCCCAGCCATGGATGATGAACCTTGCACAGTCCACCCTGTTAAATGTAATGAATATCCCACACTTTGGAAGGAACAGGAAGTTGACGCCTGTGTCATGCTACTCCTTTCATGTTACCATGGAGACTACTTGTGGCTAGACCACCGTATCACAGTCGATTCGACGTTGATCCATAGGGTCACCGGATTAAGTATGCAAGGATCCGACCCACATGAGTTCTATCCAGGAAAAGCCATAGATTGTGCACTAGCACAGAAGATCAAGGATACATACGACGATGTTGAAAAGGGGATGCAAGGCTACAAGGTAGCCTCCATCCAGAATGGCACAGTGCGCCTAGCCTACCAGTTAATAGTCGGAAAGTTAGTAAGGAAGAATCGACCTACACAAGTCACAGGATTTGTCGTTGACCTCGCAGGGAAGTGTGTAGAAGGTCTACAGATGAACTGGGCGAAGTACCTAGTTAATCAGCTGGAACTAGACTGTCACGAAGCACAGGATCAGGGCTACGAGTTTCACTTTAGCTGACTCCTAATACTCATTGCCTTTGTTGCCTGGGATATGTCGGAAGTTGCGACCTTCCTGGATATCGAACCATTCGAACTTCTTGCTGCGAAGTTCACCACACTCTAGTACTCGAGTGATATGAACAAACAGTGGCAGTCGAATGTTGTTTTTCATACATATTACCTTCAGCTGAAGAGAGCCATAGAAGATGAACCTCGTATGAATCCGAAAACCCTACAGAGGTTTCGACCCCTGATGAATTTATGTGCAGATCGGCACTTCATCTACATTATAGCACGTGCTGATGAACATAAGGAACAACTTCAATCATACTACAAACTCACAGAAGATGACCTTGAGGAGATCACTAAGGATTGGTCCGCAGACCTCCTTATCCTCGTTGACCCTGCAAAGATGTCTGACCCTGAACTGGATAGGCCGGAGGCCACCCACAAAGAACAGAACACACCCGACACTAGCAGAAGGAAGAAGACTGAAGAGGTCCAAGACTTAAGCAGCACCTCAGGAAAGACTGCTTCAGTATCACCTGACCGAGGGGGTGATGACGAAGTAGAAGAGATAAATGGAAAAGGAGATGAACAAAAGAAAGGTGAAGTAACATCGCCCAGAGGAGAGTTTGATCCCCTGAAGAAGAGGAAGGTTTATCCCCTGAAGCCTTCTTCACAGAAGAAATCCAGAGCCACCGTGACCAATATGAAGACTGTGCTCACTACTGATGATTTTGACTTCATCATAACTGACATAAACGACGCTTCGCTGGAAATAGTGGAGAAACAAGAAGCTAAGAAAGAGGAAATGTACAATAGAATTAATGTCAACCTCTGAGGGGTACAACAGGCCCTTCAGCCCAGCTGCGCAGTGTCCACTGTGCCCCTGCCATCAGGAGAACAAGATTTGGGAGATGAGCCAGCCCAACTCCGTCGACTAGCTGATGTGGTTGAAGCTCACCTTCGTCGCACACAAGAAGAAACAGAACAAGCCACCTAGGCCTTGAAGCAAGTGCAAGGAGTACTTTTAGAACACCGCCGAATTGCAGAATAGGAGAAGGTTTCTCTCTAGGAAAATTTTGAAGACAAGAGAGCACAGATGAAACAAGAAAAAGAACAGTTGCTCACAGAGCAACTTGAAGTGAAAGAAGAAGTCAATAGAGCCCTCCACTCTGTGATAGGATTAGAACCACAAGAAAAATACCGATTCACACATCAAGTAGAGTAACTCACAGAAGCTATCCAGTAGATACAACAATGAATAACAGACTTAGAGCTCTGCACCGTACTCGACACCCCGCAGGATGTAAGGGATCAAAGAGAAGAAACTACTTGAAGCGCAGTTCAAAGAATCAAATTCCTTGCCATGGAATGCAAGCAACTGAGTGATCGTAGTGCCCAGACGTATGAGCGACTCACTGAGAATACAAAATTGAAGGCACTGGACTCACAACTATAAGAAGCAAAGCAACAAGCAGAGACAATACATGCGTAGTTGAAGCCCCTGTCAGTTGTGGAAAGAATGAAGTGATCCCAAGAGAAGGGAACTGCCCAACAATAGGTCCACATTATTCAAAGCAGAGTTATGGAAGTAACTTAGAGGCTCCAACATGTACAGTATGAGGCTTACCAATTGTTCACAGATATCGAAGGTCGAGGAGCGGAACTGGAGAAAGTCGTCACTATAGTTGAACAACGCCTATAGGGACCTATCAACGAAGCAGTCATACAAGAGTTCATTGAATAGGAGGTTGTGGCACAACAACAAGTCAAATAAGCTCAAGCCAAGCTCGAGGATTTTGAAGCAGAACTAGTCAAATCAGAGTGACTCAGGATGAGTCACAGGTGAGTGTTGGGGGCCTGTTGTCCCTTGACCAAGTTTTGAGGATTCTTGGTCATGTTTGACCTAATTTTGGGACTTCGACAGGTTGTCAAAGGCAGAGCGCGAGATGAAGCAGAGATAGTGGGATCTCGGCCCCTTTTAGGGCCCTTTTTGCGATCCAAGATTATGTAATGGGTATGGGATGTTGGACCATGGTTTTAACCATGTTTAGGCCTAGTTTGTAAAGTATAAATAGAAGCTAGACGATGTAAGTAGTGGTGATCTAGATGTGAAGATGCTAAGTGCTAGAGTTTGATCTATGTGATCGAAAGTGCTAAGTGCAGAGTAGAGATTGATTTTGTGCATACTGTATGAGGTTTGCAGAGCTCAGTGAAATCAAGTGTAAGAGATTGAGAAGAGTCTTAGTGCTATAACCTATCTCGGGTAAGGAGGATCTAGCGAGGTGCGCAAATCTCCTATCCTCTGCAAAGTAGGGTTTTTGTGGCTCTGTGCATGTAATTGATTGAAGAAGCTACTAAATAAGATGAAGAGTTGGTGGACATATCCCCAGGGTGGGGGTGAACCACATACATGTTGTGTTGCTCTACTTTGTGCGATGTATTGATGTGTTGATATGTTAACTTTCTTAGTGCTTTGATATAGATTAATGATAGGTAGACCTGTTGTTGCTTTGTGCTTAATGGTAAGAGTAAATTCTAGATCTAAACTGTGTGAATGTGCTTAGTTCTTGAATCTGCTAGATCTGATCTATTTTGTAATGTTAAGTGTTGCTAAATGCTAGATCTGGTTGAATACTGTGATGTTATGTAATCAGGGTTTAAAATGAGCTGTAACTAAGACTCGATATTGATGAATTTCAACTGTTGAGTGCTCTGTTAAGTGTTAGAATCATAGATCCATGTCCCAGCTAAGGTTGCAGACATCTGAGTCTTGCAACCACCCTTGCCTCTACCTCGGGTGAGACTTCATCTGCTTCACAGGTGTTGTCGAAAGGGCCGGTAGTTAGGGTTTTTTTGGTGCGTTGTTGTAGCATTGAATCATGGGTCTGCCCTTGTGCCAACATGTATGTTCCACCTTATTTTGCTGACAGATGTGGCACTCCCATACGAACTTCAGTACATCAATCTTGATACCCTTCCAATCGAAGCTCTCCCAAATTTGTTTATAAGTATTTAGGTATCTTGGATGACCTGCCAAAGGAGAATTATGTGCAACATGTAGAATTTTTTCTTTCAAATAATATTCTGGTACTAAGTAGATCTGGTTCTTATAATATATGATGTCGTTAATAACCCTGTACCTGTCATTGAAGACCTGACCATCAAGTATCTCACAAGAATTTATTTTTTTGGAATATTCTACCAATAGAAGTGCCTTTCATTCCACTGAAATATCCATGAGAGAGAGTGGGTATCCTAGATAGGTCGTAAGAAACCACATTATTTTTTCCTTTCACATAGTCAATTTCAAAATCGTAGGCTTGGATTTTACTGATCCATTTTTGTTTTCGTTTGCTCAGCTCCTTTTGCTTCAGGATAAACTTCAAGCTATTATGATCAGTCTTTACCGTGAACCTGCTTCCCACCAAGTACTGTCAGAATTTGGTCAAAGCATGCATTATGTCCAAAATCTCTTTGTCATATATGGAGTAATGTCACTCATACTCTTAGAGTTTGTGGCTCTCAAAAGCGATTGGGTGACTAATTTTCATCAATACAACTCCTATCCCAATTCCCAAAGAATCACACTCCAAGACAAAGGGATCATTGAAATCAGGGAGTGCTAAAATAGGGCATGAACTCATCACCTACTTCATTTTCTCGAATGTCTCTTGGGCCTCCTCTATCCAATCGAAAACTCCCTTTTTGGTGAGATCGATCAGTGGCACTGTCAACTGTGAGAATCCATTAACAAATTTCCTATAGTAAGTGCAGAGACCAAGGAAACTCTTTAGTTCTGTCACATTCCTGGGAGTTGGCCACTCAATGATCGCCCTGATCTTTTCTTGGTGCACCTGTACCCTATTTTCCCCAATCACGTGCCCCAATTAGAGCATCTTTGTCATACCAAACTTGCACTTGAATTCATTTTCATACTGACTCTTTGTAATACCAAGTACTTCATCAAGATGTCGTAGATGGTATTCCCATGTTTTTTTGTATATGAGGATGTCGTCAAAGAAGATCAATAAGAACTTCCTCAATTGTTTATTGAACACATGATTCATGCATGAATGGAAAGTGGCTGGGGCATTAGTTATCTCGAATGGCATGACCAGAAACTCATAATTCCCATAGTGGCATTGAAAGGTTGTCTTAGGTACGTCTTGCTCTCGTACCTTAATATGATGGTACCTTGATCGAAGATCAATCTTTGAGAAAAATTTAGCTCCCCTGAGGTCATCCATTATTTCATTGATCCTGGGTATGGGGTACCGATTCTTGATCATTTTCTTGTTTAAATCCCTGTAGTCAATACACACCTGCAGAGTACCATCCTATTTCTTGACTAAGACAATGGAAGAGGAAAACGAGTTGGAAATAGGGCAGATGTGGCCTATTTTCAACAATTCTTTGATGGTTTTTCAATCTCGTCCTTGTAAACTTTAGGGTGCTGATAGGGGTTTGTGATAACTACTTGGACCCCCTCTTCTAACTCTATGATATGCTCAAAATATCTATCAGGTTGAATTCCAGGAGGAATGTCACTAAATACCTTATGATGTTTGCAGAGTAATACTTGTAATTCCTATGGAAGTTGTTGCAAATTGTTTGTTGGCTCTATGTCAGAAATAAAACACTATACATCCCACTCTATATCACCATGCCTCACGACTACCTCCATGATGTGCGATGACACAATCTTTGGCGGGTACTGGTGCATGGCTCATAGGACCACTTTATTTCCATTCAGGCTTATGAACTCCATCTCCATGGTCCTTTGATCAATAATGTATCTCCCAATAGAGTAAATCCATTGAACGCCCAACACTAAATTGGTGTCTCGTACGTCCACTATGATGAAATCATCTGTCATTGAGTAGTTTCCCATGGTTATTGTGAGCTTAGGAATCCACTTGGTGCAACTCATCCGATGTCCTCCTGGTATGACTAATATGAACCCATCAAATTCCTCTTTCAAAATTCCTCTCCTCTCGACCAAGTTAGCATCAATGAAGTTGTGTGATGCTCCCCCATCAATCAAGACTATCACCTTCTGCCCATGTAGGACACCTTTGACCCTGAGGGTATGATACCTCAGAAACCCTGACATCGAGGCCATGGTTGTGGGATTATCCCTAGCCTGTGAAGACTCCTCTCCTAATGTTGGATGTCCCTAGTCTTGTGCCTACTCCACCTCCTCATCCTCATCATTGTCACTATCATAGAATACCTCAATGTAATGGGCCTTGCCTATTTTATCCTTCCCAGCACATCTCTATCCTAGTGCCCATGGTTCCTGATAGATGAAACACAATTTGTTTTTCCTCAATTCTCTCCTGGTCTCCTCATCTAGTTTGGGCTTTCCGACCCAATCTCTCTTAGGTGGTTTGGTCTCCTTTGTCTTTGGGGTAAAAGTGGGTTTTGGCAGAAACTGACTTTTAGGTACTGCATCATGCATGTCACGAGTTACACTAACTGCATCCTCTAAAGAGGTAGGATTGTAAGACTTGACCCATACTCATAGAGGATCTGATAGCCTATAATACCCCTATTTCCCCCATCTTTTAAATATAACTATGACTTGCCAAAAGACTGTGACAACCTGCATATATGTGAATGTTGGATTTGATGGACCTTTTGTTATAAAAGGTAATGTATGTATTGTTGTTATTAATTAAAATGGATAATGTTGCATAACTGTTGAAAGGGGGGTTTTCCAAGATATATCATGATGTTATAAGAGAGATGGTGAGGGGAACCATAAATGGTTGAGATTACCCCCACCAAACCAGTACATTATTGGATTTAATTTCTCATACCTAAAACAATCCTCTGACCCAAAAATTGATTACCAGTCTGGCTGGTAGTTGGAAAATCCCTCCTCAAGAGTTAATGAGGAGATGGGGTAGAGTACCCATGTGCAAGGATTCTAGACCTGACCACAAGCTGGAGATTCAGACCCATGCAATCATGTTGAGGAAAGAAGGAAAGGAAGCAATTTCATGGGCAGAGGCAGATCTACGAGGAAGCATATTCAAGAGAGGATTTTTCTCGAAGAGTGAAAAAAGAGAATGCACCTCTCTGGTTTGAAGGAGAACATAGAAAACATTTTGTTCTGGGCGCAAGAAGTTGTTGGTAGTGTTTTCAGTCCAATTTTATAAACAAGGCTGCAGAGAAGATGCGTGACTGTGGGAGTCCTTGTTGCAGGCCCCCTTTCTTGGTACAGAGGAAACCACTTGCTAAGTTCCTGTGGGAGGAGGGGAGTAACCTTCATCCCTGACTATCACTGAGAAAGAATAAATATTCTCTCTCAGAGCATATTTTTCTAGCTAGGGGGTGGCCAACGTTAAATCTATTCAGTAGTGGTTGTGCCTACAGTTGGGTGGAAATAGGCACCCCTTTCAACAATCGCTTCACGATCTCTGGTTTCTCATAAGTGTTTTCATACTTTGTGTATTGAAATGGAAATGATGATTTAATATACATGTCTATGAATAAATTTTGTATCGAATGATTAAGGTAGAAATTATCATTGTCTTTCTATGAATTCCATGCTTTGGAATGGTCTTTTGGTTGCCTCAGCTTAGTAGTTAGAGGGTTATGGGAAGTGGTTTTGCAAGAGATTTGAGGTACGGTAAACTTGAATGCTTAAGTCCTACCGACCTCTCGAATTTACCTTCGCGGGAAAACTGAGTTCAAACTCTGTGGAAGGAGGGTGCCTCCTTCAGACCCTTCACCTTTGTGACCGAGGGCTCATGCCCATGGATTTAACCAATTCACGGCTAATATTTAAGTGTGTAGACCACAATAATTTTCAGAGGATCCATATGACCAAGGTATGGGAACCATGCATTAGACCGAAAGGATCAAATCCTTTCCGGCTTTAGAACTCCAGGAGTTCGGAGTTATCGAGTGTGATGACCTTACCAATTTCAAACTAGCCAAAGGAAACTTGTTGCTATGTTTACCCATGAGATTTATCGACATGTGGCGTTATCCCTAACTGAGACAGATGGACCTGTCCCACTGTTAAATCCTAACCCACTTACCAATCTTGAAGTAATGCGAGCCACGGATCCAAGGGTACTCAAGAGTCTCCCTGGCCATTGGATCTACGGTGAGGTTAGTCTGACATTGA
Source organism: Picea glauca (assembly GCA_000966675.3). NCBI lineage: Eukaryota > Viridiplantae > Streptophyta > Pinopsida > Pinales > Pinaceae > Picea > Picea glauca. Next base: position 41,527 of record JZKD02S1821201.1, on the reverse strand, counting down.
CTACTTCAAGAGAACATAGGTGTCATAGAAACCAATTCCCCAAACATCGAAGTTGTGAATTGATGTGAGCCCTGTATTTGGGGAATTCATTGAGGAACCCTCTTAACCATCCGATTGACTAGTAGAGGGACTCACATACAACACTTTGGTGAAGTCCTACTTTAGGAGAACAGAGTTGTTATAACGCCAAAAACTCCTGAATGTTGGAGCTATGAAATAACGTGAACCATAGATCTAGGGGTGCCTCAGGATATTCCCTAGCTATGGATCTATGCCAAGGTCATCCCGGTGTTGACCACTTCGGGAGAAAGTGGGTGGTAAGCAGGCGACACACTTGAACGTTGAATTCGTGAAGTGATAAGAGTCATAGATATGAGGACATTTCAATATCTCCCACAACCGTTAGATCTAGATCATGGTCAGCCCGACGTTGACCACTCCGGGAGCAAGGAGGAAGTCACATAGCATATCCCTAGAATGTCGAAGCTACAAAGTAACGGAGGCCGTAGATCATAGGATATATGTGGAAGCATCTCGACCGTGAGATATAAGGGAATCAAAATGATATCATACTAGAGTGACATGCCACGTTGACATCACCCAGGGTGACATGGGCCCATGTTTGACATGCCACGTGTCACCTAGATTCAGATGTTTTGCAAATTCTATATTCCCATTAAAACGTGACATGTCTCACCCACTGTAGGGACCATGTGTCATCTCTTCCTTGCCACATGTATCCCATGGCACATATTCGCTTGGCCTAATGGTGGGTGGAGTACTCGAGACCCACTTGTCCTTGCCTCTACATTTAATGTGCCACCATGTGCAAGGGTGGATCCTTCGGGAGTCTGAGACTTTGGGACTCTCAGGGTTTGGGGTGCAGTGTCCTAGATAAGCTAAAAGGCCTGAAGATCAGAGCCACATGGTGAGATTTTGGGCTCCTTCAGGAGTTTGGGATTTTGGGACTCCAAAGGATTTGTGCATAGGAAGGAAAAGGGGCATTTATTGCCAAAGTGCCAAATGTCGAACTCCCCTATAGATTATGTGTTAAATGAGGATCAATTCCTACCGTTGGATTGGACGCTAGATGAATTTCCACCATGGATGTAGGAATTTGGAGATGGTATGGATGAAATGGACCCATGTTGGTGCCATGTGGCCCTTGACTAATAACACCCAAAGAGATTCGAGAGGCTATAACCTACAATCCAAAGGTCAGATTTGAGCATGGTAGCAGTTTTTAGAAATTTGTGGGTGAGTAGAAGAGGATGAAGACCTCGGATAGAGGATTTGAGACCATTAAAGTAGGAAATTTTTTTATTCCCTATCCATAACAAGGGCACCTAGGGGTCGGGTGTGTTACAAATTGGTATCAGGGCAGGCAATAACACTTGGCCTGCTTGGGATCATGAACGAGTCGCTTAAAAATCTTATTAGAGACCCTTTAAGGCTAGCACCCTATATTACACCATTCCTAAGAGGCTTATTTAAACCTCTACTGAAGAGAGGAATGAAACTTTCTACTATTGTTATATGTTTTGAAAAAATAAATTCTTTGAACTGTGTGATGTTCATAAATTAGTAAATGATTAACTAACAAAAAATGTCTTATCAACACTCAAGATGTCAGTGGATAGTAGGAAAAACCACAACATGAATGATGGTGACATACCATGAATTGGGGGAAAGATCCCACAATAGAGAGGAAGAATCTGATGAGAGGAGGGCGGTGGAAACCCCTCCAGATTTGGTTGAAACTATAAGAAGCCTCATGGAATAATTACAGATTTGTAAATTTGACAATGAAAGGATGATAAAAGAGAAGGAAAACAAAAATGAAATTAACACAGTCCTACTGAAAATCTTATCATATATACAAAGTTAGTTGCAACATGGACCAGCAGCTAGTCATGTGGGCATACATCATACTAAGAAAACCCAAATTCCACTTGAGATATGAAAGCATGGCCCTGGAAGTGGCCAAAAAATGAGAAGCACCTCAAAGAAGGCCCACCATGGAGTTAAGAGACACTCATCAGAACAATCTTCTGGTGAGGAAACTAACAACTCCAAGGGATCTTCTAGTAGAAAACATAGTTCACATTCCCAGAGGAGAAGAAAGAAAAGGAAACATTCCAAGAGTCGTGACCCTGAAGAGTTTAATAAAGCCAAACCACCCACTTTTTATGAAGATATTAAGAACGTGGATGAAGAAGTTTGGTTGCTTGGCTTGAAGAAGTACTTCAGAGTTTATGACTACACTAAAAACTTAAAGGCTCAAATAGCCATTTTCAATATGAATTGGAAGGCCTCCATTTGGTGGGAGGACCTTAGGAATGTGAAAGGAATCCATGAGAAGGACCCATCATGGAAACAATTTGAGAAATACTTCAAGAAGAAGTATATGTCAAAGAAACAATTTGATGGGAAGACCAAGGAGTTCTATGAATTTAAGTTAGGACAACTCACAATAGATTAATATATCAACAAATTCCTTGAGTTGATAAGGTATGTGCCCTACATAAAGGATGAAAGGTAAAAATGCAACGATTTATTAGACATATCCTCTGCACAGATATATCTTCCGCACCTCATCTTTGACATAGACATATCGTCCACACAAATATATCTTATGCACCTCTACATAGGTATATCTCATGCACAACCGATAAAACACGACAAACTTCAATAAAACACACTAGTTGCATTATGCATGAAGCAACAAACTTCAATAAAACAAAGTAGTTTCATTATGCACGATGCATACACTATGAAGCAAGAAGAAGAGGAACTAATTCCACCTAAATATTAATATTTATTTTACACACATAAAAGAGTTACATAAAACAAATTTATATTTTTTATAATTAACAAACATTAACACCAAAGTATTTTATATTTTTAGATATCTCAATGGTTTTACATATATACATATATTAAAAAATAAGTATATAAGGTTTTAAGTATATCTTTGACACATACATATCATTCACACATATATATCTTCCACACCTCCACACAAGTATATATGTTGTAGGATAAATATACCCTGCAGGAGTTACCTCCCTTAAGCTCTTCCTATACCTAAGATAGAATATATATGCAAGATACATACTTTCCTAGATCTAAATCATATATGAAAATATATACAAGATAAGAGGATGATAAGCATACCAGATACTTTGACGGTTGTCCCTGCATGCTCCTTGGTTGTTGGCTCCTTTGACGATATCCTTCACTTTCATTAACACGAGTCTCCAGACATAGGATAACAAACAAATACCTATCACAAGATCAAACATAACATGTATAAAACATAGATATAATAATATATCACAAAGACATGAAAATGTTAACTCTCTATGAATATTATGATCACCATATACAATCAATYAGAGGGGAAAATCATGTGCATCTTCTATTAATAAGGAAAAATCTTACAACTTGCATACAAATATCTTGATGAAGCTTCTCCCAATTTCCTTCCCCAAGCTCTGTAATCAATATGACATTATAAGTTTACTCTATCTTTCCCTCCCTTTTTCCCATGATAAACCCTCAATGTATAGGATGAAAGAGATGATATGGTGGATAACTCTTAGACACTCAAAATAACAAGCTTATCGAGGTTGAATTATGAGAAATCTAAGCTTGATCCCATCTTGTTGTAACCATTCCTAATTTGAGAGTAACAAAATCGATCACGCCTTGAATTCCTACAGGGTGCGACTAGTCATGATTTTCAAGAGAGCAAGGCACGACCATAAATTTGGATCATGATCTGTAAAAGGATATCTCGCAACCAGGAAAAAGGATGGTGTATACTCAAAGGAAAAGTGATGTAACTCAGTGTTTCATCCTGTTAACCTCTAGAGAATATCTATCAGGAAATTAGGTGGAAAACAATTGTATAACAGATGCCCCCTAAAATATGAGGTCAGAAGAGGTGTATGATGTCCGAAATACTTTACGAACAAAATTTATGGAGCTTGAGGTGAAGGAATATGGGAAGAAGCTAACATCTGTCCTGCAAAAAGAAGAACATCCTTGAGACAGGCATACCCATGCTCAGCAATATAAACTAAGCATAGTCGCCAAAATCAGTACACTGTGGATCCATGCATAGCACAACTGACTAGATCATGAACATGAAAGAATACATTGTGGATCCATGTCACAATTGAAAATATAGCCATAACCAAGTACAAATGTGGATCTATGTGACAGTTTAAAAATCAGTCAAATGACTCGATGTCCAATTGATCTCTTAAAATACTTATGAAATACTCCATCACAACTTGGGAGAGGATGTTTTAAAGGAATGTTGTGGTCCCAACCCAAGGTCTTCATCTCAAACCCCGAAATGGTATGAATCTACAACACGAGAATAGATGAGTTGATGTCGAGCATGGTAGAAACCGTTTGATTACCAATCATTAATGGATATCATTAATAAATGTGAGGGAATCCATCGATGATGATGATGGACCCCAAGATACCTAGTACAATATAGCAAGTTTGAATAGATGAGTTGTAGTTGAACACTCGTAGATTCATTTAGTAGGAGCCTGATCCAGGTGGATATTGGTGGCCACCCACCTATTCCAACTGGCTCCTCTTGAGAGTTTCTTAGTTCAACATGTTCTTCTGTACTTTTTGTAATTGTGGGATCTACACTTTCATGGTTGTCTAAATCCATACACATATTCCAGGTGGATACTAGTGGCCTCCCACCTAATCCAACTAGCTTATTTTGGATGTTTTCATGTCAACACATCTTTCTGTACTTCTAGGGCCATTTTGGGGCCCTAAATAGTGTTTTTTTTGGCTTTCCACAGTTAAACTATAGACATAGTCAAAGTTTAAAGAAATAATGTGTAGTTCTTGAAAAGACCTTTCCAATGAGCTATCACACGCCTAAAACGAAGTTCATATGAAAAATTTACAACCCCGGGAAGTTGAGGTACCAACTTACCCATTGGGGCCCACATGAATTTTGGCGTTTCACCTCCTAGGGTTAGGTTCTTGGATTTCTAGGGTTTTGGAATTCACAGGTAATGTTAATAAGGTTTATGGAGCCTCATTGTAATCATTATGCTCAGGCGGATGCGTGTAGTAGCCACATATCTTCTCGGAGATAGCTACCACCATTAGAGCAAGTTGTTTTAGTTCTGCAATGTTATAGTTTCAGCCTATTTCATTTATTCAATAGAAGATATTGTTCACTGGATATTTGTGTTTTTCTCCATATCTTTGTGTTTATTGTCTGTTAATCAGTTCGTTCCGCTCCTAAATCCATATAAGTGGTATCAGAGCGGTCTTCTCTTCATTTATTTTTCTTCGTGAATGTCGCCAACAAGATCTAGGTACAAGAAGTTGGGACTCGAACCAGTCGAGCCTTTGCAAGATCGGTCGTGCCAAGCTTGACAAAAACCCATGGGGAATGAAAACAAATATGATGGAGCAAGAGATCCTTTTAAAATGTTGCTCGAGGAAGCCCTTGCACGATAAAGGAATGAAATTATGGACAACTTTGCACAGATCCTTTGGTGGTTGCCCACAGGAGAAGCATCTTCATCAAGAAGCCATGCAACCCCCTTCATGGTATAGGTAAATTTTGATATTCCATCATTTGAAGGACTGATAGATGTAGATGTTGTAGATAAATGGTTGAATCTATTCGAAGGGTTATTTTCGGTCCACAATTTTTCTGATTGTGAAAATATTACTTTTTCACTCCTCAAGATCGTCCCCCATGTTAAGGACTGGTGGGATACTTACCCTAAGCAAAGGGCCATAGAGGAATATGAAATATTTGTGGTCTCCCCTACATGGGGTTCCTTTCGGGATGCCATTAAAGAACAATACTACCCCATTGGAAGCTATGAGGACCAATACACCAGATGGACCACCCTACGTCAAGAAAGGGACCATACAATACCATATTTCACCAATATTTTCCATACCCTGCATACCAAATTAGGTATCAAAGACTCTAAGTGAAATATGGTGCTAAAATATTGCAGCTATTTTCATAGATACATTCAAACAGAAATGGATTTTCTGGACATCACATCATTGGGTATGGCTTCTAGATATGTTTTCAAGATCGAGCATAAATTTAAGCAGAAGAGGTGAAAGTTTGGATATACAAACTCCTCGCAGATGAAGCATGTAAAATGAAACCCCAACCCACACAACAAGGAATAGAGCAAAGATATCCAATCTCGGGACAACCAGTCCAAGACGCAACACAAGTAGGGTAATGAGAAGACGAATAAGGACATGGGAAAATGGTGTGAGTACCATAAAATCCCTTAGCACAACACTGAAGAATGTCGCTCCAAGCAGTCAATCATGGCTGAGTTGAAGGCTTCCGAGTCAGAGGTTGATTTTGAATCCGAATCAAATCTAGAAGGAGGGAAGTGGATTATCGATGTTGAACCCAGTGCCATTGCCTCTACCACCAAATTCCAGCCAAGCGAACCAGAAGAACCAGAGGAAGGGGAACGCCTCTTTCACTCACATATGTGGGTAAAGGGGGCTCTGATTCATTTCATTGTCGATAGTGGTAGTCAGAAGAAATTGATATCAGAAGAGTTCGTCAAGCGACTGGACCTGTCGACGACACCACACCTGTAGCCCTACACCACTAGTTGTCTTCACCAAGGAAGAGATCTATGTGTCAGCTAATAGTTTCATCTTCCCTATGGCTTCAATCCTTTCAAAGAAGAGGTATTGTGTGATATTTATCCCCTTGAAGTTTGTGATGTTCTTTTATGATAACCATATTTTTGGAAGAGTCATGTTGTGTATGAGTCTAGACTCTGCACTGTTATTATTACTTTGGGTAAACAATTGTACATGTTACCATAGGTAGCACTGCCTACCGCTATTTCTTTAATCTCTACTAAGAAATGAAGTAAGGTCATTTCACATACTGGGAAGTTCATCTTCTTTGTGATCCTTGCTCATAGTAAGAAAAAGGTCGTTTCTGCATCCACGACCTCTACACAGAGCCTCTCTTTGTAGTAGAAGCAAGTGGGCAGGATTGTGGAAGAGTATAGAGACATCTTCTCCTCACCCACCAGGGTATCGACGCATTGCCAAGTCAAGCATGAAATTGATCTAACCCCCTGCGCACCTCTGCCTAATGGACCATTCTATCATCACTCACTGATGGAAAATGAAAAATTCAATCGTCATATCCAAAATCTTCTTCAAAAGGGGCACATTAGACCCATTTCCTCCCCTTGCGGAAGCCCGATTGTACTGGTGCAAAAGAAGGACGAGACTTGGAGGCTCTACATTGATTATAGAGCATTAAACAAAATATCATCCAGGAACCATGATCCAATTCCCATAATTGATGACCTTCTTGACCAACTCAAGGGGAAAAATTTCTTCACCAAGATTGACCTAAATTATGGCTACCACCAGGTTCCCATCGAACCAACTAATGTATGGAAGACAACCTTTGAATCTAAAGAAGGTATCTTAGAATGGTTGGTCATGCCCTTTGGCTTAACAAATGCACCAACCACTTTCATGAGGTTGATGGATGATGTATTGAGACCCTTCACCAACTCTTTTGTGGTGGTATATTTGGATTACATCCTCATCTTCAACATAACATGGGAGGATCATATGCGGCATACTCAACAGGTTTTGAGCACTATGCGGCAACACAAGTTATATGACAACTTGGAAAAGTGCACCTTTGGCATGAACAGGGTCCAATACTTGGGCTACATTGTTGATGATCATGGGGTACATGTTGATCCTACTAAGATCCAGGTCATTCATGACTATCCAACCCTGACCACACTAACCGAGCTTCAGAGCTTCTTAGGATTGGCCAACTTCTACCTACGATTCATGTTGGGATTCTCTCATATTGCATGGGCCCTCAGCCAAGTGACCAAGGGAGGTGGCAGGGAAACATTCACATGGGGGAAGGAACAAAAATGAGCATTTGATTATTTGAAGCATCGCTTGTGCTCAGCTCCAGTACTCTCCTTGAAAAATTTGCAACTACCATTCGAGATTGATATTGATGCATCTAACTATGTTGCAGGCACATTTCTCACTCAAAACAGTCATCCAGTGACATACCATAGTGAGACACTCTCAGATACTGTCTGGAAATATCCCACTTATGACAAGGCAATTTATTCCATTGTACAAGCCCGTTGTCAATGGAAACATTACATTCTAGGAAAGGAGACAATCATCCACACAGATCACAAGCCTCTATAGTTCATACAGACACAGGGGAAGTTGTAAAACAATTTCCATCAGAAGTGGTCCAACTACCTGCAACAAATCCATATCAACATCAAGTATAAGATAGGGAGCACAAATCATGTAGTTGACTTCCTCAGTCGACCTCCTGTGGTTGCACTGACCACCGTGCTCCATTCCTATGGACATGAGGCATCTCAGTGGCCCCAACTTTATCAGCAAGATCCGTACATCACCACCACCTATCATCTCTTGGGTACATGCGCGAATGCCACTGATTTTAACATTCAATACAAACTGTTATGCCATCTGGGCCATCTCTGTGTTCCTGCAAGTGAGCGTGCAAAGATGATTTGGGAATCTCACTACAATCAGATGGAAGGACACTTTGACATGGAGAAAATTGTGGTCATTCAACATAAACATTTTTATTGGCCAAAACTTCGACAGGACGTCAACAAGTATATCGGATCTTGCACTACCTGTGCCATTTCCAAGCTAGCCATCAAGAAGAAAGGATTATACACCCCTCTTCCTATGTCTGAGAAGCCTTGGGAATCCATATCTATGGATTACATGTCTGACCTTTTTTCCACCAAGAAAGGCAATGATTGTGTATTTGTGGTAGTTGATTGGTTTTCGAAGATGGCCATCCTCACAGCCTACAAGAAGAACATCATAGCGACAGATACTGCCAAGCTCTTCTTCGGACAAGTGTGGGTCCATTTTGGGATACCGCATACCATCATATATGACCGGGACAACAGGTTCCTTAGCACATTTTGGTCGAGTCTCTAGTCACTGTTGGACACCAAGCTCACTAAATCCACTGCTTTCCACCCCTAAACCGATGGCCAAACAGAGGTCATCAATCAGATGATTATGCACATCCTACACATGTACAATTCTAAGCATCTGCGTACATGGGATAAGATTCTCCCCTATGTTTAGCACAGTTACAGCATGGCTCTCCATAGATCCACCATCCATAGCCCATTTCAGGTGGGGTTGGGATTCCAAACCCTTGGGTCCCATTGATGTTGTACTACCTCTTGCAACCACACAGATAAACACTTTCCATGTTCAGTCTGAGACCAACAAAGCCACCAGATTCATTGAGCGGATTTAACACATATTCCTACAGGTCCATAAGATTTTGCAGAAATCCAATGCTAAGTACAAACAACGCCATGATCAACATAGGGTACCGCACCATTTTCAGGTGGGAGACAAGGTCTAGTTACATTTGCATAAAGAGCATATTATAGGGCCCCATCGGAAGCTCTGACCACTTTGATATGGGCATTACACTATCACCAAGGTTGTGGGTAGAAATTCTTTTGAGCTCAACACTCCACCCTTCCTTGGCTTGCACCTAGTGTTCAATGTGGACTTCCTTCGGCCATATTTTCCACCATTATTGGACACCTCCAAGATTGTAGAAAATATGACACCAACAAATCTCAATCTTGACTGCATGGAACAGACATCCACTGATCAGATAGTGCACACACAGGTCAAGGGAATTCACCAACAGAGGATCCAACTTTATCATGTTGTCAAGGAAGGGCAGATCCTACACCAAGGCAAGTGGCTCACCCAGAGCCAAATTTAGCAAAAGTATCCTCACCTAATGGGGAACTCAACGCAATGGATACCATTGATTCCTAAGAGGGGAGGACTAATCCAGGTGGATATTGGTGGCCACCCACATATTCCAACTGGCTCCTATTGACAATTTTTTAGTTCAATACCTTCTTATGTACTTCTTTGTAATTGTGGGTTCTACACTTCCAAGGTTGTCTAAATCCCTACACATCTTCCAGGTGGAGACTTGTGGCCTTCGTGTTAGCACATCTTTCTGTACTTTTGGGGCCATTTTGGGCCCCTAAACAATGTGTTTTTGTCTTGCCACAATAAAACTATATATGGAGTTAGATTTTGATGGCGTAATGTGTAGTTCTCGAAAAAACCTTTCCAACGTGCTATGACGCACCTAAAATGAAGGTTGCATGAAAACGTTATGACCCCAGGAAGTTGAGGTACCAACTTACCCATCGGGGCCCACATGAATTTTAGCATTTCACCTCCTAAGGTTAGGTTTTTGGATGTCCAGGGTTTTGGAATTCATGAGTAATGTTAAAAAGGCCTCTGGAGCCTCATTGTAATCATTCTTCTCAGACAGATGTACGTAGCATCCGCATCTCTTCTTTGAAATAGCTACCACCATTCAAGCAAGTTGTTTCAGTTCTACAGTTTTACAGTTTCAACCTATTTCATTTATTCAATAGAAAATATTGTTCATTGGATGTCTATGTTGTTCTTTATATCTCTGTGCTTATTGTCTGTTAATCAGTTTGTTATGATCCTAAATCTGGATCAGAGCTAATGATTTAAACCCACTACTAGAAACGCGAGAGAACTTGCCACTGATGTTTTCAAGACCCAAGGTACTAATTGGTTTCTATATTTTGATCCTAGATAATGATTTGGTGTCAACAGGACAAAATTCTTCGAAGGAGGGTGTTGATGTATCCCCCATCAATCGACATGAAACAGAAAAGGGTATATAGTGTCAAACATAGAGCATAACTAACTTAGGGATGATTGGGATAAATAGGATGAAAGACTGAAAATGGCCGACATGGAAAAACTTCCCTTAAACAAAACAACACGAAAAATAACTTGAATTGACAACATTGACTCAATAATGACCAAAGCACTCACCATGGGAGACTAGAAGGTAGAGTCTAAAAAAAGTCAAGGAAATGGTAGTGATTCAGAGGTAATGGATAACCCAATTGTGAAACATGGACGTAAAACAAGTGTGTTGTTCAAGGGTGACTTGACAGACAATTGCCATTTCCCCCCACCATGAACGACAAGTACCCCTTTTTTATTTTACGATCTTGAGGAGGATAACAAATGATCGATATAGTTCATCTTCTATGAGTCCCTCATCACATGTTTAACGAACCTAACGAAGGAGGGTTTTGATCCCATATGGGTCCTTCAATGTATAATTTTACGAGTCCAGAGAAGGTAAAATCAACGATCTTTTCACATTTAGAGAGTTTGAAAAGAACTTAAAGAAGACTCCAAGGGTATTTTTTTCATAAATTTACTCCCACGAGCCCGAAAAAGTATAAAACAATACAAGGGATAACTCTTCTAGCCAAGGTTGACTAGAGTATTCCTTTTTTGTAATTAGTCTATCTAGTCTGAAAAAATGCTTAAAATTACACCGAATAGACGTCCTTTCAAATCCATTTAACGAGTGTGAAAGGAAACAAACTCACTCGACAATATTTTCATGTTTAGGGAGTCTGAAAAAAGATTAAAGGAGACTCCAGGGTCTACCTTTGTCATGGTTGGTTATTGAATGCGACAAAGGGGTAATGGTAAGCTCGGATGGAGATAATGAGTGGGTTGCAATGAAGTTCCAGGTGCATGGAACATGAATTAAGAAATGGATTTAAAAAAAAAAGAGAAACGACAAATGATGACCAGTCATAACATCAATTCTCGTCCAGGGGTGTTGTAAAATGGGAGAAAATAGATGGATAGTGGTTAAGCATCATTGTGATGCAATAAGAAATGGAAGAAAATGGTGATGTAGAAACAATAAGTAGAGAGGCAACAAGAATGATAAAGTGAAACCATTTAAAACAACAAAAATGGTGGGAACCCCCTCCAGGAAGGCTTGAACCAAAGGTATAGTGCTTGCAGTATGGTTGGTTAATAATGGAAATAGGGAAATGCAGGGAAAAACCTGTCCCAATATTCCAGGTTAGAGACATGTACCTCAAGTTCAAAATATGTCCCCATGTAAAAAAACTTCCCTAGAATCTTGTCAACACATGAAAACTAGATTCCAGGGTCAAATCGCATAGTGAAATCTCAAAAAGAAAATGTTTTTAGATTGTTTGGATATGACGTACATAAAAAAAAGGAACTCACACCACAAACCTATGTACAAGACACTACACATCTTGATAATTTATGTAAAGTAGCTCCCATTTCTAGGCTCAGACCAAGGATATTTTTCATAATCGATGAAATCATGAGCCATTATTGATATCATATGGCTCACCATGTCGGGGCCATGCCACATAGGGAGGAATTTCTAGATACAAAGATACTCATCATGAGTGGTTTTGTGAGCTATGGAAGATCTTTGATGGGATCCATTAAGACACGAGGGAAGTGAAAAACACAAATCTTTGACGAGAGGGATAGCAAAAAATTTAGTGGTGAGTTATGAAAATGAAATCCGAGGAAGAAAAGGGTTAAGACTAGGGGTTTCACTAGATTCCCCAACAAATCCCCCTAGTCTAGGATAAAAAATCATCGCGTTAAATATCATCAATTTCAAATCGGGAAGAAGGACGTTGTGATGATTCTCATCCTCTCTGGGCTTATCAATGGAATCCATGATTTCTGGGATGGCCTCTTTTGAAGGTAACTTAGTATCTAGGAAATCATGTGAAGTGAGAGAGTCAACAACCTGTACGGGCAGAGTAGGTTGATCACACTCCATATGAGGATGGAGTTGTTGACTAGTATCAAAGTATGTTGATGGGATTGTTGAACTGAAAATATCGACTGTGGTGAGAAGGATGGATGCTCCATATGATTCAACATCCTCGGGATGAGGTATCACCCAAGGATCAACTGACCCAAGGGATTCACTGGTAGATGAGAAAATCATGTTGATAGGAATGATATGGGTAGTTTTAGGTGCAAGAAGGGGGAATATCCCCATAATATATGGATATTTAAACATACCTATACCGACACTCTCGTACCCCCTAGAATAATTACCTACAAAAGGCATGTTAGTGCTAGGATTAGCTCACAATTTGGGTGTGCAATAGTTGAGTTGGTTGATGGTAACTATTTTTCCTTGATGGGGAAAACATATGACACAAAAGACAGTGGAAGCAACATCCTTCATTCCATATAACTAAGTGTGACCCGAGAGAATATTATAATCGAGTGTGGAATCCGCCACTTCGACTTCTATGGAGATAGTCTTGCCCCCGAGCTCGATGGGTAAGGAGGTGAGAATTTTGTGAGGTTTGAAATAATGTCCATCAAAATATTTTAGGATGGTTGGACATGTGGTGAGTTGTTGAGAACTAAGGGCTTTCCAACATGACAAATACATAATTCAAGTGGATTCTCCTTCGTCAATCATTGTACAAAATATAATCTTTTTCAAACAACCAACTGTGATTTTCAATGCTTGTTGGTGTGAAAGATGTGACTCACTTTGTTCAATGTCAAAGGAAATAATGTTTGACTTCAAAGGGTCGATTCCCCTTATGGAAGATAGAAAGGCTTTCCACTTTGAAGGATAGTTCTGCAATACTTCGAATTCTGACATGGCACATGGTGCCTGGGATATATCTTTCACTATGCTATAGTGTTGAGCTTCTTTGACATTTAGACTATGGGTAGTTTGTCAAAGTACCCATTTTGGAGGGCGGATTGCAGATTCAAAAATTGGTTTCTCTAATTTGAGAGGGCCATTGGGTAGTGTAGTCAATGGAGGATCCTTAGATGAAGTTTCCCCTTCTTGGGAGTCATAGTTCTTCACTCTGGTAGATAGTGCCACCTTAGATTTAACCATCATAATATTTGTGGTTGAGGACTCTACATTTCCCCTGGTTGGAGGTGCAGGAACTTGTGTGACCATTTGTTGTTGTTGGGGGAGGGGAAGGATTGGTTAATATCGTTGGTTGGGAAGGAGATCCCCCTCAATCTAGGTATTGATGAACTTCGGCAAGGCAAGGGAAGTATTTGGTGAAGTGGTCCTCCTTATATACCATGCAAGGATATTTTACCTTTCTTCTTTTTCTCCCCCAGCATTGGGATCTTGGGTGTTTGTACTCTCCTACTTGTTAGAATATTTTTTGGATTTACCCTTGTTTTTCTTCTTTCCTCTAGATTGTTGAGATGAAGCAGATTGAACTGCATTCACCTTGAAGGTTTGTGAAATAGAGGGAGTAGATTTGGTATTGGCACTATTTTTGTATGAGTTTGGGGTGGAGGTTGTATGTCCTTGTTTCCCAGTCGATTGGGTCACAGACTGTAGTTTTATGGAGCCTACCATGCCATCAACATGGGCCCCTGGAGCTCGTTTTGATGGATCATTCGATGGTCGAGGAGCATGAGGGATCATATCATAAAGTGTTCTAGATTGGGAATATAACAGATCTAAATATTGAGCATGAATGATCATATCATAAAGTGTTCTATATTGGGAATATAACAGATCTAAATATTGAGCATGAATGATCACCTTCTCCTTGGTGACAACGCCTCCCATACCGACAATTGTAGCAATGGGTGGTAGGAGAGAATTTGTGAACCAATTTTCCATGAGTTGGTCTGGAATTGGAGCTTTAATAAACCGCCGTCACCATCTCCATTCATGGATATGATAAAAAATATGAGTGGAGGTGGATTTCCTAAGAGATTTTGAAATCTTGATATCAATCTTATGCCAAATTGGCAGTTGGAAATGAGTCGAAAATTCCATAGAAGAGAATTAAAGTCGACAAAGGATTTTCATGGCAGCTCAATATACCATTTTTCTGTTGAACTTGTGAGCACTCTCTAGAAAAGTCTTAATCAAATGAAATCGTCCATCAAGGGTTAGAAGAACACCAAATATGGAAGGCCATTACATGGTTGTTAATATATTCTCCAGGATTCCCATCGAACTTCGGGATGTCAGAGGGTAGTTTGGCAGGGATGGGTGGCTAGAATGGGGCATGTTGTATGGGATCGTTTGTCAAACGCAACAAATTCGACAGATCTAATGTAGCCAAAAAATCAAGTTGTCGATTTGGTTGTGAATACTGGTAGTGTAGATGTGGCATCGAGGTACTAGTAGGACCATATACAGGTTATGATGGAATTGTAACACCTATTGGTCCTCCCATATACTATTGTTGATGGGGTTAGGGAGTAGGAAGCATGGGGTTCATGGTTTGAGTGGGAAAATCTCCTTGTAGAGGGATACCCATCATATTAGGTTGACCCTAAGGAGTGTTTACAACTCTCGGATATGATAGGCCCATATAAATCCCTATAGGGCATGCTAGAATGGTTTGCCCCCAGGTTTTAGGTTTGTTTCCAATAAGAAATTATCCTGGTTGGTTTCCAATAAGGGATTGACTCCAAACTGGTTGTTTCCCCGCAACTGGAGGTTTCCCTCGGCTGGTTATTACCCCCAAGGTGGGTTTTTCCCCCATGTTGGTTGTTTCCCCATAGTTGGAGGTTTCCCCCTAGCTGATTTTTTTCCCCAAGGTGGTTGTTTCCCCCATGTTAAATATTTCCCTATAGTTGAGGGTTCCCCCCCAGCTATTTGTTTCCCCCATGTTAAAGAGGGCCTTGTAGCTAATGCTTTCCCCCTAGTGGGAGGTATAGAATAAATTCCCATCTTAACAGTTTGTGTAGGATGAACAATTGGTGTGAATGTCATTGGGTTACCTACTTGACTAGAAGGGGGGAAAAAAAGATATTTGTCACAGGGCCCGAGGAAGTAGCATTATTGGCCACTTGACTATATGGAAAAGGTATAAACATCCAAGTAAAGCGCTTGGATTATACATATGTGTAGGTATAGAGGAAAGAACGTAAGTTTTTTCCATAGGCTGTTGTGACAGGGTAACATGGGTCAACGATGTTCCCCACAAAAGATAAGTTCCAAGGGTAGTGATGTGTGCCAAAGAAACTATCTCAGGATAAAGTGGGGGTATCACTAATCCATATGTATAGTTAGGTATTGTTACATCCATGCCAAAGGATCTCCTACTGTACATATCAGGGGGTAAGCAATAAGAAGAAAAATAATCAATAAAACGTTTTGAAGGAAGCTCAAACAGTAGTGGGTTATAAGGACTAGTAAAAGGAGGATTTGTGGGAGGGACAGAGCATTCCTCCGGGATTTCAACCTCCCCTTCAGCATGGTCACTCAGGGGAGATACACTCCCAATTTTAGAGGAAAACTCTTCGTTGATAGTTCCTTCATTTGAAAGGTTTTGTGGGAGCTCATGTTCTTTAGGTTCCAACCCCTGCATTCATCGATATCTTTAGAGACCTTGGTCAACCATGGTTAACGTGTAATAGAAATAATGAATATCCATAATACCAACTACGAATGTAGAAAGAACACACCCCTAATAAATATAAAGGTAATCAACCAAGAAAACAATAAGTTAAAAGATATTCCAAAGATGGGATATCAAGTCATTAGCGAATATATGAGCAATAGTTACGATAATCTTCACACAACAGTTCCCTAGGATGCAAGTAAGAGCTTGCAGGAAAATACCCTCTCGGTTCGTCAAAGCTGAGATTGAATGTTTTCCGCAAGTACCACAAGGAATCCCCCTTGTAGTCACTTGTGTGTCTACCTAGGACAGGTCACTAAGGTTATCACTTCACAAAAATGTGGTCGGGAGGAACAATCATTAATCAATACTATCATGTGGGCGGGGAATACTAGGTTAAATCCTAGCACCCAAAATTTCAAGAATGTTGGAGTTACACTTGGGATGTCTATATCTCGAAACCCCCAATACATGAAGTAGTACCACTAGGAAAATGGAGAAGGGATATCTCAACCACTTTCATAGCTTGACCTAGTGCTTAACTCACGGGTGAGGCAAGATTTTCCAGAACCGGTTTTGTTACTAATGGTTTTTCGCTAATTAATTGTCCTATTTTGATTTAGTGGACTTGGAGAATTTACTCACTTCACCCTAATCCAAAGGCCCTATCCTTACACTATTGTTGGTGTGCTATAAAATGAAAATATCTAATCAATTTTATTAAGCACGTTGGTTGATTTTAATGGATTTTCCTTACTCAAAAGGGTGTATGAAGATGCAATTGATGCAACTTTGCGACCAATGATGAATGACAAGGTGCGACCAACCACTAAAAGGTGTGACTCAGATGATTTGAATCAGATGCAAATGAAGCCATATATATCAGATTTGGGAATGAACACTTTCAAACAGACTCGAAAAATACTTATGGGTAGAATGAAAATCAGGGCTTAAAATAGGGAAGGATGTTGAGAATATGAATTCAAAAGTTGAGGAAGAAAACTAAATAAACTTCCCCAATGGATTCATCAGTCTGTTGTAGGATAAATGTACCCTGCAGGAGTAACCTCCCTTAGGATATTCCTAGACCTAAGATATAATAGAGATTCAAACTAAATACTTTCCTAGATCTAAATCATACATGAAAAGATCTACAAGATAAGAGGATGAGAAGCATACCCGATACTTCGACGGTTGTCCCTATATGATACTTGGTCGTTCGCTCCTTTAAATATATCCTTCACTTTCATGAAAACGAGTCTGCACACTTAGGATTAAAAAACAACACCTCTCATGAGATCAAACTTAACATGTATAAAACATAGATCTAATAATATATCACAAATACATGAAAATATTAACTCTCTATGAAGATTATGATCACCATATACAATCAAGTAGAGTGGAAAATCAAGTGCATATTCTATTAATAAGGAAAAAATATTACAACTTACATACAAATATCTTGATGAAGCTTCTCCAAATTTCTTTTCCCAAGTCCATAATCAATACGACATTATAATTTTACTCTATCTTTCCCTCCATTTTTCCATGAGAGGCCCTCAATATATAGAATGAAAGATATAAGATGGTGAATAACTCTTAGACACTCAAAATAGAAAGCCTCTTGAGGTTGAATTATGAGAAATACAAGCTTGATCCCATTTCGTTGTAACCATTCCTAATTTGAGAGTAACAAACTCGGTCAGGCCCTGCATTCCTCTAGGGTGTGACTGGTTGAGATTTGCAAGAGAGCAAGGCACAATCATCAATTTGGTTCATGATCTATAAAAGGACATCTCGCGTCCAGGAAAAAGGATGGTGTATACTTAAAGGAAAAGTGACATAACTCATTTTTTCAGCCTATTAAACTCTAGAGAATATCCATCATGTAATTAGGTGGAAAATAATTGTATAACAATATCCCTCGCATAGTCAATAAAACATAACAAAATTCAATAAAACACATTAGTTTCATTATGCATAATACATACACTATGAAGCAACAAACTTCAATAAAACAAAGTAGTTGCATTATGCATGATGCATACACAATGAAACAAGAAGAAGATGAACTAATTGCACCTAAATATTTTTATGTATATGCATGTTATCCCCTATCCTGGGGATAACTAAGTATATCATGTCTCGAGGCCCACAAGTCCTAGACATGGAGTGTTGAGAGTTGGATGACTTGATCATGGCCCCAAATGGCCCCTCTTTTCTTTAGTGTAACCCATTTATCAGCAACAACAATATCCCTCCCACCAGACTGGTCCTGAAGTAGAAGTAAGTATTGCTCCATGAAGTAATGAGTCTGGGTATCATGGTATGTGTCACTCTGATTATTGAGGAACTTGAATATGTTTCATTGAATTCTCATTCATTTCATAATGTTTTCTTGGAAATTATTCTCTTTAACTTGTTCATACCTAGAAGGGTGACATGATGCCCTAGTAAGTTGATATCCCTTCAGGATGGGTTTCCACTGGGTGGGTCTAAGAAAGGTCATCGTCCATTCCCTCCATACTTACCACTTTCCATCTTTATTCCTCTCATTTCCCCCCTACCTTTGTTTGGGAATTGGGATTTTCCACACTATGAAGGGTTGTACCTTGCCTTATGGGAAGAAGGGGCTAAAGTCCCAGAGGGTAAAAGTATCTAGTAAGAGTTAAAATACAAAGATAAAAACTTTTGAGATGCTTCACCCAGGGATTCTGGAGAAAGCAGTAAAAAGATTCTTAGTAAGAAAAGGGAACCCATAAGATAAATAAACACTCAAGGTATTAGTTGGTGGATGGGAGGTCTCATCACGAGTTTTCCTATTATGACCATGGGCATGTAGCGGTATGACACTACCATCTATCTGGTCACCAAACTAGGGTAGTCGTGCTTGGTGGCATAGCCAAGAGAAAGGGGGTCTCATCACTATCCAACCTTCTCATCTCCATGAAATGTTTGTAGATAACACTGTCACCTCTGGCCACCAAGCCAGGATAGTGTCCATCAACTCTTCCCTTGAAGCATAAAAACAAAAGATCAAAAGCAATGAAGTTAAGAATAAAAGGAAATGATCAAGATAGGAAAAAATGGCATCTATGACAAGGTGCAACTCACCCTCTACAAAGGAACCCACGGGTAAGATTTACATTTCCTTGTTATCACTACACCCCTTTACCAAACACTACCCTACACCACCTCATACACTTACATGACCTGGATTGATTCTCACCTAGGAAACACCCCAAACTTAAGGAGGATTAGCCCAATAGGACACCATGTGACCTTATCCAAACCTGGATTGTTAGATTTCATAATGTCTTTGAGAATTTGTGTGGGTAAATGGGGGTTTGATGCACATGTTTGGGTAATTTAATTATTGGATGTGATTTCCATGTTATGATCCATGTGACTTATGAAACCCTAGAGGGCGTACTTGTTGTTGTTGTAGCAGGACCTTGCCCGGTGGATAGGTACACATGGGGGGATGATTATCTCATACCTTCATTGGGCTAAAATCCCACAAATGGATGTTGTAACCCCAACCATGGGTAATAAGACATCAAATATTTTCACTAGGAAGAAAGAAGGATGTCACCTTGGAGGCACCCTGGCAGACCTGGACCTAGGGGGGATCTTTCTTTTCCACCTAGACATTGACCTTTGAGAGCCCATGATTTCACCATCATGACCCTGCATGTCATCCAGAGCTAGTGTTTTCATTTTGAGGGAAGTTGTGAGCAATTTGTAATGCATGGGCATCATCCAGGGCCTTTGGAGGCCAAACGTTCAACATCTAGAGCCCAAATTTCCACCTTAGGGGCTCAACGTCACCCTATAAGGGCATGATGTCACCCTTGGAAGTGTTTTTAGATGATAATTAATTTTATTTATGTATAATTTGAATTTATTTGTAAATTGGCCAGGTTGGCCTTTATTTGACCTGAAATTAATTAAAGGTCAACAGTTTTATATAAATAAACATAAAGCACACTCATTTTTATCAACACAACTCCTCACACAAGAGGAGAGGTCTGAAATTTTATCCTTTGAAGGGCCATTGGCTAAAATTGTGAGGCACACTCATGTATAAGGATGATTTTTTTCAGGTTGGATCAATCTTGGAAGATTTTATGGTGATCGTGCATGGTATTTCATGATTATTCTTGGTGCAGGTAGGTAAAATATGCATTTTTTGTCATCTATTGAATGGTTTATGTATGGTTTTATTTCCTCATACAAGATTATGAAATTGCATGATATGCTTAATGCTTGATGTAAGGAACTTAAATTGCTACTTTCTTACTTTCTATTTGCCAAGCTTTTCATTGAATTGATCTAGTAACTAGTGAAACCCTAGAGCCCTAGTTTCCTAGCACTCTAAGGTTTTGACCTAGTTATCTTTTCCTAATTTCTTATCCCATAAGAATCCTAAGGAGAGAAAGGTGGTAGGGCCTAGAATTGCCTACACCCTAGTATCTTGTTTTCTTGAGGAAAATGCATAGGGGGACTTAAGTTACTACTTCTCCTATGCATTCCTCTTGGAATTTTGTGCACTATGAAAATTGATTTGCAGCCTTAGAAGAAGGTGTCCACTTGACTCCATAATCCCTAGAAGGCACTAGTTCTATCCTCTATCTTATTAAAGGATTGATTAAACACTCAAACTCTCTTCCTTGAAGTTTTTTCTAACTTCTACTAACCCATAACTAGACTAATTCATTAACTAAGTTGTTGTTGTTGCAAATCACTGCTACAACCATTCTAATTCATGCTAATTTGTTGCATTCACCTACATAACTTGTGTTACACGTCAAAATTACTCAACTGGATAAGTGTCGCATATTCCTCTCAATTGTCGTAAGTGTCGCATCTTCCTTACAACTTTCGCAAGTGTCGCAAGTTGTTCATAAGTGTCGCAAACGTTGTTCAAGCATACTGCCTTAACACTGACACTAAGGAGGCACTTTAAACATCTCATACACTTGGTTTGGAGAAGGAGAACTGGTTAAATGAAGTCAAGGAACTCTTAACACCTGAAGAGAGCTTTTGATCAAAGGGTTTAGGGGTGAGGGCTCCCCTATATCAGTCTAGGGAGAGATGGCGCTCCCCTATAAGGCTTCAGGGAGCGTTATAACGCTCCCCTTCCCCCTCTGAAGGAGCGCTATCCACCCTTAGGGCATTGGTGCTTCCCTTAAGCTTCTTAGGGAGCGCTACAGCGCTCTGATGCCCCTTTTGAAGGAGCGCTGCCTAATCTGAGGCAGTAGTTGGCCCATTGAGGAGAATAAGGGGAGGATCTTTCAAGATTAGAAGGCAGTTGCATTTGAATTCTTGGTTTCATCAGGAGATCCATGATCTAAGGAGGAGGTTACCCAACTTGTTCTAAAGATAAATCAAGAGGTTAAGCTCCTCTTAACCTATATAAGCAAGCTCTATGATGGTGGAGAGGGGAGAAGATTTGCTAGCATGAAACCTATGATCTTATAGGAAACGCATAGTCATCCAAAGGAGAACGATCAGTGAAGCTGTTGTTATCCAGGTTGTGGATATTTCGAGCAAGGGTTAGACGAAGGGGACTTGACGAAGCTGTCGCATTCGCATCTACGATTGTAAGTACTGTTGTCGTTATTCTCATCAATATGACACACTTGGCCTGTTTCTTTCTAGTTTGTGTCTAATGTTACATGAAATTATCATTGATAGATAGATCTGTTTTCAAGCTAATATCAATAGAGTAGGAAGTGGTCGTATCTTTTTTGTCTACAGGACTCAGCGAGGAGCAAAGGATCAGAGCGCAACTCGGAGCATGCAGGGACAAACGTCGATAAAGAGGTACTTCTTTCCTCCTTCCTTCTCATGTGTTAGTTTGTATAGATTTGAAAGGAAGTCAGTGTCCACGTTAATCATTTTCTATCTTAGAGTTAGGGTCAAGCTCTTTGAGGCAATCTACCTGTCCGCAAGGAGATTTTCCTACAACAGAAACTGGCGACTCCATTGGGGATCGAACCCAGAATCTTCGGTTTCAAAAATAATGATGCGAGAGATACCTAGGGAGGAGGCTTGGGTCAACAGTCCGATGACAGCATGATATTTTTCCATGTTGTTGGTTGCTGGTCCTAAGCAGATACCTCCTGAACTCACCACCTCGTCAAATTGGTAAATAACCCATGCTGCCAAAGAAATGTTCCGGGTATGTTGACTAGCGCCATCCGCGAACCCAAAAAAGATAGGTAAGGAAGACGTCATCTGTGCATGAAAACACAAGCACAGTCATGAGTGGCAAAGGTAAAGACCCG
>JZKD02S1821179.1:74940-89912 GCA_000966675.3 Picea glauca | reverse complement strand
TTTTTTCATGTGAAAGTGACAACTCTACCATACGTGCTTGTTGAGTTGGTTGGCTCAGCATCAAAACCATTCAATTATTGACGAAACTACAGACAGAGATAGAGTTTGCATGGAGATTCCAAATATACAATTTTTTTTAATTAATAATGTTTACTATTTTTAATCTATTTTTGTCTTGACATATATCAAAGTCCTAGAATACATACCTCTAGTATTTGTGCTATAACTTTTTGTTGGCTTAACCATTTCCAGAATGAGTTATATGTTGAAAGTACCTTGGATAATCCCTCCAAGTTAATAGATTGTTGTTTTTCCAGCTTTGCATTGCCACTAACTCCTCATGAGAAACCATCATTAACTTGCACTCACCCTGAGGGTTATTTATTTCCAAATTATTCATGAAATTTAACATAATATCATGAGTTCATATATTTGATTTTTGAATAAAATATAAATTCAAATATTAAAATTCTAAAAATTAAAAATTTTCAACAATTTCAATTTGTAATTTTAATTTCAACTTGGTGCTTACATTTTTAATTTAGAAGCACTAGTATATTTTGGACATCGATGCCATCTACTTATGTGATGCCTTTATGATATGTATCCATTTATACATATCTACATTACATTACTAAATAAACGAGAAATGTTAACTTAAAATAAAAAAGTTAGTGTGGATTAGTCTCGTTACTAACTACCATTGCATTAAATTTGCACAAGTTTAGTCTGAGAGCCTTGGGAGATACTCTGTGATATAATACAGAGATTGGAAATTTGACAATAATGCCAGCGCCATGTTTAACACTATAATTGTATATGAAATATAACAAGGTTGCCAACGATCACAGCTTTGGACAAGTTGCAGACTTGGATGGGAGTATTTAAAATACACACACCGAGGCAGCAACAAGCACTTCCTAAGGCAAGAGTATTTTGACAAGAAGTTAGGTTGTTTTCTTGGCGGTTTTTCTCCAATTAATCCAATGTTTAGTGAAAGGAAAGGAATAAAAGCATGGAGTTTTTGGCATTTGAAGTTTGGATTTTGTTTGTTTATAACTCACATATACATCAACTGCATATATGGAATATGTTCTGTGATAGAAATGCATAACTATCATATATTTCAATGTTTTAAATTCAGATTTGTGTTTGGAAATACTGAGTTTAGTTTATAAAAACAAATTATAAACCTATATAGTATACTTCAAATTTTAAAGTCTTAATGTGAATTGAAAAACAATTTCTTTTGTAACTCAATTCTATTACAAAAGCAAGCAGTAACTGAATGAACATATAAATTAAAGCCACTGCTCTAATCAGGCATTAAATTTCTAAAGTAACGTTGTCCAGAGTGGTAAAGCGGAATAAAGCAAGTTAATACTCTCTATAAACTTAGAAAGAACCGGCATGCTGGTAAGTAGGGCACAATAACAGAGCTGAGCTTCTAAAATCAGATGAAGAATGACCAACCTTTGTTAGTATCACACGGATAAATAATTCCATCCTTGCCTTTATCGAGGAACGCCACATGTTGTTGAAGAACGCTCATGTCGTTGTTATCTTAAGTTGCTATACAGTTTATAGTTTATAGATCTAGTTCTCATTTCCTGTTGTTGCTACAAATGTCAGTTCAATGGCTAGTTCGCATTTCCTGTTGTTGCTATAAATGTCAGTTCAATGGCTAGCTCCGTATATGTCCTGAAAGGGTCTAAGTCTGAAGAGCATGTTGGATTCTTGTTTGAGTGGGTTTAATGATTAAGAGTATGTGTTTTTTTCTAAGAGATCACAAGTTCAAATTCAGAGCCTGTAGGGTATGTATACTTTTTTAGACTTTACCAGTCAAAGATGGGAGGAGGGTTCCTTATTTGTCCCTTGTCCCACAAACAAGAGGTCTCATACACCAATTTGATGTCTGATGTTAATACTAGCACAGCCGCAGACTCGTGGCTGGTGAAGGCCAAAAGGTTTCGGCTGGCCCAGAAAATGAAAGACTAATCACTGAGAGGTGGCAATCAATCAAAACCATTGATTTATTGGGACGATTAAAAATATTTCATCCATACAAAACTGATTAAGCACTAAAAACCTATTAAATTTTTCATCAACTCTCTTTGCAAAAGGCGCAGGGTGTAAGAACAGTGCAGATCATCAACTCTCCTTCCAAAAGGCGCAGTTTTACGTAGAAATGGTTTAGGGTTTCTGTTGGGGTTTATGCCGTGGAAAAACACCATGGAACCTCTACGTATGAATGGTTGGTTTAGGGTTCCTGTTGGGGTTTACGGTGTGCGAATACATTAAATACATTTTTTTATGAGTGGGAAAATCTGATCTGAAAGGCTTCCGATGCCTACAGTGTCAAAACGAATAGGAGATGAAGCTAAAAAACCGACTAAAACAGATTTGCAGGAAAAACGACGCTCCTGCATGAAATTGTATACAACGAATAAAAAACCAAGGAAAAACGACGTACCGAGATGGCAGGCATTTACTCGGCGGTCTGGACGCAGGGTAGCCGGATCGCAGGCGTTTCTTCCGTCGTCAGGTTGCGACAGGGGAGGAACAGAGGAAGGCTTTGGGCTGAGCAGGGGAGGAATGCGTGCCAAAGGTCAGGGCGCGACAGGGGAGGAACAGAGAAAGGCTTTCGGCTGAGCAGGAAGGAATGCTTGCAAAAGGAAAGGAATGGGATGGTTTGAAAACGCTTTTGAATGTGGCGCGACTCACTAGCAGCCATGCAATAAATGAACCTGGATCTAAACGACGGGCGCCCCGGTCCCCGACGACGTAGCATGCAAACGAAGGAAGGGGACGGCAGACAAACGGACGGAGGAACAAGGTGACCGGAAAATGGGGCACAGAAATCGATACTTCGTTAGCAGAAAGGCAAAATCGTAGAATAGATAGACTACGCCTTTTGTTAATATCAATCGCCAAAAGAGAAACGTTATGCCATACACAAAGAGATTCCCATAATTCCAGCCCATTACCCTAGTTAGATTTAACCCAACTAAGGTCACTTTAACCTCATGCCATTTAAGGCTGATGGCGTCATCATCATCGTAGTTAGATCGGGTAGACCCTACGTAGCCGTGCGAGGTGGGCCCCGCCGATCGTTCACTCGATCGTTCAAAGAAAGCAGAGACGGGTGGTCCCATGGAATCTGTGAAACATTCATGAAAAGGGCCTTGTCCGGCCAACAATGCCCCGTCTAACTCACAGCACAGCGATGACGGTGACGGTGACATATAGCACGCCGTGGGGCCCAGACCGCCGGCGTCTGGTATTCCGTCGAACGGCACCGTGCGGGACGCGCGGCCCGGACTGCCGGCGTCTGGTATTCCGTCGAACGGAGGGTTTCAGTATTGCGGGGGCGGGCATCAAATCTGTCAAATTTAGTAAGACGAGGTAGGCCCAGCACGAGAGAGCGGAATAATTGATTTGAAAGTGTAAAGTGATTAAATTTCTAATAGAGTTTAATATAATTATCCCCTACGATGCCAATTGCGCTCTATTGCGAGTACAAGTAGCCTCAAGGGGAAGTTTGAGCACAGCACCTACCTTCCTAACATTATTCAATTGTTCTAGTGTAAATGTTCGATTTTTTTATGCTAATTTTTTTTAGATATTTACTAAAGTAAAATAATTTAAAAATTTATTAGATTTGTATAGTTAAGTAATTATTTCTATATAATTCGAGTTTTAAAAGATTTTTCAGTATACTGAATTTATTTTTATATTCAAAAATAAATTTTAAACAACAAAAATAATAATTTCCAATAAATAATCTCAATGCAAATATCCATTATAAAGTTATAATATTCCAAATTTCCATATATGTTTTTAATTCTTAAAGTCAGGTTGCTTTGAAAAGGTGGCTAACCCTACCTCACAAGGGTTTGCACTCGGCTCAGTCATAACATTACATGTATGAACTTAGTGGATTCACAAGGCTTTGCACACTTTGTAAAAGTATAGAATTACTCATTTCTCATTGATTTTTATAGGTATGTTGCCTGGAATGTAAGAAAGAGAAGGGCATATGGGATCACATAGAATTTGGAACAAGTCATTACCCACTTTTGTAACATATAAACTATGTACTCCCATTTATATACATTTCACATAGAATTAAAAGGGTTTCATTATTTAAAATTGATTTGAGAGTTTTACATTGGAAAGGATGTTAAGTTATTTCAAACCTAACATTATTCTTATGTTATTTATGTATTCTCATTTATATACATTTCACATAGAATTAAAAGGGTTTCACTATTTAAAATTGATTTGAGTTTGACATTGGAAAGAGATGTTAAGTTATTTCAAACCTAACATTATTCTTATGTTATTTAAGAAGTAGGTTGTTATTTAAGTAGGTAACAAGAGTATATGCTATACCACCTAATAATCACGCCAAACATTGATATTAAGGTAGGTTCAACTTGTTTTATGATGATGTTAAGTTTTAATGTGTTTTGATCTTGTATGATAAATTTGATTGTTTGTCAAATTCATCGAACTTTAATTATTGCATTTGTTAGTATTCAAATCTCTTCAAAGTACTAAAAATATCATTTTTCTTTCTTAAGAAATAGATCCATGTGAATCTCATTCTATTATTAATGAATATAACAAAATAAGAAGCTTCCCCAAATGATTTATTTTGAATTGGCCCACACACATCAATATCCACTAATTCAAGAAAATATATTTTTCATTTATCTATTATCACTGAAAATTCATTCCTTTGTTGTTTTCCTAGTGTGCATCCATCACATTCAACATACTCATTTTTAAAAACTGGAAGACATTTCACTGTACATTTTTTTTGAAGTAAAACTACATATTTGATATTTAAATGTCCATATCTTAAATGTCAAAGTTCTTCTATAAACATACTTGTTGATCTAAAAATGAAGAAGACTCGTATTCTTGAAAATATTTGCAAGTTAAATTTTATGTGTTAAAATGCAAATGGATCAACTTTGCAACACAACTTTAATAGGATTTACTCATTCAAGATGCATATAAACAACAACAAAAATAGTGAACAGAAAACACATAACACAACAAATGATAAAGGAGTTCACCCCTCTCTTGGGCTACATCTCCTGGTCCAACTTCTAATGGACCATTTGTATTATTTTCTCAAAGTGCTAAAAAATGTGCTTTACAATGCTCAAAATGCCAAATAGACTGCTCCAATGGCTTCAGAATGTCCAAAAACCCCTAGTTGGGCTTTTCCGGCACCTTGTTTGGCCAAAAATTGAAGAAGATAGGCTTCCTAGAAGTCCCCCCTTCAAACTTGTTGTCTCTGCATCTACAAAACGCACCCTTGTTGGCTCAACCTAGCCCACACACATATTTAAGCGTAAAAACTTAGCACTGAGCGCAACCGCACGACCGGTACAAACTGTCGCACAGTTATGCACTGGCCCTTAATCATCTAAGGCCCGTGGGCATGTGAAGCGCCATACGACCGTGCGAATATAAATAAAGGGCCAAAGTTCAAATGATTATAAACATAGGCACGCCCGTGGTCACATCGCATACCATGCGACCGATGACTCAAATGAAGGGGCTATACAATAGAGCGTGCATATAATAATGTGGTCACATTGTATATACGCGAGACCGGGGGCAGGGGCCTAGCCCCGGCACGGTCCGCGCCCACCATATAATACATTTCAACATAAATATAATATGCGTCGTTTATATTACAAGGCACATGTGGTGGTGCGCTGGTTGGCGGCCCTTCCCAAGGCTCTTCCCCTGCCCGAAGGTCGCGGGGTTGAGTCCTGCTGAATGCATAAATTTTAAACCAACATGTGTGTGACACGTGACGACCATTGATTGGGCCACGTGTCGCCATCCCGTTCGTTGCAAATATGCCACGTAATATGCCAACTGTCCACACAACTTCCTGCCACGTGTCGTACGACCTGCCAAGTCAGCGTCCGTATGGACTGTATGCACTGTACAGTCCACACCCCTTTTTTGTCTGTTTGTTATTTTGAACAGAACGTGATATCTCACGCTCCCAACGTCCGTTTGAACCCAAACAAGTTGCGTTGGGTTCGTAACGACAAGGCCTACGCTCCCCTTTGATTTGAAGTGATTCCGAGCACTTTGAATTTTGAGCAAAATTTGATCCCCTAGATCACTTGTAGATAAAAAAACTTAACGACTATCAAGAGTAACATCAAGTTTGTATAGACCTCCCACTCTAATTCATTTTGTTATAACTTTGTAGTGATTTCACACATCCTTCACTTCCTTCACTTGGAAACCTCACTTCACAAATTTAACTTTCAAACCTTAATCTGTTATTGTCAAAACTAAAATTAGATTTACAAATTTATAAACACGTTACCTTATCCTATTATAATTTGAAATTTTCATCACCTAAATAGATTTTGGCACCATTAGTTTTCTCATTCTCATGATATGTTTGGTTTTAATAGAGGTTTTAAACCAACCTCTATTACTCCTATCTCAATGATTTTTATAGGAATGTTGCCTTGAGTTGAGGGAATGTAAGAAGAGAAGGGCACTATGACATCATTGAGGTGGGACCTCTTTCTTGTAAATTGTCCATGCGGAATCAAATCATTGTATCTGAAATATGCATAATTATATTTAAATGTGGGAAAACAACTCCTGTCCTCACGTCATTACCCACTTTTCTAACATATAGAGTATGTACTTCCATTTATATACATTTCACATATAATTAAAAGGGCTTCATCATTTAAAATTGTGATTTGAGTTTTACATTAAAAAGAGATGTTAAGTTATTTCATACCTAACATTATTCTTATGTTAATTAAGAAGTAGCTAACAAGAGTATATGCTATGTAACCTAATTATCACACCAAACATTGATAGACTAAAAAGATACCATTTCATAGACAATATAATATATGGGAAAGAGAAAACAAACGGAATCTAAGTCACAACGAAAGGAGCTTGTAGTTTTTTTTCAACGAAAGGAGCTTGTAGTTGTATCTACTTTTGAATCATTTGGATCATTCATAAATCATTCTGCTTCTCTCTACATCATCATGTTCAAACTTTGTATGATATTAAACTAAATATTGGAGTCCAATTTATGAAAAGATGCATTAAATATGGTAATCCAAATATTTTGTGGTATGAAATAATTATTGTGATGGCATTTTTACTTATTTCATAGACTTGTATTTAGAATATTTTTTTCTAGGCTTTTCTAGGTTATAGTAGCAACATTAACGATAAGACATAGTTTAACTAAAAAATAGTGTTTTTAGTTTTAGTTTGAGGGTATTTGGTTAAATAGTGCTTTACTTTACTCATATGTAATGTTTACTCCTTTTTTTTTTTTACAAAAGTTAAAAATAAGATCTTATCTTCAAGTTACTTATTAGAGGTTGATATAGAGAGTCCTTCTTTTTATGCTCTCCAATCACATTCATCCTCGTACTATTATGTTTACAAAGTTTAGCATTGACCTTCTCATTACCTTTATAGTCTTCCATATTGTAATGATGATTCAAAATGTTAGGAAAATACATCTAAGATACCCATATCTTACACTTGGGTATTATATGCAAGACGTTAATTATGTCATCCACTCCAACTAGTATATCAAATCCTCTTCATTTCTCCATCTAGTCATTCTTGATATTGACACATTGACTCCACAATACTTCTCAATCGACACATTATACCTCTACAAAAGACAAATAAACAATGCATTCGAGACAAGATCTTCAAACCTTATCTTTAGACCACAAGGATTGCACCCACAGAACCACTCTTGCCAAATCTCTATCACTACTACAATGCATTTATTCATTCCAATGATGAGCTCATTGAGAAACACCAAAATCCATCCCTCTTACAATATGAACATTCCCCTTGCGTAGATAAGAGTTTTCTCCCATCAATGACACATTGAGACACATATCCATATTCTTTATAAGCATTGCAATTGTTGAACATATTCCCTATAGTTGGAGACCAAAGACCACTTTGTCTTCAAATGTTTTCCTTACGATGGGATCATAGGGTCATTCTTCTAGCTTTTTAGGGACTCTCAAGACTCACTTGATGATTTTATGGCATATGAGGATTAAAGATTCCTAGCCTTATTTTTGTGGGAGATGGTTGATCTACACCATTATCTTGCTTGAGACAAATGTTCTAAAGTGATCCATATCAAGGTCATTACTTCCTACTTTTAGCTAACCCTGCACAAGAAGAGACCCTAAGACCAATTCATTAACTGATAAGGATTATATTGAGAATGAAATGGAACACACACAAAAATATAGAGAGTACAACAATACAATGAAACCCAACTTCTATTAATGAATAAAATAGTAAAATATTCTAGAACACAAACTGGCTAGAATGGTGGTAGCTTATATCTGAAGAGAAAGAGATGTCGACTACGCTCATTCGCAAAAAGTCGATTACAAAGAGGCCCAAAAGGGCCTTTATCATGAACGCTACAAAACACAGAGGAAAAAAACCTAAACATCAAAACCCTAACCCTAGAAAATGAAACACCAAAAGTATTGTGGGCCCCAAGGTGGTTAGTTGATATGTCAACTTCTTGGGGGCACAAGTTTTCCATATGATCTTTGTTTGGGGTGCACAATAGCTTGTTGGAAAGAATTTTCCAAGGATTACAAATTTTGGTTGGGACTAGGGTATGTTAATGGAAATCCTCAGCCCCTCAAATGTCTAAAAAACACCGTCTGGGGCCTCAAAATAGCCCCGATAGTTTGGGACTTGAAAAACCATAGACAAAATGCCAAGCAGATAGATAATTGTTGATTCAGTGGAAGAAGTGGGTGGCCACCAATATCCACCTAAATCAGTCCTCCCCTCTTAGGAAGTAATGGTCTCCATTACGTCAATTTCGCTCATCAAATGGGGAAACTTCTACTTATTTTGGCTCCTGATGAGCCACTTGCCTTGGTGAAGAAGTTGCCCTACTTTGACAAAACTGTAGAGATGTATGTCTTTTTGGAGGGTGTCTTTCATTTGTGTATCCATGATTTGATCAATTGTATCTTACTAAAGGCAGTTGGGGTTGAGTTCTTAGGGGCCAAGTGCTCAACTACCTCTGAGGTGTCCAGTAGAGGTGGAAAATATAGGTGAAGGAGGTCCACATTAAAGGCTATATGTAGTCCAAGGAATGCGGGGATACTTAATTCAAAATAATTCTCACCTACATCCTTGGTAATGGTGGAAGGGCCATGGCCCATATCGAAGTGGGAGAAGCTTGCGATGGGGTCTTGCAAAGGACTCTTTCTGCAAATGTAACCAGACCTTGTCACCAACCTGAAACTTGTGTGGAAACCAATATTGGTCATGTCATTGCTTGTACTTGGCATTGGCTTTCTGCAAGATGTCATGGAATTGTTGACAGATGTGCTAAATATGTTCAATAAATCTCACTACCTTATCAACTTTGGTTTAAGCATAGAAAGATTCTTCATGTGTGGATGAAATGGGTAGAGCTACATCAATTGGAGTCAATGGTTGGAACCCTAAGCACACATGAAAAGGGTGGTGGCTAGTAGAGCTATGAAGGGCTTGATTGTAGCTATGATGAACATAAGGAAGACTCTCATCCTAGGTGCAGGGATGTTTGGAGTTGTACATTCTCAGAATATGCATAATCATTAATCCAGATTTATGAGAAGAACGAAATGAAACCACATATTTATAATATTAACAAAGAGACATAGTGAACAATAACAAAGATATAGTAAAAATTGGCTTCTATTAAATAATAAATATGCTTAAAACTGTAAAATGCAAAATAAAACAAGCTTGCTAGAATGGTGACATCTTATCTTTGAGAAGAGATGTGACGAATACGCTCATTCGCAAGAAGATGAGTACAATGATGATCTGGAGGCCCTTTTATAATAAGCATGAATGAAAAAACCATAGATATCCAAAAACCTAACCCTAGGAGATGAAGCACCAAAAGTCATGTGGGCCCCGTTTAGGGATTGTAACTTTTGCATACGATTTACGTTTAGGGCACACAATATCTCGTTGGAAAGGTATTGATGAGACACTTAGGAAGAAATGTTATCCTCCCCCATTAGGAAGAAATTTTATCCATTGCGTTGAGTGCCCCCATCAGATGAGGAAGTTTATGTTGAATTTGGCCCCGAGTGAGCCACTTTCCTTAGTGCAGGAGTTTTCCTTCTTTGACAACTTGATAAAGATGGATCCTCTGCTGGTGAGTGCCCTTGACCTGTGTGTCCACGATATTATCAGTGGATTCATGTTCCATGCAGTCAGGGTTGAGCTCTGTTGGTTTCATTTTTTCTTATATCTCTGAGGTGTCCAATAATGGTGGATAATAAGACCGAAGTATTTGGCCCTTTTGAGCTAATCAAGGAGATCGTCAATTCAGAGAATCGAGTACCAGTTCCTGACTGTGATTTTATTTAGAGTCTGGTGATCAATGCAGAGTCTCCAAGTCTCATCTTTCTTTTGCACCAGCATGATTGGGATTTTACAAGGTCACGAGTTGGGTTGGATGTACCCCTTGTGGAGCAGTTATTGGATATGATACTTGATCTCCTCATTTTCTAGAAGATAATGATGATAGACTAGCCCATTGGGTATTAGTGTGTTGGGGGTCAAATCGATGGGATGCTTGACCTGACAGTGCATAGGTACCCCAGTAGGTGATGAGAAGATGTCTTTGTATTATTCCATGACCTTATCCACTTGCTTCTATTGCATGGAGAGGTCGGTCGCGGAGGCCATGGATGTGGCTGCAACCTTTCGCTCACTCTGAGAACAAATCATGAAGAAGACAAACTTCCCAGTATCTTTCTTCGTCTTCCTATTTTCCTTCTTTGCTTGTGGCTTGGAATGGTTGTCCTGAGGTTTCCCATATTTGCTTTGTCCTTTGTTCTATGGGATGGGGTTGTCCTTTCCCTGCTTCTGCTGTGAGGGGTTCCTAGACCCAAACTGTCACATCTTTTTTTTCCAGCTTCTGCTCGATTTTGACGACATATTGATAGGCTGCGCCCAAGGATGAGATGTCCAAAAAGTCCATTTATGTCTAGATGTATCTATGCAGACCACTGTGGTACTTGCGCACTAGATGTCACTTAAAATATTTGATACTCATCTTGTTGTGCAAGGTATGGAAGACATTAGTGAATTCTGGCACTATTTGGTCTCTTTCCTATCGCAGTGTGGTCCATCTTGTAAACAAGTTGTCATAAATTCCAACAAGGTAGTATTGTTCCTTAATAACATCCCTGAAGGAACCCCAAGTGGGTGAAACCGCAAATAATGTGGATCCCTCTATTTCTTTTTTCTCACAGAAAGTCTCCCACCAATCTTTGACATGGGGGACGACCTTGAGGAGCGCAAATGTAATATTTTATGTGTCAAAAAAGTTGTGGATAGAAAAATACCCTTCTAGAAGTTTTAACCATTTATCTACAACATTGACATTTATTTTAACTTTAAATATAGGAATATCAAAATTGATCTGTACCTTGAAGGGGGTGGAGCCTCTGCTTGAGGTGGATGCGTCGCTTGTTGGTAGTCGTCAAAGGATTTGTGCAAAGTTGTCCATCATCTTGTTCCTATGTCACTCAAGGGATTCCTAGAGCAACATTTTGAAAGGAAATCATGTCCCGTTGTCTCTATTTTCACTCGCCATAGATGGTTTCTTGGGCATGCGAGAGTAGTTTTCCTCAACAGAAACAAGCTCAAGACCCAACTCTCTATACCCCGACCGTGTCGAGGAAATGCATTAAAAAAATGACAAGGAGGAGACTGCTCTTATATCACTGATCCAGATTTATGAGCGGAACAAAATTAAACCTCAAATTTATAATATTAACATAGTGTCATAGTGAACAATAACAAAGATACAATAAAACTTGTTTTCTATTAAATAATAAATATGTTGAAAATTGTAAAATGCAGACTGACACAAGCTTTCTAGAATGGTGGCATATTATCTATGAGAAGAGATGTGACTGTAAATATGTTGAACCTACACATAATAGATCTAGCCATAAAATACCACACACATTTGCAGAGAGAAATTGAGAAATAAGAAGAAGGAGAAAAAGAATGGAATAATTCTCATTAACCGTAATGAATAATGAATAATTTACACATGATATACTCTCTATAACTCAACCAATTCACATTAGAGGTGAAGCCAATGCACCATAGTGTTGGTCTAGAGTGATCTGGAGACACACCAACAGTTACGGGAGTGAATTTCCACCTAGTCTAGTCTCTCAGGAAATTACGAGAGTGAACTGCCACCTAGCTGAGTTAACTAGTCTACCAGTCTTCAGTTAAATGACTGAAACATAGTGAAGTGAGGAGGAGATCAGGGAATCATGTGTAATGCAATTGTATGGTGATGATACCAATGCTAATGCGCATTAGTTGGTGATGATCCCAATGTTTCATGGAGACAAAACCAATGCATCATCTAGACTCCACTCAACTAGTCAAACTGAAGTGAAAATTGAAGAGAATATCCTCCCAGAGGAATATTCTCCCTAAACTTTAGGAGACTGGATAAATACTAATAAACATAGGAAAAACATTAGGAAAAATAAATCATAGGTCTGTGTGAAGTAACTCCAACACTCCCCCTGAACATCACTATGTTGAAAATAAAGAATGGGTCCCGACAATGAGGCCATGTTAGGTACCCAAATACAAAAGATACATTGAAATAAAGTGAGGAAAGAGGGAAAAACTCATGGGAAAACCCCCCCTCAAGGTACAATGTATGTAAAAAATAAGAACTACAGTTGCTAGACAACTGTGTCCTTCACTCCAAGATGACTTTGCAGAGAATGGAACTTCTTCTCAGTGAATGTCTTGGTGAAGATGTTTATCGTCTGTTCTGTTGAAGGACAAAACTGTAGGTCGATGATCCCCTCGTGTACTAAGTCCCAGATGTAGTGGATGTGGTTCTTGATGTGCTTCGTCTGCTGCCTCTAAACTGGATCTCTACAGAACTTCAGAGTGCTCTAGTTGTCACACCAGATGACGATTGACCGATGAAATTGAATGCCCAACTCAGTGAGAAAATGTTGTAGCCACATATCCTGAATGGTTATGTTAACTACCCCTCTGTACTATGCCTAAACTAAAGAAAGAGAAATAGCAGCCTGCTTCTTGCTCGACCAACAAATAGGCCCGGAACCAAGACTGAGTGAGTAACCAGATATGGACTTGTGAATGGTGCTATTGCCAACATAGTTAGAATCAGTGAACCTGATGAGATCTAATGTAGAGTCTGTTGCATAATGAATCCCAAAGGTGATGGTGCATTGTACGCATCAAAGGATACACTTTGCAACCTTCCAATGTAGCTCATGTGGCTCTTGCGTGAACTTGGAAACTGTGCCAACTGCATAGGAGAGGTCTGGTCTGGAGTGTGTGAGATACACCAAGCTCCCCACTAGCTATTTGTATAGTGTGTTGTCAACCAGTGGAGTATCCCTTCCATCCTCAAGTTTGGCTCCTGATAGGAAAGGAGTCGGAATAGACTTGCAGTCTGTCATGTGAAATATCTCAAGGAGATCTCGAGCATACTTGGCTTGATATAGTTTGATGCCTGATGCATCATGACTGATCTCAAGTCCAAGGAAGAAGTGTAGCGGACCCATGTCCATCATAAAAAACCTATCATGTAGAATCCTCTTGACTGCATAAATCGCTGAAGTCGAGAAACCGATGATCAACAAATCATCAACATACATAACTAAGAGTAGAAGTGAATCAACCGTCCTGGGAATGTAGACATTCGGGTCTGATTTAAAACGTACAAAGTTCTGTGATAGCAGATAGGAATCCATGTTGTTATACCATGCCCTCGAAGCCTACTTGAGGCCATAAGGAGACTTCTTCAGTCGACAGACAAAAGATGAATCTTGCATAAATCCCTGGGGATGATCCATATAGATCTCCTTAGAGAGATCACCGTGAATAAATTCATTCTTCACGTCCATCTGATGGAATTCCCATCCCTTGGTTGTCACAAGGGCAAGTTCCAATCATATGGAATCCATCTTCTCTACTAGAGCGAAGGTCTCATCATAGTCAATGCCATGTACCTACTGAAATCCTTTGGCAACAAGCCT
The DNA here is from genome assembly GCA_000966675.3 of Picea glauca. Lineage (NCBI taxonomy): Eukaryota > Viridiplantae > Streptophyta > Pinopsida > Pinales > Pinaceae > Picea > Picea glauca. The sequence continues at coordinate 75,759 of JZKD02S1821179.1, read as the reverse complement.
AGATTTGTATATGCTAATTTGTCCACCCGTTGCGCTCTTGGTCATGTAGACCCATCTGCACATGACAAATTTCCTTCCAGAAGGAAGGGGAACCAGATCCCAATTCTGGTTATCGAGGAGGGAGTTGTACTCCTCCTTCATGGCGGATTCCCAAAAGGGATTTCCAACAACCTCACCATAAGACTATGGATATGAAGATTGAACCAAGAAAATATTCCTAGATGGAAATGGTTCAGTGGTAGTGAGTGCAATAGGAGTCTCTTTGAAATCAGATCAAGTCCTCCTAGTATCAGCAGGATCACCAACTGTTCGACAACACATGTATTCCAACAGAGGACGAACACCTTCAGTAACCACTCACATAACCAGATCAAATATCAACACACCAATGTTTTCACATGGTAAAACCCCTACGGGGAAACATCCACGGCCCCAACCAACGCGGCCACTTGGAGTAGTTTATTAATGCAAAGAAAAAGATTACAGAGATATTTTACAAGAGGGTTTCTCACAATCGATCATCGACAAATGACCCTCCATGCTCTTTAAATAGAGATCATGGACCAATCGAGTGTTAAGCCACGGATCAATAGCCGTTAAGATCGAGGAGAGTATGAACCGTCGGATCACTCTATGTTGGGAACATATCGTGACCGTCGGATTTCCTGACTACAAATGCATACTAATGCATACTAAAGAAACACACTCCTAAGTGTCTAAATATCCTAACATCCCCCCTTAAGAACAACTTGGGATAGGATTGAATGATTTACAATAATGACACAATAGGAGAAGGAAGGAGGCATTAGAGCCTATCCC
>JZKD02S1821179.1:0-24367 GCA_000966675.3 Picea glauca | reverse complement strand
TGTTGTATATGCATGTGCATTTTCCTTCATGTCCAAATACCTTTATCAATCTTGCGGTCCAAAACCCATGACTAGGGTTGACATCAATGACAACAATCAATCTTCCAACACCAATAAGGAAAATTGTCGAAAAAGGAGAGGAAACCACCAATAAGGATAATGGAATCCAAGGCACTGCATGAATACCAATGTGTGAATATATTTCTTGTCATCAAACACAAGGGAAACTCCCTAGTCAACGACCAATGAGGAAATGTCATTTGTTGGGTTCAAGGTTACCTACCCATAATGAAAGTAGGACCAGGGTGCATGGTAGGAATACAAATTCATTTGACTCCGAGAACCATTGAGGGTATGGCTGACATGCAAAGTCAAGAGTTTTAATAAATGGCCAACACAGGATTATAGACTTCCTTTGAAAAATAGCATGAGACATACATATAACTTAGACATCATAGACTTGATGATAAAACTTTGTGATGCAAGAGGCATCAACAAACTCTCCATAGGGACTATAAGAATACCCAGTCGAAGGAGTAAACTATAACTAACGATATCAGCTTCCTAAGGTCATGCTAAACCCAAACTTTGGATGAAAATAGACTCAAAATTTTTTGCTTTGTTCAAAGGCAACATGACTGCTACTGATATGAGATAATATTCTTTTCCCGCCCATGTTTTTTTTCTTCATAGGCAAATAAATGATATGATACAGGAGAGGAAACGAGTGTCACGAGTAAGAATCTATTTCCAAGAAGCGGAGCATACTTATGCTTAATGCAAGGAAATGCATGTGGGGCTTGGACACTTGGGGGGATGTTTCCTCTAAGGGTACAAGGTGTCAAGCTGCAAAGGATATATATAAGGCTCTGCTTGGCTAGTGATGCAAATTTTTTAGGTAAGAGGCTTATAACGAGAAAGTCGAAACTGACAATAGGCTCACTAATACAAGCAGGATGATGGAATGCAATTACAACTTAACGCCAAAAAAGTCATTTTTCATAGATTTAGTCCCCTAGGACCGAAAAAATATAAAATGATATCCAGGAGAACTCTTCTAGCCAATGGTGACTAGAGTATTCATTTTTCATAAATAGTCTACTTGGTCTAAAAAAGGGTTAAAATTAGACCAAATAGACACCCTTTCAAATCCATTTAACGAGTGTGAAAGAGACAAGTTCACTCGACAACATTTTCATTTTTTCGGGAGTCAAAAAAGAGCTTAACCAAGATTCGGGGGGAGTCCCATAGGTAATGGTCAGGATGGCTGTGAGTAAGAAAATGAGGTTTGAACGCAAAGTCATATCAGGACTATAAGGAAATCTTGGTCCTATGGAATAACTTATGCATGGGCACCAAATGACACAAAGGTTCTAACAAGGGCACTCATGTTTGGTAAGTCTCTACCACTTAATAACAACACTTCTAGTAGTAGTGAAAAGGTTTTGTGTCGGTAATAAATGGGTTCATACCTAGGGTGTATGGATCACGGTCATCGAATGATGAAAGAATGAAAAATGAAGTGAAAAAATATCCTATATTCCGGTGAAAGAATATACCTACCAAAGGTATGAACGGGCAATACGACGCTGGAAACCGCAAAAAAAATCCTAGACAAAACCACCAAAATCAAGTCTTTTCATTGCTCTATTAGTCCATAGGTCAAAAAGATAGCAAACAAATATAGGAAGTGGGTAAAAGTTTTATATTAATAGTAAAAATAGACCATTTTACCATACCATTTGAGTTTTTTCACTCACATAGTGCGTTTTAGGCCATTTTTCCCACGATCTTCATTTGTTGATTGCGGGAGCTACGATCGATGAAATCCCCTCTCACGTAAGTGCCCATCCCTTTTCACATAGGAATCATCAGACAGTAACTGTCGTTCAACTGACATATGACTAATTGGGAGTCAAGAAGAACCTCTAAAGACTAAAAACTTTGTGAAATGGCGCTGCATAATAGATCTATAACAGTGTTATACTCAGCCACATTATTCATTGATGGATCCAGACAAATGCCACCTAAAGACACCAGTTGGCCCTTATGTGATTAAATGACCCAAGCGACAGAAGCCATGTTCTACGTATGATGACTGGCACTGTTCGCAAATCCTAAGTAAACTAAAGACTTCGTTGACATTTTCCAACCAAGGGAAAACTTGATAAGTAAGCCAATGACACAAAAGAAAAGATAAATATGTATATACACTAAGATACACTAGTATACACAAGTAATGCCCAATCTTGAGGGCTCAAGCATAATACCTTTTAAGGTAGAGCCCATTTTTGGGCTCATCTAGCATATTCCCTTCATAATATTCTAATTAGTAGGCTCCTTTCTCTAAGACATGTCACACTATATAAGGATTGTGCCACATGGGGTTGAACTTTCCTGCCCCCAATGGTTCTTTGTCTTGGTCATAAAGGAGAACTAAGTCACCCTCAGGGTACTGCCAAGGACAGACAGAATTATCGTACTCAACCTTAATACGTCACGTATTTACTTTGATAGTTGTAGAGGAATATCGATGCTGCTCATCGAGTCTCTCTAGGTATACGAGGCATTCTTCAAGATCAGATGTGTCAGGTAGGAGCTCAATTTCCAACTTAAGGGAAGGAATTTCACATTCAATCAGAATAATTGACTCCACACCATATATTAACTGAAAAGGAGAGAAACCGGTGGAAGTCTTTACCATGGTTCAGTATGCCCAAAGTGCAGGGTAAAGCATCAGATCCCAATCATATTTACTCTAGCTGACAGTTTTTTGCAAGATGGGATTGAGAGATTTATTCGCTGCCTCTACATGTCCATTTTCATGGGGATAATAAGGGGAAGAATGATCGTGCTTAAACCCCAGCTTTGATGCTAACTCTTTCATCATTTCATTCTGAAAGTGACTTCCATGATCAGTGAAAATATCTCTTGGGATTCTGAACCGACCTATAATCTGGCTGAATACGAATAATGTTGCAGTATTACAATTAGATTTAATGGTAGGCATGGTCTCTAACCATTTAGTAAAATAATCAACGACCATGATAATATGTTGATGTCCCCCAGCCGAGGTTGGGTTACAGTACATAAAATATACCCCCGACTTGGTGAAGGGACCGAAGGTGATAACTGGGTGAAGAGGGGTTGGGTGCGAGTTCCTTTTCTGAGAGAACACCTGGAAAGGGTGACACTTCTTGACCACTTCAACACAATCTTTAAAAATTGACGGCCAAAAATAGTCGGCTTGCAATAATTTTTGGGTTGTCGCAAGCCCCAGTAAATGACCACAACATGCCCCACTATGAAATTCATTGAGAATATCTTCAACTTCCTCGTGAGTGAACCAACAACATAAAATATTATCTACCCCTCAATAATACAAAGTGTTGTCGATAATAAGGTAGTTTTTATCCCTGGCGTATACGTCATCGATCGTCTCTCAAGAGATGTTGGAGTAGCTTCAAGGTTTGAAGATAGATCAAAATGTCTCCATACCAAGGGTTTGAAGAAGAGATAAGGAAAATATGTTCATCCATGAACAAATCATCATGAAAAATTTCCTCATCTAGTCGAGGGAAGTTCGATATCAACTCGGCAAAAATAGCGATTTCTTAGACTTTGTAGAAGAGAAATCCAGATCAAATTCTCGAAAAATAACAATCCACTTATTGTATTTCCTCCCTATTATATTTATGGTGAGGAGGTATTGAAATGGATTCATATATGAAACCACAATATTTTTGCAAAGTAAGATATAATGTTGTAATATTTGAACCGCGTGTACAACGTCCAAGGCTATTTTCTCTACGTGAGAGTATTTGAGTTCATGACCAACTAGGTTTCGACTGAGATAGTAGACAATGTGCTCATGGAACTCATTGTCCTCCTGAACTAGAACCATACCAACTGTCCCTTCATATGAAACAATATAAATAAAATAGTCTCTACTGTAGTTTGGAGGCTTCAACAGAGACATCGATACCAAATATTTCATAACAGCGTCGAAGGATTCCTGGGTTCACTCATCCCATATAAATGGAGTGTCCTTCTTCAACAAACGCATGAAACCTTTAGTTAAATTGGCATAGTTCACTATGAACATACATGGGAAATTAGCCTTCCACTGCAAACCTTGAAGTTGTCTAAGGTGAGGCAATCGAAGTATTTCCTCAACCTTTATAGGATATACCATGATCCCATGCTCAGACACTTAGAATCCTAAAAGACAACTAGACCTAATGCAAAATATGCACTTGTGAGGGTTCAACTAAATGTGATAGTAACAACATCTATCAAATACTAATCGAAGGTGAGTGGCATGATATACTCTCTTATGAGAGTGAGTAGCAATATCATCTAGGTAAGCTTCGACAATATGCTTAAGATCATGAAAATCAAATTTCATGGCACGTTGGAAGGTTGCTCCGACATTTTTAAGGCCAGAAGGAATTTTCCGGTATGAAAAAGTACCCCAAGGAAAAATAAATTTTGTCTTATGTTTATCCTTAGGTTTGGTCTGAATTTGATTATACCCTAAAAATTCATCCATAAAAGAAAAGACTTCGCTTCCCATGCACTCGTCAAGAATCTGGTCAATGAAAGGAGTAGGGAAGTTATCTTTAGGACAAGCCTTATTCAGGTCTCTAAAATCCATACATACACAGATGTTTCCTTGATTTTTATTTAGGGGAAAGGGGTTGGACACCCATTCAGTCAAGGGAACTAGGTAGATGAAACCAACATTAAGTAGCCTCTCTACCTCTTCATTAATAGTGGGGGCCTTCCTAGGATTAATAACTCTAAGACATTGCCGAAAAGGTTTAGCATTCAGATAAGTTTTAATTTCATGTTTGATAATGTTGGGTCAATCCCTGTCATCTCTTCATATGGCCAAGCGAATACATCTCAGAATCCCTTGAAGAGATCGGTGTAGATATGAATTTCTTCAAGCGAACAATCCACACTGATGTATACGTTCTCAATTTTACCAGGAATACGAGAGATGTCGATCGTGATGGTAGGAGAAATATTCTCCATGTTTCCCTCGACATAAATTCCATGTGTATCTAATAAAACCATGACATGACTAACCATCTCACTCAAGGTAGATCTAAAGTCATCATGTACGATCTTAACAAGCTCTGGGAGAAAATAGGATCAATGATCCATATCGTCCCAAGGCCTATCAGGATGAAACATGGCCTCTAATATGGATTCATCTGAAGGTAAATTATCATCGATTCAATCATGTGAAAAAGATGATTTAGTAGCCCATACAAGCTTTATAACAGGATCTACCTCGTCCGTCCGCGAGGAGGAAGGATCCAGGTCAACAGTAGCGTCAAGAATATCCTGCTACAGAACCTCTACTGTTGACAGTGGCATTTCCATCCCAATGTGCGATTGACCTTCATACGACATAGCTGGGGAAGGTAGGGTCCAAGGGTCATTGAAATACAAAGTACGAAAAGGAACGGACCTCATCAACGATGAAGACTCACTAAAAATGGCATGAATATGGTGAATTAGTGCCATGAAATCAAAGCTACCCATCAAAGAGGAATACATTCCGACACCAACATCCTCAGTTTCCTACTAACAACTGTCAATCATAGGGACCTAAGGTCCAACCGATGTAGTAGGACTAGTATGTGAAAAGGACAATTGATCAATCATCATTATTTTCCCTTCGTGAGGAAACATAAAGTGCGGAAAACGGATGACACGACGGTCGTCATGGAATAATTCCAATTACACCCTACTGGTAAATTATAGTCGAGAGGCACATCAACCACCTCGACATCAACCTCCATTATCTACCCACCTAACTGGACCATAAAAGAGGGAATAATTCCACGGGGTCAAAACGAACGCCCATCGAATGCAGTCAAAATAGTCATAGATTGGGACAGGGTCAGAGAACCAATGGCTTTCCAATAGGTTAGGGACATCATGCACGTTGCAACACCTTCATCAATTATAGTACATTTGATGGTAGTTCTCATGTACTTCATATGTATTTTAAAGGCCACATGGTAAGGTAATCGAGGATTAACATATGTGACATTAAACTTGATAACCTTTGAGCCACATGGGTCTAGATCTCCTAACGTAGATAACAAGGCATTCCTCTGTGAAGGATACGTCTAGAGCACCTCCAAAGCCGACATCACACAAGAGGTTTGGCCCAGATATTCGACAATCGAATAGTTCTGGGCGGATCTGGCATTAGGATTGTGGGCAGAGCACTTTAGTACTCCTTTAGAAATACGAGGCAGATATTTCAAATTTTCCAGAGGAGGAGGAGACTCTAGACCTATAAAAGTCTGTGAAGAACCATAATCACGAGATCGATTGGCTACATCAATCTAAGACTTGACCATATTGACACATATATGGACACCTTCATGTGTCGAGGGGTTTTGACTCCCGCTCGATGCATTTACGATGTTGGAGGTCCCCAAGTCCATGTGTTAATTCTGTGGAAATGGATTTGTCAACACAGTGGGCTGTTGTGATAATATCCTTGAGACTTCCTCTATTTTAGGGCATAGGTGGGTAAGATGATCATCTTTATGAAGTTTACAAGGATACTTCAACTTCCTCTTTTCTTTCTTTCCCTCACCAACATTATTATTCGTTCCATCATTGTTAGTGTTGTCCTTGGATTTATTATTATTTTTTACACCCTTATGATTATGACCTCCTCCTTTCTTTTTATTCCCTCCTGGTTGCTCGCTACCATTTGGGTTAGCTGATGACTATACAGAATGCACATCCACTGAATGGGTGGGAGTGGAGGATGAAGTTGAAGCCTGTCCTGCTATAGGTTGGCTTAGAGACAAATATTTTAAATGGTTCATCACCAACTCTGTAGACTTAGCATTTGCAGAGCCTATGATGGCATCATCATGAGGCCCAGGATTTTTTCTAGGGTCATAGTATTATCGCAATCTGTCAAGAAGAATTTCATACAACATCGTAGATTGAGCATATATGAGGTCCAATTGTTGGGATTTGAAAATGGTTTCTTCCTCAGATGTTACTCTAGATGTAGAGACATCCTTCTAAATATAAGGAAATAAGTACTTAAGGAACTACTCCAATAGAAACCCTAGAGGAATGTATGCTTTGATCAACTGCTTCTATCTATGCCACTCTTAGATATGGTCCGAGATATGTTTGTCTTTATCATGGAGGAAGACCAACAAAAGTTTTATGTCGGTGTCATAATGAACCGACAACTGGAAGTGGTTGAGAAAGACAAATACCATCTAATTAAAAGTTCCATATGTTCCCCTCGATAGCTCAATGTACCATTGCACAACGACCCTCGTGAGGGTACATTGAAATAGCCTCAAAAAAATAGAATCGTCATTTAGGGAGTTGGATGAGCACCATAGATGAAAATTAGTGACATGATCACTTGGATCCTCACCAGTATTTCCTTTGAATTTTGGAATGTATGAAGGAATCTTGTTCGGTACGGGAGGCCATGACGGATCATGACACACAGGGTCATTCATTAATTTTTAAAAATCTGGTATATTAATCATGTCCATAAAAGGGAGTCGGGATTGCGGCATCTGAGCCCATTCTCCCGGGAAATATTGGGGCTAAGGAATTGCAGGCCATCTATGGTTCTAGTATATTCCACAGCCCTATCCAATAGGATAATATCCTCCTCCAAACTGACTCATGAAAGGTTGTATGGGCACCATACCCATGGAAGAGGCATAATGAGGGTTATATATGTTTCCCCCAGCCAAAGGAACTCTGGGGTGGGGGTTACCCATAGTGTGAAACTAACTTCCTTCGTATGGAAGACCAAAGGACAGAGGGGGATTCACCATAATAAATATGTTTGTCAGAATCGGCATGGAGGAAGAGGGAATGGAGGATGAAATATAGGAAGTGAATTGTCTGCCTAGTTGAGCACTCCATCCGGGAGCATTGAAACTAGGATTAGGACCAGAGGAAAAAGGATTCCAACCTCCAACTATAGTATTCGCTTGGGGAATATGACCTCCACCAAACGAGAAAGGAGCAAAAGGAGGCATCGTTCCCCCAGACCCAAAACTAAGATTCACATTAGTCGTTGAAATGGAGGATGAGATTTGCGACATCATGTCAGGAATACCAAAAGAAAATGGATTATAGGCCAAAGGTATCGACTGAGAATCATGACTCAACATACCAAAAAGATATCTGAAAGGGTTTGTTCCTGTGGCTTGAGTAGAACTCACAAGTTGGGTAGCACTAAAGGTGGGAATCTCCAACACCCACACCATCAAAGATGAAGGAGTCGAAGGGATCCCACTAATCACAAAAGAGAAAGGAGTCAAAGGACTCCCCAAGACATTCGGGTCAGACTTAATATTCATAACTGGGTGATCACGAGTCTAGGAGGTGGAGATATATGTACCATGTTTATTAACTCTATGCCTTTTAGAAGGCATCTTTGGTAAAGGATTAAGATGCGGTGGTAAATTCAACAATGGCGAGACCAGTGAGGAGGCTGATCTTTCTCCACAATGACTCAGGTCACGAGATATAAAACAAAATCCTAGGGCCAACTAATAATCAAAGAGCACACCAAAATAAAGAAAAAGGGTCAATGCACACAAACAAGATATAGTGGCTAAAAAGGGGCCTCCCTCACTAGAGTAGGTATGTCTCACCCAAGCGGGGTCTAAGACTCCCTTCAAAATATCGAAGGTATCATAATCAGTTATAAGGGCCATCGTGGGATTAACAACGCATTCGGTCAGATCCGCTCGAAAAGGTAATCCTCCATAAAGGTTGTGTGATGTCTGACCCTTATTTGAATCAGAGTACCTATAGAATAACCCCTGCAAGTAACCTATGTGGCTACCTATGTCAAGCAACTAGAGTGACCACAATATAACCAATGCGCAGGAGAACAGTTGCAAGTCCAGTCCATTGTATGGGCAGGGTAACAAAACTTGAAATCTTGAAAGAACCACCTCTCACAGAGGTAAAGGTACTAGCAAGACCCCCAAATATGAATAAAACCATATAAATATCTCTGCAACCAACTTCGTGCAACCTCGTGCTTAAATATGGTGTGAGCAAAGCCTCTTGACGTCACTAATTACACAATGGGTTTCACCACTCCCTGTTCAGACACATATGTTTAGTTTAATAGAATTGGATACATTTACTCACAAGATCCTATTCCAAGGCCCTATGTCATATACTTGTTTGTGTACCCTAAAAAATAAAATTGTTTCTAATAAATTTTAATTAATCAACGTTAATTTTAATGGATTCTACTTACTCAAGAGGCATGGCTGTGAAACTGATGGTATTACGACTCACCATATAAAAAGAAGAAAATATAAAAACATTTCTAAGTACTAGTCTTGAATTTCAAAGATACAATATGCTTCTAAATGAAATCTTTCCAATGCAATCTCTACAATGTCAATGAAATACAATCTCTCCACATGTGTCAAAACCAATGCAAAGTAATCAAAAGTGAAAATTCCATAATGAAAATAAGAAAATATTTTTTTATTTTCGATATAAAGAATATGAAAGGACTAAATAGAAACTTCACAGGCAAACCCTATTGCAATCAAAAAGATACAAGCCAAGGAGGATACCAAGAAGCAAACACTCAAACCAATGTGCAAGGACAACCAATGAAAAACATGATAAGAAATAAATCCACCCAAAAATTCAACAATAAAAGGATTCCTATCATTCTTTAGGAACTTAATAGTCAAAACAGGGACCCAAGAAGACTCAACAACCAACAAAAGTCACCCAACAAACACCAAACCCAGTCAGCAATACTAAAGAGATGATGTACGCAATTGTTTGAGAAAAAATCATGTATATACGCTCCCTAAAGGAAGACATCTCATGTATATACACGTATGTCAAGGGAAAAACTGTGTATACCAAGAAAAACAATGCCAAGGAAAGGGTTAGGCCAAGAAAATCAGATGCAAGGTAAAAAACAGGTTGTCAAGCAACAAGCGACAAGGAAACTAAGGCTAACAAAGAGCAAATCAAGGAGAAAAACACCCCAAATGCCAAAAAAGGATATCAATCGCTCTATGGATAGGGGTAAACCACAACAGATAGAATGACATGCAGAAATCAACTATAATCCCAAGTATTCTATATAAGTGAAATGCTAAGAAGAGAAGGCTAAGAGCCTACCTCATCCGGACATTCGAAGAAGACTACCATTGAGCACGTGACCCAAAGATTTATACCTACAACTTGTCCTAAAAAACCAAGATACACAAGCATATGGTGATAATATATAATGTTAGCATATAGATTACCATAATCCATTAACATACTTGACAAATATGCCCATGGAATAATAATTCAAATATTTGCAAGATATCAATTGGACAAGAAAATAATATTTCTATTAAAATAATCAGCAAAAGTACATAGGTGAGAAACTTATGTAATGACACATATCAGAACCGAGAAACTAAGTCCCTCCATCTAGGCCTCCACCTCTTCAATTTTCCAACAAATGCAAGCTCATATATAGGCGTTAAAGAGGTTCTCCATCACAAAGAAGGAAGAGCTTGAGGGTTGAACAAGGAGTTCAAACTTTCAAGGACAAAGGGATGTAGACTCAATATGAAGTGGAATTTCTCCATAGTGTCTTTGCTCTCAAAGTTGAATTGTTCAATCCATCAAGGCTTGGATATGGCTTAATTTATAGCCTTCAAATGGAACTGAAGGGCCAAGTCAGAGCGTTTCCATTATATGGAAGGTCAAGGATGATGGATCCTGTGACATGGCATGGAAACCCAACATAATTTTTTATTTTGAGCACCAGACCCGGTGTACATGTGTTGTAGTGGAGCAAGCTACATATACACTTGTCGTATAACTGATATGGCATGTATATGTGAAAAAATATGTTTTGTTGGCTTTGGAATTCACAAAAAGGGAACTTCAAGTCTGCATAGGGAAATGGAAGGTCATCCAAGCAAGTTGCATGGAGTGAGGTAAAATTTGTTGTAACATAGGCCACTATATGTCCCTGTTGAGTGAGGACTACAATGATAGCATAGTCAAAGGACTTTGTCTTAATATCAAATTGTTGTTGTAGGTCTGGTAGCATGAGGACTAGTGCGAAGCAAAGGTGATGTTTCATATCTTGGAATGCTTTCTGTTGTGACTCAGATCAGGAAAACTTGGCTTTATCTGCACCCTTGGTCACTTGACTTAAGGGCCAAACGATATGAGATAATCCCAACATGAACCTGTGATAGAAGTTGGAGAGGCTTAAGAAGCTACGAAACTCTATCATAGTATTTGTGTATAGCCAGTTATAGATGACTTGGATCTTGCTCGGTTCCACATGCACCCTGTGTTCATCCATGATGTATCCCTAGTATTGTTTCATGAGGAATGAGAATTTCTCCAGATTGGCGTATAGCTTGTGTTGCGACAAGGTGCTTAGGACTAGCTAGATGTGTTGCAGATGTTATGCCTAGGTATGACTTAATATGAGGATTTCATCCAAATATACAACCACAAAATATTTTGTGAACAATCGTAAGATATCATCGATCATCCTCATGAATCTCATTGGAGCATTAGTCAAACCAAAAGGCAAGACCAACCATTCAAAAATCCTTCTTAATATTTGAAGGTTTTTTTCCATACATTTTTTTGTTCTATTAGAACCTAGTGGTAGACAAACTTCAGATCAATCTTACTAAAGAACTCGACACCCTTAATTTGATCAAGAAGATCATCAATATGAGGGATTGTGTATCGGTTCTTGACAGTGAACATGTTCATGGATATATAATAAATACAGAGTCACCATGTCCTATCCTTCTTATGTACCAATGCAATTGGGCTCCCACAAGGTGAGAAGCTTGGTCGAATGTGTCCCTTATGGATGAGTTCGTGAATCTAACACTTTATTTCCTCATTTTCCAAAAGGGAGCACCTATATATTGGGCCATTGGTTAAGGGCACACTAGATATCAATTCAATGGAATTTTTGACCTGACAATGTAGAGTCACCCCTGTAGGTAAAGTGAAGATATCTCTATATTATGATACAACCTTGTCCACTTTCTTTTGTTGTGTAGAGATATCTTGTGCAAAGGCTCTCATAGTCACAATGACCTTTCGTTCACCTTCTAACCAGATCATGAAGAGGAAAAACTTTGCAGTATGAGAGATTACCTCCCAACACTATTTTTCCAAGATCAATGAAATTGCAGTAGATAGAACTATCTATGGTACCCTGCAGGGATGGCCTCCCAAAGTAATAATGACATTGCAGGGTTGGGACTCATAAACAACATGACACTTCCACAGATATGGCTATCCTAAAATAACATCACAAAATCTGAGTGGGGAAACATCACACAATACCTCATCTTTGAAGGGCTTGATGTCGTAAACATTGTTGGTTGACATGAAGGTCTCATCCTTTTCTAAACCAATAGATGGTGTATGGTTGAGGGTGTGGCATTTTCTTCAACTTCAGTCTCTTGATGACCTCAACTGAGATTAGGTTATTCTAGCTCCCTCTGTCAACAATTAAATGTAGTCAGGTCCCCTTCACCCAAATATGTGAATGGAAGAGGAACTCCCTCTCCTCAATATCCCCTATCTCATATGATTGTATCTTTGTGGTTGCGATGTTAGCACTGGGTTCTATATCAATGATATTATTTACTTGTTCTGAATCAGATTTTGAGTCAGGGTTCGACTTCATTTATTTAAGATCAACCAACAATGATTGTTTCGAGTGGCATTAATCCATGATGTGCTAGGGGATTTTGTGGAACTCACACCACTTTCCAGTGTCCTTATTCATCTTCCCATTACCCTTCTTTTCTTGTGGCTTGGACTAGTTTTCTTGAGGTTGGATTCCCTTGCTCTATCCCTTGTTCTATGAGTTAGGGTTTCCTTTATTTTGATACTCTAACTCCCACTTATTCCATTGCTTAAATTTTTTCTCAATTTTGACAACATATCGATAAGGGAATCTCAATGAGGAGATGTCCAAGAAATCCATCTATGTTTGGATGTACCTATGTAGGACATTGTGGTACTTCAAAACTAGGTGCTTCATGGAGTATTTTATACCCAACTTTGAGTGCAAGGTATGGAAGATGTTGGTGTACTATGACATTGTCTGGTCTCTCTTCTGACGTAGATTCATCTATCTTGTGTATTGGTCATCATAGTTTCCAATTGGATATAATTCCTTCTTGAGGGAATCAATAAAGGCCACCTAATTGGGTCCTCTCCTGAATGTGATAGACTCATCTTCGTTGTGTCTCTCTCAGTAAATTTCCCACCAATATTTGAAATGGGGAAGGGATTTAAAGAGAAAGAAGGTGATCTTTTCGGTGTCAAATAAATATGAATAGAGTAATAACCCTCTAAAAAATTTAACCATTTATCTATAGCATATACATCTATATGGCCTTCAAATAAAGGGATATCAAAGTTAACATGTACCTTGAAGGTGTCGCACCTCTTAAATGGCTTCTTGTTGAAGGTGTCTCACCCATTGTTGACAGTCATCGAAGGATTTGGGTGAAGTTGTCCATCATCTCATTCCTCTATCATGTGAGGGATTCCTCAAGAAACATATTGATAAGATCTCTTGCTTCGTCATCTCTCTTTTCTGCCTCCATGGGAGGTTTCTTGGGCTAACGAGAGAAGTCGTCCCCAAGTGAAACTAGCTCTAGACCCAACTCTCTATACCTCGACCTCATTGAGGACATGCATCAAGAAATAACAAGGAGAAGATTTCTTTGATATCACTGATCCAGATTATAATGTGAACAAAATGGAACACACATAGAAATATAGAGAGTACAACAATACAGTGAAACCCAACTGCTATTAATGAATGAAATAGTAGAATATTGTAGAACAAAAACTATCTTATAGAATGGTGGTATCTTATCTCTGAAGATAAAGAGATTTTGGTTATGCTCATTTGCAAAATGTCGATTGAAAATAGGCCTAAAAGGTCCTTTTATCATGAATCCTACAAAACAAAGAGGAAAAAACCCTAAACATCAAAACACTAAACCTAGAAGATGAAATTCCAAAAGTATTGTAGCCCCCGAGGTGGTTAGTTGATACGTCAACTTCCCAGGGGAACACATTTTTCATATAATCTCCATTTGGGATGCATAATAGCTCATTGGAAAGAAATATCCAAGGATTACAACTTTTGGCAGGGTCTATGGCATGTCCCCCTTAGCCCCCCAAATGTCCAAAAAACACTATTTAGGGCCTCAAAATAGCCCCTGAAGTTTGGGATCCAAAAAATGATAGAAGCATTTCCAAGAAGATAAAGAATATTTGAGTAAGTTGAATAGGTGGGTGGCCACCAATATTCACCTAGATCATTAACACACTTGGAAAGTGTGTTAAAAAACTCACAATCCCTCGGTAAATCCCTCAACCTCAAATGATATAAGAAATGTGTCAAGACAATGTGACTTGGTTGTTTTAGTGCAACTCTTACTCTTGAGTTTCTACTTGGAACTTGTTTAGCAGACTAATTTTCTTAACTTTTGAAGTTTTTTGTTCTATACCTAATTTTATATATTTTATTTTAATGGAGTGAGTTTTCAACCCCAATGTTTTCTCTTTAGTGTATATTTTTTAATCCCATGGACCATTCTTGGCCTTGTGTGGAGATTCATATTAATATAGAGTAGAAGAACTCAACATTGCTTATATATAGATAGGGATCCTTAACAAAAAAATCAAATCAAGGAGTCAAGAACAATGTTTACATCATTAATCTTTTATTACACAACTCTCTTGATTAAACTTTGTCTTATCCTTTCAAAATCATTTGTACTCTTCCTCAAAAATCCAAGAACTTTCCCCTATCATTGTGTTACTCAACTTAACTAATACTATTTGTATGTTTTGTTACATGTTCAAAAAAAAAAAATCATCTAACACTTTTATCTCTCTACTCTACTTATTTGGCATCATGTGATACTAACAAACCATTATGTCATCTTCTTCCTTTCTTCCCATGATTTGGATTGCATAGATAATGAAATGAAGGCAATAATATGAATGGAAACACACACATAATTTTGTAAAGAGTACAAGAATATGGTAAGAACCAAATTCTATTAATAAATGAAATAGGAAAAGACTATGGAATGAAAAGAAACACAATATCTATAATGGTGGTATCTTATCTTTGAAGAGAGAGGTGTTAGCTATGATCATTTGCAAGCATACATTACAAGATGCTAAAAATGGATTTTTAACATAAAGTAGTAAACTCTAAATATCCAAAACCCTTACCCTAGGAGACGAAGCGCCAAAAGTATTACAGGCCCCAAGGTGGCTAGTTGATATGTCAACTTTCCGTGGGTGCAAATTTTGCAACTTTTGCATGCAAATTTTGTGTCTTTTGTGATTCTTGTTTTTTTCTCACAGGATGAATAAGTTAAGAGAATTGATTTCTCACTTGTACATGGTTACCTATCACGGACTTGTTTATTGGGATCTATATCAAGGATTGTTGTCCATGATGACCTTTAGTTTTTGTACCGTGTTGTCAATTCTTCCAATGGGAAGCATAAGACCTTCTTTTAGGATTCCCACACGACTAGCTTCAAGCCTAGACCAATTTTTCAAGACCCTAGCATCGAAACCCTAAGAATGTCTTTTGGAACATCTACACAATCATCTTCAACCCAACCTTTGCTTTCAACAATGCAGTGGTAGACACATCGTCTCCAGGCCCAAGTTTGTCTTTTGGTACTTCTAGGCCATATTTTTCTTCCACCTATTAACGTTGAGTAGATTGTTGGGCTGAAAAAACAATCTACAAAGGTAACCTACAAACTAACTTTAAGACTAGAAACTAGCCTTTCCAATATAGAGAGGGCTCTCTCTTAGACTTGATCTCTTATGGACAGGTTATTTTTCTTGATGGCTAGATTTTAAACTTCAAGGTATATTTTTAACAAATCTGTTGACAAAAGATAGTGTTTCTACGGCTATGGATTCAACCCCTGAAAACAAAGAAACAATGCTTGGTAGGTAGAATTCCTCAGAGGAATAAAGGATAAACAAGGTGATGGGCTTCAGTATTTAATTTGATTATGAAGAGAGAAAGAAGAAAAGAAACAAACAACAAAATCAGAGCACCACAGTGGATGAATTATGATCTTAGCTGAGAAGACAAAAAAAAATTAAATCGATTCAGCCTAGAGCACCACTTAGATGAATTATGGACTTTAAAAATTACCAATTTAAACAAAAGAGAAGTGCAAGTGAATACGAATACATAGGAAATATTTTTTCCTGTGCGTCTCGCTTACATCAAAATAGTCCCTATATATAGAGAGCAAAGCTATACTAAGATACTAGGAATCAAACTATTATCTCCTAAAGTTGTGGATTTGGTTTTTTTCAAAAGGAATGACAACCTTTACAAAAATTCTCAAAAATAGCAAAGCCAATCTGGAAATCACAAACTATCCTCGATGTTTTTTACAATCATAAAATCTTTAGGAAAATCACAACCATACGGTTGTGATGGAATATTATGTGTGTTGTTAGACAACATTGTCACCGTTGCACAGTATATTCTAGCTCTTGTTGTGCAATTGTTGGCTGTGAAAACTACACAGTGATCTTGCACGATGGATCTTCATACAGAGTTTGTGCGTGCGAATCTAGTTCTCTGCAAAGAGTGGGATCATCCAATTTGTTTGTAGATTCTTTGTTCAAATTCACCTAGAGTTGTAAGGCCCTACTTTTCCTTCTCAATGACAAGATTTGTCTTTTCAAATTCTTCATGTCTCTCAACAAAGCCCCATTTCTTTTCAATTTCAATTTAGCGTCGGAGAGAGATGCACATGCATTATCAATAGCTAGTCTGCACTCTTTGAAATGCTCCATGATTCTTTTCTATGACATCCTCTTTTCCTCCCTAAGATCAATGATGACATCTTGGGCCTGTATGAGCTACTTTTAAAGCCAATTTATATTTGTTTCTCTTGTTGTTAGCAAGGTAGGGGATAAATAACCTGCTTGAATCTGTGATGTTGGTGTTTCAATAATCTTTTCTACCAGCTGCCTTCTCAATTCTATGTTTTCTTGATAACATTGGGCTATGACATGTTGAGCTTGATTTAGTTCTTATTTCATTTCCTGGGTATTTGCATTTTCCTCATCTAACTCCACATGTCTTTCATCGATTTTATTGTTTGCACATGCAACAAGCTCTAGCTGAACTGTGTGTATGGGAAATATCTTGGCAGAGGACTTGGTGTGTGATTTACTTGGAGCTTGGATCTCCTCAGTTTTATCAGTCAATATTGACCTGCTTCTCTTCTGGTATGTTGGTTTACTGAATGATGAGTCTTCTATTTCTTTCCCTTTTCTTCTTTCAGTAACATCTTCCTTTCTTGCCTCTGAACTATGAAGTGTTGATTCCTATGTAGATAGAGGAATGTATCCTTCAGGATCTCTGGGAATGTTAGCTGAAATCAAAAAAGAATTCCAGTCGTTTTTCCAATGTCTCAATTCTTCAACTACTAACATCTTAATTAATGAAAAATGGAATAAGTTGTTCCCTGGCTGATTAGGTTTGGCCTGGAAACTATCTGCCATCTTTCTCAGGGTTCGACACAAGAAGAAAGGAAGGTTTAATGGTTTTTTCCCTATGAAATGCATTAGTAACCTGATGTGGTATGGATACACCTTGTCAAATCTCCCTTCATAGGTGAAGTATTTCCTGATTATCTTCAACAATTTCTCAAAATGTTCCAGGAGATACTCGCTTGGAATGTCGGCTCCAATTTTCAATTTTGATATTTATGCTTGATGAAATCCATATAACATGAAATGTCTAAAGGCACACCTTTAAACTATTTCTCTCCCTGCAGAGGGATCTTCTTCACAACTGACATAATTTCCTTTGTCACTTGGAAAGTGATTCCTACAATTGTCGCACTGACACCAGTAAAATTGAGGGTGAAATGCTCAACTAGTTGCACATTATATCCTTGAATCCTTTCGCAGAAATGCATGCGTCCAGCTTGTTCAAAAGATGCCCTGATCATCAAGTCTGCATTTATTAATTTCAAATCCTGAGGTTCGAACCTCACGACCCTCCCATTTCTTTCATTCTTTATTTTTCTTTGGGAATTTTCCATGGTGCTAGTATATGTTAATTTCAAGCACGAAACAATAAATGGAAATACCCTCTCTGTGCAAAAAATAAGAATAATGGACTTTGTAGAAACTGCAAGAAAAGTTAACACAGGAATCTTTGCAAAAAACAAATCAGTAACAGACAATTCGTTGCAATGAGAAATTTGGCGCGACAACAAAGTGCGAAGAAAAAATTCAGCACAGTGGTAAAACTTAGCGCAGTAGGAAAGTGTGACGGAAATTTTGGCACAGTGGAAACTTGGCGCAGAAACAAAGAGCAATGGGAGACTTGGCGCAGTGAAAATCTCAGTGTAGCAGTAGGTAATTCAGAAGGAAGAAGGCTGACTGTGAGAAGAAACAACTCGTTCCAAAAATCTAGTTTGTAGCGAACTCCAAAAAGACTTTTAAGAAATGTATGAAAACAATGGAGGAGATGCAGCAAAATCAAAACAATAGACTTACAATACAACTGACAACAAATATATTTTACGTAGTGAAGGGCTCTAGAGCTTGTTGAAAAAACTATGGAAGACGCACAAATTCTGAAAGTGGTGGAGAAGCATGAAGGGTGATCAATATTTATGCTTGAACGGATAAGGAATGAAATCATGGAAGAGGACAGTAAATCCATGGTGACGAGAAGTTTGAAAGTAGGTTGAATATTTGTGCAACAAATGCGTGCAATGTGTACACTTTTGAAGTTTGCAAAGTACAAATGATAGGGGTGCCATGATTGTTCACTTTTCTGACTTCATGATTAGGTAATGATGCTCATAATAATTTTTGACATGACCTTTATCCTAGCCACTTGACCCGACTTTGGTACCTAAATTCCCCTTTTTTGACATGACTCGATATTTTAGAATATAAAACCTTACAATTCGCACATCACTAATTCTTAAACCCTTTTCCTAACTCTTATCCAAAGTCCTTAATTGATTTTTCAAACCATCCCTTAGTTTGTCACTGACCTCATGAACTTTGACACACCAGCTGCAACTTATTTAGGAAAACTTTTTTTTTTTTTAAATAACTAAGACATGAATCTAACTATAAAAAACATGGTGCTAACAGTTGGCTCCAATGGGGATGTTATCCTCCCAGTGAGGTAGAAAAGAACAGTAGAATAAGTGCTCGACCATTGGGATTTATTTGACTCAAAATTCTAAACTGACAAAATAAACTCACTTACAAAACTTTCTTGACACAACTTTGACCAAACTCAGCATAAACTTAGGGCCTTCACTTCGGGCTTCAATTTTCTGTTGATTTCTGACTCGAAATGCTTCATATGAAAATTAAAATGGTTATTTACAATGACATGAAGAGTTTGAAATATTTTTTAAACCAAATAATGTTTGAGAAACCTGGCATTTACAGGTCCCCCACCAATAATATCTCCATTAAGATCCTTCAACGAATAGCATTGTTCCCATGATATGCAACAATCGTGAATGGTCCTAGCCAAAGATGATCAAACTTCCCATGTTTCCCTCTGTCTTAATTCCTTGTGTCCCACTTCAGTACCAAATCATTCACCTTGAAATCATCTTCTTTAGAGTGTCTATCAAAAGCTCGTTTCATTTTATCCTTGTGCAGTTGTGATTTTTTGAAGACCTATTCTCCCATTTGTTGTGCATGGATTAATTGGTTTATTCTTATTGAAACATCAGTGGGTTCATCTTCTTGTTCTTGCATTAGTCTCACCACTGGAATTCCTAATGAGGTAGGAAAAACTTTCTCTGTACCATATACGATCTGGAAAGGCAATGTGGAAATAGACATTTTAGTGGTAATTTTGTCATCCCATAATGCATATATGATCTTTTTGTGCCAAGATTTTTTATTCTCCTGTAGAAGATTCTTAATAATCTTGGTCAATATTTTATTAGACGATTTAGCCAATCCCTTACCCTGTGGGTAATAAGCAGTGGAATGGCCAAGAGTTATATTATAGTCACTGCAGAATTTCTCAATTTTGTTGAATTTGAATGTTGTTGCATTGTCACTGATGATCTTGACTCAACAACCAAATCTAGACAAAGTATTACTTTATAAAAATTAAATGATGACAGTATCAGTGACTTTCCTTGTCAGGACTACTTCGATCCATTTGGTGAAGTAGTCTGTGGCTGTCAAAATCCACTTATGTTGACTAGAGGATGTCAGATGAATTTCCCCTATGAAATCAAGACCCCATTGCATGAACGGTGCTTCAACAGAGATAGGATTTAAAGGTAGAGGCTACAACTTTATTTTTCCATCGACGATCTGGCATTCTTGGCAGTTGGAAACTTCTTTGTATACATAAAAAAAAATATTGGGCCAATAAAACCATGCCCTCAATATTTTGTGCACAGTAGTCTTCCAATAATGATGTCCCCTACAGTCACCTTTATGAAACTCTTTGATATCCTTTTTCATTTCTTCTTCCAGCAGACAACTTAATAAGATCCCACCTGGGTCTTTCCAATACAGAGAATGATCCAAAATGCAAAACTTTTCTACTTTCAACTTCAAAAATATGGATTAGGTTTTTCTCAACCCGTGAGGAGATTGTAAATTTATTAATACATAAATAGTATCATCATACCAAGGAGAATCAAGAAACCTTTGGGATATCTGTGGGAATGTTTCTTCTTATGAATTTTCTGATAAATCAGCAATAAAATTGATTCTCAAAACATCACAATTTGACCACGCCATCAATTTTTCAATCCCTTGACCTTTGATCAACTTTGTAGGTTTGATTTTGAGGTCATATTCCAACATTACTGCTATCCATCTACCCTTCTCCCCTCAGGATCAGGATGGGTAAAAATGTCCTTTACAGAATTTCTCGGTACATAAGCAATGACATGGGAATGCAAGATATAAGTTCTAAATTCTTTAAGAGATTTCACCAAGGAAAATGCAAGTTTTCCCATGATCTCATACCTTATTGGGGAGTCTCTCAATGTCCTTTTATAATAATCTATCGTCCTTTCAAATTTCTGATCATCTTTTTGCAACAAAACACCAGCAATGGTGTGTTCTAAGGTGAAATAAAACAAAATAAAATATTTTGTAAAATCCAGATTGGCTAACACTAGAGCTTTGGTCAGCACCACTTTAATAACTTCGAAAGACTTCCTAGCTTTAGGAGTCCATTTTATTTCATTTCCTTTCATAAGAATATTTGTGATATACTTTATGATCTCAACCAAGTTAGGAATAAACCTTCTCAAAAAATTCACTTTTCCTAGGAAACATTGTACCTCTTTCTTGCTACTGGGAGTGTTGATATTCAAAATTGTTTCCACTCTATTGGGGTCTATTTTAATCCTTTCCTTTGAAATGATGTGTCCAAGAAATTTTCCTTCTTTCATTCCAAAGTTGGAATTTTTCAGATTCAGTGAGATGCCAAACTTTCTGCATTTCTGGAAACCCCTTCTTAGATGTTTGAGATGTTGATCATTTGAGTATGAAAATATAGTGATATCATCTAATTAAATAACAATAAACTTATCATTTTCATCGGCAAAGGCTATTTCCATAGCCCTTTGGAAATTCGCTCCAACATTCATAATCCCAAAAGGCATTTTTGCATACATGAAGGTGCCCTAAGGTGTTGTAAAAGATGTCTTTTCTTGGTCATCTGGATGTACCATAATCTGGTTGTAACCATAAAATCCATCAAGCATTGATATCTTCTCAAATCCCACCGCTTTATGCAGGATATAATCCATCTTGGGAAGTGGATAATTTCTTTGAGAGACACCATGTTTAGATTACGAAAATCTACACATAATCTTATCTCACCACTTTGTTTTTCTAACAAGTACTAGGTTAGCCACCCATTTTTGGAAAATCTTAAGGACACAATAATTTTGGCATCAAACAGTTTCATTACCTATTTTTCAATCAAATGGAAACAACAGGGGGTTTATTCTTCTCAATTTCTACTTGAAGGCTTTATGATCTTCCTTGATGGGAATTACATGTTGAATTACATTAGTATCATATACCTTCAAATCTTCATAACTCCACACAAAGACATCGGGAAAATCCTTTATAAGACTGATATACCTCTTTTTAATTTATGGACTAAGCGTTTTTTACAGTTTGGTGATCTTGGGATCCTCCTAAGTCCCAATGTTGCAATCTTCAATATCCTCATCATTTGCAAAGATTTTAGGATTTCTGGCTACATCATTGTTGTCAAAAAGCTTCTCCAATGGAACCAAGCCTTTAGGGATAATGTTATTTTTGAGCTACACTATATCTCTTCCAGCAATCTGATTCTAAAAAATGTCATCATTGTTGAACACATATGCATCTTCATTCTCTTCACAAAAGCACTCATCATCAATATTTAAATTAGAAAACTCATCACTCATATGAAGGAATCTTTCTACCTGTTTGTGATCTTCAAATATTTTCCAATATTTAATGTTACCGAGAACTGTTGGCCTATGCTTGACTTCAATTTCATACCTTTTATTAGGAAAAATTGGAATTTTGAAAATCGAAGCTGAAGTAGCCAATGCATCTGCAATTTGATTTTCCCCCCTAGGAATCATTGATAAATTGTATTATGAAAACTCTTCAAGAAGATTAAGCAATAAATTCCTATATGCTCTCAATCTAGGATGCTTAGACTGATATATACCCTTTACCTAGTTGATAACAAACTCATAATCTCCATGAACAACTATCCTCCTAGCACCCAACTCTTTTAAAGTATTCAATACAAAAATCAATGCCTCATATTCGAACATATTATTGGTACAATCAAAAGAAAGCTTATAAGAACAGAGTTTTTTACCTATCTTGGGAGGATTAATCCACACATCAGCTCTTTCTCCTTCCCTGCTAGCAGATCCATCAAAGCTCATATTCCACATTTCATCTTCTGCACTTTTTGATGATTTGTAATCTCCTCTGCTTGATTATCAGTTTCGGATTTAATAGCTATGATAGTTGTTGGCTTCTCTTCTTCAAAACTCAAGTCATTATAAAAAATAGAGGAACCAACCTTAGTATCGATAGATTAAATGGGATAATTATTTGGTTGAGTTTTGCTACTGACCATATACTTGAGAAACACTTCTCTATACAACCTCCTTTCTTGGCCAAAAACAAGAATAGTAGCATATGACATATCCATTTGTAGAGTTCCCTTTAACTTTGCAGCCCAAGATCTAGATAATAGCATGCCAAATTTAGGAGGGATGTCAGCAAACACCACATCCATGATTATATTTTTTGAGGGAATTTGAGACAATGATACAACCAGGTCTTTGATTAAACCCAAACATTTCACCTTCCTTGACTCAAAAGAGAATATATCCTTGTAAGGTCTTGTAATATCAAGTCCTAACTCATCCATGAAGACCTTAGGAATCAAATTATGTGATGCTATTAAATCTAACATGGAATTATGTAAGGTCATGTCATGGATTTTAAGACTGACATAAAAAGGAGGAACATCATCAACATCACCATTCTCCTCCACACGTGGACCAAACAAGATAGCAAGGTGATCATCTTGTACATTCAAGGTGTCAAGGGCTTCTTCTATTTTTAGCATTTTAATGATCTGATTCCTATATTCTCCATTATAAATCAACTAATTAAATTGAACATAAATTTTGATTTTACCCATCTCACTTTCAAAATTAAAAGGAAATGGAGTTGTCTCTACCTCTTTGATGATTGTTTCCTTTCTCACATTAGGTATTTTATTTGGGGGTTCTTCTCTAGATTTACCTTTCTCCATTGCATCCTTCACTGAATTATATTTCTTTGGCTGACTTGAAGAAGGTGTATTGGTTTGAAGTTCCCTTGTAGGATTTTCCTTTGGAGAATTTACAGGCACCTTTTTACTCCTGATGTTGTACTATTTATGGAGTTGCATAATAGCATTGTGGTATCCTTTAATAAACTCTTTTGTCTCTAATGACAACATATCATCATTATCCTACATAAACTTGTCATTTGCATCCATAAATTGATCATGTTCTTCTTTTGTTAAAAACACATTTGTTTCAGTACCATCACAATGTTGGAAGATTGCTTGTTGTCATTGATGTCAACCCTAGTCATGGGTTTTGGACCACAAGATTGATGAAGTTATTTGGACATGAAGGAAAATGCACATGTAGATACAACACCCATGGATGGATAGTAT
>JZKD02S1821178.1:614392-639464 GCA_000966675.3 Picea glauca | reverse complement strand
GGACACCCTCTGGTTCCACCTGAATCACATTCCAATCGATAACATGATTAGCATCAAGTACATATTTCTTAAGCAGTGAAACATGAAATACATTATGTATAGTCATAGATGCAGGCAATGCAAGCATGTATGCAACCGGCCCGATCCTTTCCAGGATCTCAAATGGCCCAAAAAATCTTGCTGCCAACTTGGTGCAACTTCCCAGCCTCAGGGAACTCCTGTTAGTTTTCACTTTCAGGAAAACATGGTCACCCACTTTGAATTCTCTATGGGTTCTGTTACTATCAACGTAACTTTTCTGCCTGTCCTGGGCAGCTTTCAGATTCTGTTTAATTTTTATCATTTGATCTTCCATGTCTTTGAGTAGTTCAGGTCCAACTACTACTCTGTCAGCTGGATTATCCCATCTCACTGGAGTGTTGCACTTTCTTCCATAAAGTGCTTCGAATGGGATCATCTTCAGAGATGTATGATACCCATTATTGTAGGCGAATTATACCAAATGCAAGTAGTCTTCCCACCTTGATGGTTTATCCATCACATACATTCTTAGCATGTCTTCTATTACTCTATTTACTCTCTTTGTCTGTCCATCTGACTCAGGATGATACGTTGTACTAAAGTTCAGATTCATTCCGAATCCTTTGAACAGTCCTTTCCAGAAATTTGATGTGAATTTCGGGTCCCTATCAGACACAATTGTCTTAGGAATTCCATGCAAGCGTGCAACTTCTTTTAAAAAGATATCAGCAACATTTGCTACTCTGTGGGTGGTTTTTCAGTGGAATAAAATGGGCAGCTTTAGTAAGCCTGTCCACCACCACCATGATTGAATCATGCTGCTTGCTTGTTCTGGGCAATCCTGTGATAAAATCCATTGTTACCACATCCCATTTCCACTCAGAAATAGGTAAAGGATGCAACAAACCTACTGGGTGTCTATGCTCAACCTTAACCTTTTGGCACTCCATACATCTAGCGATGTATTCAACAATTTCTTTCTTCAAACCCGGCCAAAAATAATAGATTTTGACTATTGCCACAATCTTTTGATATCCAGGATGTCCAGCATAAGTCACGTTATGCATCTCCTTTAGAATTGCCAGCTTCAATTCTCGGACATTGGGTACATATACTCTGTTCTTATGCAGAAGCAAACCATCAGTTCCCAAGGTGTAACTTTCCTTGGTCTGTGGTCTCTCACGTTGTTGTAGCTTTGCTACAAGATTTTTGTACTGCCAATCATCATTTGCAGCTTTCAAAATTCTATCTTTCATCTCAGTCCGGTACATGCTAATGGTTGTAGCATGTAATTCGTGCACTTTTCTGCTGAGTGCATCAGCCACCTTATTTTCTTTCCCTTTGATATGCTTGATATCAAAGTCATATTCACACAGAAATTCCAGCCATCTAATTTGCCTGGCATTTAAGGTTGGCTGATCAAATAAATATTTCAGACCGTTATGATCTGTTCTCAACTCAAATCTCTTGCGCATGAGGTAATGTCTCCATTTCCTCAAGGCGTGGACGATTGCTGCTAGCTCTAAATCATGAGTAGCATAATTCTTCTCATGCTCCTTCAACTTTCGGGATTCATAACAAACTACAAATCCCTCTTGGTTGAGAACTCCTCCCAGCCCCTCCTTACATGCATCTGTGCAAACTATGTAATCCTTGTTTGGATCTGCAATCTTCAGGATTGGAGCACTAGTTAGCAATTGCTTCAATTGCTGGAAGTTACTCTCACATTCTTCAGTCCACTGGAACTTCTTTCCCTTCCTTTGTAAGGAAGTGATAGAATGGGCTATCCTTGAGAATACGGCTATAAACCTCCTATAGTAGCCTGCCAGACCCATAAAAGATCTAACTTCTGCCACACTCCTCAGCGTTGGCCATTCTCAAATGGCCTATACCTTTTCAGGATCCATAGCAATCCCTTCTTCAGATATAATATGTCCCAAGTAATGGATCTGCCTTTGGTAGAATGATCACTTGCTCAGTTTTGCGTACAGCTGGTGTTCTCTCAACACCTGCAGCACCATTCTCAAGTGTTTCTCATGTTCTTCCTATGTCTTGGAATACACCAAGATATCATCCAAGAAGACTATGACAAACTTGTCCAGATAATTTCTGAACACTTCATTCATTAAGCACATAAAAACAACAGGCGCATTGGATAGTCCAAACGACACCACTGTGAACTCATAATGACCATACCTTGTTCTAAAGGTGGTCTTGCTGATGTCTTCATCCTTTATTCTCACTTGGTGATATCCTAATCGAAGATCTATTTTTGAAAATATTTTCGCATCCTTCAATTGATCAAAAAGATCATCAATCCTTGGCAGAGGATACTTGTTCTTGACAATAACCTTATTCAACTGCCAAAAATCAATGCACAGCCTCAACGTCCCATCTTTCTTCTTCACGAATAGGACTGCGGCTCCCCATGGTGACACACTGGGGTGAATGTAACCTTTCTTTAGTATTTCTTTGAGCTGCAATTGCAACTCTTTCAGCTCTGGCGTACTCATCCTATAAGGATATTTCGAAACTGGAGTTGTTCCAGGCATCAAATTTATAGAAAAATTGATGTCCCTCCTTGGAGGTAGTCTAAGTACTTCCTGAAATACATCCTTGAACTCCTTCAGTACTTCATGGTCTTCCAAATTCGATACTACATCTTGGGATGCTTCTTCCACCCGAGCTGCAAATAATTGACAGCCTTTCCGGTAACATTTCTTCAGCTGCATGGCTGAGATTTTCCTCAAAACCACGACTCTGGGAATTCCTTGGACTGTTACCTGATTTCCCTCTTCGTTCAAGAATGTGAACCTCTTGTTATGGAAATCCAGAAGGGCTTGGTGCTAGTCCAACCAATCCATCCCAATTAGGAAATCATATGAGCCTAAAGGCAGAATGTTCAATTCATCCTTAGTGCTCATTCCTTTCATGTCCACTGAACAAGACTTAACCAATTCAGTGACCTTCCTCTTGGTCCCTGTGGACAACTACACTAACCAAGACCTCTCATGTTTTCTCCTCGTTAGATGAAATATTTCCACCACTCTAGGATCTACATAACTATGGCTAGCCCCTGAATCAATTAAAATAACAAGGGGTCGGTTGTTAATCATACCTTCCACTTCAATCATGTGCAATTGAAATTATGCTTGCTTGTTGTCCAGGGCTGCATAGATCCTTGGCATTCTGCTGCCCAAATCCTCCACTGTTTTAGCTTGCTGAATAGTATGTACAATTCTCACCTTACCATTTTTATGGGGACAATCTCGGTACTTGTGGTTTCCTTGACAGCCCCAACACTGAATGGGCGCTTGTCTTTGTCTTTGTGCTCCCTCTTCAGTCCTTCTCGGCTCTCTAAAAAATGGCTATCCCTGACGACTGTTTCTAAAAAAGGAAGGCTTGTCTCCCTTCCGCCTCTGTTCTTTCTTAAACCTCTTCTGGTCATCCCAAGCCTTCCGAAAGGTAGGCTTTTCCCTTTGTTGTTCGTATAAAAATTTTGCTTTTCTGATGGTCTCTTCCATGGTCTTAGGATCATCATATTGAATCTTGTCACTCATGAAAGGTGGTAGTCCACTCAGATACCTCTGAATCTTGACAGCCTCATCTTTGATGAATGGAACATACTTCAGTAGTTCTAGAAAACTTTGTTCATACTCATCAATGGTCGTACTGCCCAACTTGAGTTCGAAGAACTCCTTCATCTTTCTGTCATAGTATCTTTTAGTCAGATATTTATTCTCGAAATACTTCTTAAATTCCTTCCACGTGACCTCTTTCTCTCTGATGCGTTGTACCTGCACAAACTGATCCCACCACATGGATGCTTTTCCTTTCAGTTGGTACATTGCAATTCTTCCTTCTGCATGGGTGGAACAATTCTGCAATTGGAAGTATTTCTTCATGCCAAGAAGCTAGGTCTCGACGTCTTCCTCCTTTCTATGTTCTCCATCGAATGTTGGAGGCTTAATCTTGTTCATCTCTCCTTTCAATTCCTCCTTTCCAGATCTTTGATGTTTTCTGGTAGGGGACGGGCTTGAACTATTGTGTGTCTTACTGTCAAAATGTCTTTGGGAGCGACTAAGATGTCGGATACCACTCCTTGACCTACTTATTCTCCCATGGGTTCTTCGATTCCCCGTCGTACTTGAGTCTCTTCCTTTCTCGATTTTCTTCTCTATTCTTTCCAGACTCTTCAAAAATTTTAAGTTTAATGCACCCTATCGGTCCCTGACTTTCATGAGATTTCGGCTATCATCTCGGCGAGCCTTGGCCTCTCTTTGAAATCCTTCAAGGATTTTCATTATGTGTTCTTCCTTATCTTTTTCTTTTCCATGCCCATTGGAGTTCGATCCTTCGACTCCCAGGTTAACATCCTTTCCTTCCTGTTCGTCTTCTATTTCAGGGGTAATCCGCACTCTTCCCCACTCCATACTCGGCGTTGGTTAACTGGAATCCTGATCTTCGTTGAACTCTGCACATGCACTATGCAATTCAATTCGAAGTTTGTCAGTCCATTAAACCTTCATGAACAATCCACAATATTTATAACTAATACCAACAAGGACAAAAGACATTTCGATTCCAAATGAGTTTTTTTTAGCTTCTCTTTCGGCTCTGCCATTTTTCGTGTTTTTTTTTTTTTGGAGCTTTCATTTTCGACACTTCGGGATTTCGAAACTTTGGGTCTTTGTACCTCGAGACTTCGGGTTTCGAGGTTTTGGAGTCTCGGTACTGAAGAACTCCCATTTAACTCTCTAGGCTAGACTCGTGGTTCGCATAGCCTCCCTTGATATGACCATAATCATACCTCTTATCGGGGTTTTAGACTTTCCAAGGTCCAAATGCACATGTCCTCAGGATTTGCGATTCTCCGAATCCCTACGCATTCTTCACATCTTATCCCTCCTGGCTTAGCTCTTGGTCCACGTGACCTCTACCTGGTGACCATAGTCAAACCTCTCGTCGGGGTTTTGGGGTTCGGAGTTTCACAACGCATGGACTTCTTGTCCCCGCGATTCCCGATTCTCTGAATCCCGACTCGCCGCTATACGGACAACTGAATTCCCCAATGGCACTTCCCTCCTTTCCAACATACTGACAGCTGGCTTCCCGGTGGTACCTTCCTCCCTGTCGGGGTTTCGGACTTCGCGAATTCAAGGTGCATAAACACCTTGTCATCAGGATCCCCGATATCCTGATGACCCAAATACCGATAGACAACTCCCTTGTAGGAATTTTTCCTGATGGTTCTGAGGGGTGCCACTTGTCCACGTCACTGACTCTGTCGTGGCCCCGCACTATTTCCTTAGCCTATTGGGATATCGTGTTTCGCAATTTCAAGTTGCAAGGTTATCCTGTCCTCAGGATTTCTGATACGTCGATTTCTGACTCTCTTCGGATTTCTGAAACGCGTCCCAAATGATGGACAGTTTAGGTCAACCCTCGAGTTTTGCTACTTTACAAAATCATGAACCTTCACTTACCGGAACTCCGATGAACACATTCCTGATCTGGATGACCACGCGACACGTGCCCTCCATCTTTCGGATGGTCTGGATCTATTTCGGAACTTTCGCCCCTAGTTTCTGAGGTTTAAC
This sequence comes from Picea glauca, assembly GCA_000966675.3. Classification (NCBI taxonomy): domain Eukaryota; kingdom Viridiplantae; phylum Streptophyta; class Pinopsida; order Pinales; family Pinaceae; genus Picea; species Picea glauca. The sequence goes on along the minus strand of JZKD02S1821178.1, from coordinate 633,843 downwards.
CTTCGGACATCTCCCGAATGATCCTACGACTGACGGGTTTTCTGGCTGAGATCTGACGGCTCAGACGGTTCCTAACCAATTAAAAATTTCGCATATCATGATTTCCACATTCCTATGTATTTCAAAAGGAATTTTAATTCCTATGCACATTTTTCCAAATTCAATGGTCGCGAGGGCTTGCCTTCCCTCCCGAACAGATCCTAAGGTTATAACACCATTGGTGTAGAGACTTGTGTCCCTGTGGCCATAAACCACACCGACTATAGTTTCATTGCATCACTAAACCTCCTGAGCTCGTAAGTGCAATCAAGCAACTACTTGACACTCTGGAACAACCCAAGGTATGAAATTGGCTATTCCAGGTCCAATTTCTCTTCACATTCTTTGTCCAAAGACCGTCCCACTGGCCCATCTAGGCTCAGTGTTGAAACCTTGGCTCTGATACCAATTTGTAACACCCCTTTCGCTCAACTACCCAGGGTTACTATAACACTACTTGATAGATAACCAGAAAATTTGTAGCGCACCTTGGCTACCGTGTAGGTGTTACTACATGGAATAACACATTCTCATTCATAATTAATCGCATGCATTTAAGCAATGAAATACATTTAAGCTCAGAGTAAGCATAAGAATCATTTTTAACATAAATAATCAATGGAAAATACATTAATCCAAATGCACAGCAGAATGCATGATCATTATAATACACAGAAATACAAAACGTATTTAAAGCATCATCTGGTACTTATCTGTAAAAATAGTGGTAGATTCCACCAACCAAGTGCAGGCCTTCCACGAACCACCCAGCCTTAGACGACACTGCTCATCAACTCAACAGTGGATCACCCCCGAGCTGGGACTAAGCTCCATCCCCAAGGCAAGGAATCCTAGCTAGGCTGAGGTTATAGCGAAAACAACATTTAGAATCTGGAAGGATTCTCCCCAGGATGCCATCTTACGCCCACTACTACCAGACTCTCATTCCCCACATGCCTGTTCCACCTGGGAGTATACACCTTCACAAGCACAGTCCATCGGTGCTAACCTCCCTCTCTGGGTCTCGAAAACAAGCTGGATCAGGAAGTCTCAGAGCCTGAAGCTGGTGCTGGACACTCTCTAGAAGAAACCTCTTCCAACAACACCCACCTCCCTCACTTAGAGAGAGGTCACACACAGGCTCAATCACCACCTGCACTGGACAACAATTCACGTGCAATCCCTCTCTTCATGACCACCACAGTCGACTGGGAATACAGACTCAGACCTCTCAAAACAAGCTCAGCAATGGCAGCCAGGTCTCACGGTGTTAATTTTCGGAAATTCCTAAGAATCCATTTCCGCAGGGAATTACACAGATCTTCTCTTCCCCCCCATAGAATCGTCGTTTCCCATCCTCCCTACCCAGGATAGACTCACGCTCTGGTGTTGGGAATGCATGACAAACAATCCACGCGAGGGTCAATGCAGGTTCAGATGGTTCAGAGGATGTACGAGGGTTTTTCTGCAAGAGTCAGACTCCTTCCCATCTGGCAGTCCATGAGTCCCATGGAGGAGGAACCTCCAACACGGCTCATCGCGGATTTTTATTGCATGGTCAGGGTTGACACTTGTCACCCATGTGACTGCATGCGTTCCGGCAACGTGCGTGCCTCCCACCATTTGGAAATCACATGTCCTTCCAAAAAGGACTTAGGTTAAAACATATAATGCACTTCTCTTTTGGAATAATATTAAAATATTATTCCCAAGGCTTAAGCCCTCTACGCTCAAAACTTAGCCCCTTTTTCCCACCTCCAGCCCCTAATTCCTTTCCCACTCTGTGGATGCTCAGTCCCCCTTCACTCATTCATTGTGGTCGGTCTGCACCTGGTGGTGTTTATATTTTATTAATCATTCTGCTTACATACAAGTACATCAGCAGGCTCCTGGCCTTCAACACTTAGGCTCCCTGGCCTAACAAACACATAAGCCTACCAGTTATACAAAACTTGGCTCACCAGCCTATAAAACATAGTTACAATTCCTTTCAAAACATGGTTTACAACGGGGCTAGTCCTTGGGGACACTATATGGTGGTCTCTTTATTTCAGCTGCCAATGAAGAGTGTGATGATGGACATTGTAGTAGCTGATGTTCCCCCCAAGTTCGGCATGATGTTTTCAAGATCTTGGATTAAAAAACTTGGAGGAACATTACAGATGGATCTCACATATTCCACCATTCCAGTCTTTGGAGGGGAACACAAGAGGTTGTACAAAGAAGCTCAACTGACCTACATTGTTAGTGATGAAGAAAACCCCACCAATCATCCTATCTTTGCACTTGACACTAATTTGGGGTCTAGTTTATTGCAGCTCACTGATACTCCTAAAGCCCCTTTTCAAATCAGAAAGCAGCCCATATTTAATTGCAAGATACCTCCTCCAACCACCTCTATTTGGAAGATGTTCTTTGACAGAGCTTCTTCTAGCGCAGACGCTGGCACTGGAGTGGTTTTTGTGTCGCCTTGTCAGGAAACCATATCCCTGTCATACAAGCTAGAATTTGAAGCTACCAATAATGTAGCAGAATATGAAGCTCTTTTTCTGGGTTTAAGCGCTGCAAAAGAAATGGGAATTGAGGGGGTAGCAGTGTTTGGAGATGCTGAGCTGATAATCCAGCAAGTCAGAAATTCTTATCAGGCTAAGCATCCTCGGCTCAGGAGTTACAAAAATGAGGTGTGGGACCTGATTGTTAATTTCTTCTCAGCTTTCAATATTTCTTTTCCAATAGAGGAAAATACTTTGGTCGACTCCTTAGTTGTCTCAGCTAGTCTGTTTATGATTTCTCAACCACCTAAGATCAAATATGATGTTGAGATAAGATATAGGCCATGTGTACCGGACAATATCAAGCATTGGAAGGTATTTGAAGACGATCTTGAAATCAAAAAATTTCTTCAGTCTGTCGATGAATTTTCTGCATTGCATAAATATCAGGATCCTGATCTCGAAAGTCACCCTTACCCTGAGGTATTTTTAAATAAAATTGCTAATCACCATATTATTCATCTTCTTAGCAATCACATTCTGAAGGGACTGGTCCCTTTAGAAAGATTGTTTGATGGGAATGATGTGGCAGTAAAGGGTAGGGTTTCAAATGAAGATGTTGATACAACAGAGTGCAACATCGACACACAGGAGGAGCCTAAGTATGTCAAGTTGTCAAGTATTTTAACCAAAGAGCAGAGGGTCGAATATACCGAGTTATTAAGAGAATTTTTTGATGTGTTTGCATGGACCTATGAAGACCTCAAGACATATGACACATTTTTCATTGAACACAAGATCCCACTAAAGGAAGAGGCTAAACCATTTAGGAAGAAGCTAAGACAGATAAATCTCATGTTGTTGCCTATCATGGAGAGAGAAGTGAAGAAGTTGTTAGATGCTAAAATCATTGTCCCCTTGAGATATTCTGAGTGGGTGGCCAATTTGGTCCCGGTAAGGAAGCGAAGTGGAGAAATCAGGCTCTGTGTTGATTTTAGAAGCCTGAATAGGCGCTCAAAGAAAGACAACTATCCCTTGCCCAACATGGAACACATATTGCAGAGGGTGACTGGTGCATCTAGGATATCCATGATTGATGGTTTCTTTGGCTATAATCAGATATCAATCATGCCTGAGGATAGAGAAAAAACAACCTTCACCACTCCTTGGGGCACATTCATGTATGCCAAAATGCCTTTTGGATTAATGAATGCAGGAGCAACATTTCATCGAGCCATGGTCATAACCTTCATCAGGGAGAAAGATTAGTTTGTGGTGATCTATTTGGATGACATCACAGTTTTCTACGGGTCTAATAAACAACACTGCTGTCACTTGAGGAAAGTTTTCTTGAAATGTCAGAGGTTTGGCCTTTCCTTAAATCCCAAGAAATCTTTGTTTTCTATGAAAGAGGGGAAGCTGTTAGGCCATATAGTATTAGCAGAGGGAGTGAGAATTGATCCCAATAGGGTAGAGACAATTCAGACCATGTCACTTCCCAGGTCTAGAAAGGAAGTCCAGGCTTTTTTAGGGAAGATTAACTTTCTGAGGAGGTTCGTCTCAAATTTTGCTGAGTTGGTGAAACACATCACAGCCATGCTCAAAAAGGGAAACAAAGTAAAATGGACTGCTGAACCCAGGGAATATTTTGTCCAAAAAAAAAAGGCATTGACTGAGGCACCTATGCTGATCAGTCCTGATTATTCCAAGGATTTCCTAGTTTTTTCTTTTTCTTCTTTTGATACAATAGAAGCGGTCTTATTGCAGAAAAATGAGGAAGGGCGAGAGAAACCCATTTCCTTCTTCAATAAGGCATTAAGAGATGCAGAAATCAGGTATGAGATCATGGAGAAACAAGCCTATGCCTTGGTGAAAGCTCTCAAAGATTTCAGAGTCTATGTCTTGCACTCAAGAGTGACTGCATACGTTCCTTCAGCATCTGTGAAAGACATCCTTATATATCCTGACATAGATGGGAGAAGAGGTAAATGGATTGCCAAGATCCTTGAGTTTGACCTGGAGATAAAGCCCACCAAGTTGGTTAAAGGGCAGGGTTTAGCCAAGCTGCTGGATGAATCCAATTACAAGGCCTTGAGGGTTAGCTTCATCAATGCTTGTTTAGAAAATCAACAAGTTGAGTCGTCCAACAAAATCTCTCAGGGTGTCTTATCACCAGCAGAATGAACCTGGTACAGAGATGTTTTGTACTTTCTACAAGGGTTGAAACCTCCTAATGGAATGGGAAAAAGAAAGTCAAGAGCTTTAAAGCTCAAGGCAGTCAAATATTGCCTTATTGACCAAGTCTTGTACTGGAGAGACCCTCTAGGGGTGTTTCTGAGGTGTCTAAACCCACAGGAAGCCCAGAAAGTTATGTTTGATTTCCATAGTGGCCTTTGTGGAGGGCATAATTTCTCAAAGACCACAACTCACAAAATTCTCAGGGTTGGGTACTACTGGCCCACCTTATTCACTGATGTTTGCAGAGAAGTCAGAGCTTGCATCAAACGCCAAAGGTTCTTAGGAAAGCAACAGCTCAAATCTCTGCCACTAAAGCCTGTAGTAGCTTTAGCACCCTTTCAACAGTGGGGGTTGGACTTCATTGGAGAAATTCATCCTCCTTCAAGTGGCCAACACAAATGGATCCTAACTGCAACAAACTATTTCACCAAGTGGATAGAGGTTGCCCCACCAGGAGTGCTTCACCCAAGGTAATTATCATCTTCCTGAAGGATATCATAACTAGATTTGGTTGTCCCAATAGAATTATCACTGATAATGTTGTTTCTTTCAAGTCCGAGCCACTGGTTGAGTTCTGTGAGCAGTTCGAGATTTCACTAATTCACTCCACTCCCTATTATCCTCAAGGAAATGGACTGGAAAAATATTCCAATAAAAGTCTAATCAGACTCATTAAAAATTTATTGGAAGACAATAAGAGGTCCTGGGATTCAAAGCTCAAATTCGTTGTATGGGTCGATCGAGTGACAACAAAGAAGTCCCTGGGCACCTCACCTTTTCAACTTGTTTATGGGACGAAGGTTATGTTTCCCACTCAGCTCGCTTTACCTGTAGCGAAATTCTTTCAAGATCATGAAGGAGATCCAGACCATATGGTCAGAAGAATTCATCGAGTGGTGGAAGTGCAACAGATCAGGGAGCAGGTAATGGACATAGCTCATAGTCATCAGCAGAAGATCAAGCAGGCCTTTGACAGGAAGGTCAGGAAGGAGGAATTCGAGCTGGGAGATTTGGTGCTTAAGTGGGATGCACCTAGGTAGGATAGGGGAAAACACAACAAGCTTGATGCCCTCTAGATCAAACCCTTCAAAATATCTGAAGTATTCTTAAATAACATGTACAGGTTGCAGGATTTGGAGGGTGAAGAATTTTTTAACGGCCTAGTAAATGGGCATTTCCTGAAGAAATGTTTTGTTTGAGCCTTAGACGGCTCCTCTATTTTTGTAAATATTGTTTTTCTATTTATTTTTGGCTTAATAAATGACTCCATAGCCCAACAACAAGGCATTGAAACTGCAAAGAGTTCTTAGAGCATCGCAGGGACGAATTTATCCCCCATAGAGCCTAATGTTAGCACCAATTCTTGCAAGGGGGGTGTTTCTTTCTGATTTCGGGCCCTTGGTGTAAAATGCAAAGATATGGGTTTTAAAAACCCATCAAATGTGTTTTATTCAAAGGTCACAATCATGAGTGCCCAAGCGCAACATGCATAAAATCTCTATTTTCGGGTTAAAAATCAAGCAGATGAGCATTTTTGCTTTTTAGAAGCGAAAATCCATCGATGGAGCAGATCAACGGTCATCGGGTAAGCTAGAGCCACGGAGTTGCATGAGGTTTAGTGCATGGGCTCATCCCTTAGGGCCAAAGTCACGAAATGATCATGGTCGTCAGATCCAGTCGAGACACATGGCGCCTGATTAAGTCCGGTCGCCATCTCAGCTATCACGACTTTGAAATACAAGGGTCGACTCCCTCCCATCCATGATACACGAGATGAGAAGGCGCCTTTGGGTGCAAGCCCACAGTCATAGCACAGGGTCGTATGGAAAGGCGGTTGGAGGAAGAGGAGCAAGAACTCCCTGTAGGAGAATCCCTGAAAGGATCAAGACCGCTAGTCTTGAAGGACACATGGCACCAGATTAAGTCTGGTCGCCATCTCGTCTATCACGAATTTGAAATACAAGGGTAGACTCCCTCCCATCCATGATACTCGAGATGCGAAGGCGCCTTTGGGTACAGGCCGACGGTCATAGCATAAGGTCGTATGGAAAGGCGGTTGGAGAAAGAGGAGTGAGAACTCCCTGTAGGAGAATCCCCGAAAGGATCGGGACCGTTAGTCTTGAAGGACACTTGGCGCCTCATTAAGTCTGGTCGCCATCTCAGCTATCGTGACTTTGAAATACAAGGGTCGACTCCCTCCCATCCACGATACACGAGATGTGAAGGCACCTTTGGGTGCGGGCCCACGGTCATAGCACAAGGTCGTATGGAGTGGGGACAAAGAAGATGAGGGGCACAAAGCCAATGTGTTCAAGGGAAAATGGATCATGTTCGTGGATTTTGAAGCTATATCTAACCGCTGATATGGAGGGTCATTTCACAGTTTTAGTCACCAAGGATCTTGGATGCTAGAATGGTGGAATCTCCCGAAAGGAGAAGTGTCGAAGCACCTCTAGAGTGAGGTGTCAGGTCATGGCCATGGGTTACATTGAGGGCAGAGCCAAAAAAAAAGGAGGCTAGCTTCTGAGCCCTGGGAAGCAAGCATGTGGTCGTTCTTTGTGCTCGAAGTCTCGACCACCCACCGTGGAGGAAGGCAATTAATGAAAATTGAGTAGGTAGCTAAAACCTCAGCTCAAGCCATGAATGTAAGGCATGGAGGTTCTGGTAGGTAGTCTGCCCAAGATCGTCCTGTGTGCAAGTTTTCCTAAAAGAGCCATGTCGATCTGATGTCCTCGTCTGACCAGGGGAGCCCGCACATGCTAAATTGGACTTTAATGTCTCAGATACCCTCTTGCTGCCAAGGGGGCGAATTGCTCTGAGTATATATACTCAGTTTTTGTATTTTTGTAAGGATGGATGGTAGAGCAGAGCTCTCGACTGTAATGTTTTAATGAAGCATTGGTTTTCCTAGCTATGTATCTGCATATGAAATTTTCTTGTTCAATGTAAGGCAACTCTCTTTTTAATCTTGTTTCGATCTCATACTAAAAGGGTTCATGATTGATTGATTCACATGAATCATCGTGACTGTGTTATGATAAAGGATTTATTATAGCATTGTTATGTTCTTTTAGTGTTTCTGCTTTTGGATATAAGAAGTTCTTTTGTTCAAAGTTTTCTTCTACAAGTTGTTGGAAGATCGATGCCTATAGCAGGCCTTCGCATTTCCTCACAGAAGTCTTCCTCCTACTCACCCTTATTACAACTTAATGTCTGAAGTTAAACCAAGACCTCATCTACTTGTGCATGCCTAGCCTAGTTTCCGAGTTAGAATGATATTGTTCTGAGTTTACTTCCATTCATCACCCTTTATCAACAAATAGTGACATAAACTGATGGGCAACAAGCATACTCCTGCTGCAATCCAGGAGTGACTTCTGACACCAACACTAAGAAACAAAATAATTATTCAAAACTTGTCCATACTTAAAATTTGGATATGCGTACAGTAGAGACTAATACTCTAGAATAGAGGTCGCCGATCGCACCATGCTAGATGGTCCGCTGACACCGTGTTACCATGACTACACTAAGTTGTTTATATGAGGAGTACTAAGTTGTTTATACAAGGAGTGGGTTAATTTGGGAGTAATTTTTTATCTTGAGTTATTTTTCAGGCATGTTTTACAGTGGTGTGGTTTTAAATTTTTGGTCTGATTAGAAGGAAGATTACTCCCAAATTAGCTCCTTTCTATGAGAGTAAGTCTGTTCACTCCCCCTTCGCAGAGAAGTCTACATCACCGTACATTCTTTTTCAATGGACTGTAACGGAAAAGCGTGTGGAATTATTTGTCAAGCAAATAGTGCAAGGACAAGAGAAGCCACACCGCTACTTCGTGGAGTTAAAAATCACGGGATTACAGATTTTGGGCTTTAAAAGTCAAGAAAAGTCTAATTGGCGTGTTGAGTCTTTGGTCTCTGTACTGCAACTCCAACTCCAGTTCCATCTCCTTTGGCCTCTTTGCAGAATCCCGTGTTACTAAGTTTCTAATCTCCAAGAGCAGAGCAGAGCAGAGTATTAGAGTACATATTCAATGTCTCGCACTGTTTATCAAGTTTGCCTTATGTTCGTTGCATCTAGCCTTCTCCTCCCCCTCCTCTGCTTCCCAACATCATGTCTCGGTAGTCAGTACCGTGGTTGTCTCTGGGATACATGTGGGGATTTTGAATTCAACTACCCTTTTGGGAAAATTGACAGCGGCTGTGGTGATCCTCAGTTTCAGCTACACTGTGATCAGAACAGATATCCTCTGCTTAACATCATTGGAGACGAGTATCTCATCTTTCATCCCTCATTCTTTGGCAATGAGAGGAAGAATCGTAGCATCGCAATTATTAACTACAATCTATGGAAGACTATGTTTGGGAAGGAGTGCAATCGTTCAGGTAACTACTCTGAATTTTGGTGGCCGCCTCTCTGTTTCATATTGTCGGTGCATGCACCAATCTCACGCTTTGGAAGCACTGCAATGAAAGTATTCGTCCAAACCAATCTTCAACTGCCAATTCATAACAATCTTCCAATCAATCAGAATGGGGATCTGATCACACCCCTATTATTCAGTTTTGAAATAACATGGTATGTGGACACGGAGAGAGGTCGAACATGTGGCGCTTGTTTGAACAATGAGTAATTTATAGAATATTATAACATTTTACCAAGATTTATAGTAATTTATATAATGCTATAGTTTATCACGAGTCCGACCGACCTCTTACTCATTCCATGTTTGTGTACAAATAGAATAAATTACATTAGTGAATAATTTTTGAAAATAATTTTTTGTCTCCACTTATCAAACAAATGAAATAGATAATTTCTTAAAACTATATTAGAGAACTTGCACACGTTGTATTTTCTGTGACACATTGCACTTCAGTTTTTTCAAACCTAGCACACAAGGCTCCAACCCTGTGCCCAACTACTATGTTCTTGTTTCAATGTAGCAATACAGAGAATACAATGGACATGAAAACAAGTTGCTACATAGGAACACATGAAAAAAAAGATGGAGTAAAAATTTATTTAATTCAAGATAGCAGAACAGAAAATAGAATTGACATGAAGACAAGTTAATGTACAGGAAGATATGGAGTATCCAAGGAGGAAAAAAAATAGAGTTGCAAACCAGTGCAACAAATATAGACAAAGTAAATGAAAAACTGTTGGATATGGAACACGAATAGAAATATGCACATTTTCATGGATTCTTCTACATTTCTGGTTAGGAGTTCTTTGCGGTGTCTAGTTTTCTTGTTTGTTTCTATGAAAAAAAGAACAAAACAAAACGGACATGAACATAAGTTCATATGTAAAGAAAAAAGCAAGTACTATGTACATAGACTATGTTCGGGAAGGACTGCAATCGTTCAGGTAACTACTCTGAATTTTGGTGGCCCGCCTCTCTTTTTCATATCGCCTTCTACATTTTTTATTACAACATTTCTTTGCTATTGTCCCGATGGCACCTCGCATTCAGATAGATGCCCTGCCAATGACATTGGTACGTTTTCTGATCACCTTCTACATTTTTTATTACAAACCCCAATGCTTATATTATCACAATATTGAAAGAGGTATTCAATGTTCCCTCCATTCTTCAAGTATTCTTGAACCCAAACTATTCATTCTCTTAGCCAATGTGTTTCCGGATGTCAAGTATTCATTCTCTTAGCCAAAACTATGGATTGGTACCGATCCTTATAATAGTTGTTATGGCCGCATTGCAGGTCGAAAAATCAAGTCCGCCATTGTAATAGGTAACTATGATTTCTTCATATTGACAATCTCCAATAGAACATCACTGTGAATGTGTATCTTGTTTTCACTATTCTCATCGGGTTTATTGGACAAATACGGTGCATTGATATTGATCTTTCCATTCCAACGCAGGTTTCTCCTTTGGAATAGTTGTGCTGATAGCGTTAGCAGTGTTGTGCTTAACATTCTATGTGAAGAGGAGAAGACCTACTCCTCCTGGTACCTTCCTTTTATTCCTTTTATTGATTGATGATTTTATTTCTGTTCTGTTTTACAACTCATCTTTGAACTTATAGGTATATAAGATTTAATATAATTTAAATTATAATTTATTATTTTTTTTCATAATTGTTAAGTTTAAAAAAAAAAAAAATCATTTTTTAATTCCAAATGTATAGTAAAAGTAATTTGTATAATTTTATGTTTATATTTTAAATTGTTAGATGCATTGAGTACATTGTAAATATCCTTGTAAATATTAAGTTAGGAGAAATATGAAGAGTTGTAGGTGAATAGGAAAAGTCATTATGACCTCTATGAAGATGAAACCAAAAGTCACTTACTCTTGTATATATGCATAATGTGAGTTAATGAAATCAATCATCCATGGAATTACTTATTCCATGTGTCCATACCTAGCGAGACACTCATATCAAAGTTGGTTTTAACTCCATGATTCTCTACTCCCCTCGGAATTTCATTCCCCCGCGCGCAGAAATGTCCCTTTATATGTTTGTCTCTCTGTTTATTCCCTCTAAGATCTGTTGTTACTCCGCCGTTCGCAGGTGTTAGGGTTTCCTCCAGAATCATTCACATCCATCCTCTCTCTCACGTGCGACCTGACCACAACTTCGACTCTTGGACTACAATTTGTCTGTCTCGGGTCCATTTTACATCTATGTGCTATCCCTCTCCGTCTTATTTATTTCCTCCCTCAAATTCTTCTTCCTCATTTGGTTCAATTCCTTCCTCAGCATTGCATTTTCAAGCATGGCACAACTGAGTGTCTCCCCAAGATTACCTTGCTCCAATCTAGCAGTTGACATTTCATTTCCATGCTTCTAACATAAAATTTCTTCCTCTCATGCAACTCAGAAGCCTAAATCTCTATTACGTTTCTGCTTCCATCTGCAGGTGGCAACTATGAGGAAAGATTTTATGTTTCTCCCTCTTAAGTTACATAGAGATTGACGACACTGTTAATATTATTCCTTCCATCACAAGTCCAAAGGGTTTGATATTCATCTTCATTTTACAGATCTTCATTAAAATAAAGAGGTGAAAGAGAAAACCCCAAGTCATCCAAGCAAATCTTGGAGCAAGACGTCCCTTTGAATCTCCTCAAAAGGTCTTGAATCTGCCAAAATAAAGATAGGCATAGATCATGAGGTGGAGTTAAGAGAATCCAATTTGGTAGTGACATCTCTTCTAGATTGCCTCGGTGGAGACTAGATTGGAACAACATCCCGATCAACTAATAGAGATATTTGCTACTCAAATTTATTATTTCGACAACAATCAAATCTAGCGATACAAGTGTTTGGCATTGTTTATATTGAAATGATAAAAATGCATTCTCTTGTCTCAGTGCCTGCACCTACGTCCGGGTCTTGGAGTACTCCATTTTTTGGGGCTTCAAGAAATCATTCCTTTGGTTTTGAAACACTTCCTTTGATGGATAACATGGAGGTAGTAAGAGAGGAAGCATAAAGAAGAACTTCAGAGGTAGGGAGTAGGCATAATCCCCATGAAAAACCTAATCTTCAATGTATGTGTTGTGGGAAGAATGGACATGAGACAAAGACATGCATAATCCCTTGAAAAAAGATCAAAGACAAGCAAGAAAAAAAAATAAGAAAAAAAATAAAGCATCAGATCTGGCCAAGGGTAAAACACTTGAATCTACTCATTATATTGTTGCTCATTGCAATACTGGAGTAATTGAAGATTTATTTAACGCTTCATTTGCTTCTTGGAAATATGTGTCACTACTTGACACAGGTGCAACATGCCACATGACCTTCTCGAGAGACTTCTTTGAATATTTCAATGATAATGTAGATGGTATAGTCTATTTTGCAGATAAATCAAGTCTCAAACCTTCGAGAATTGACACCATCAAGCTTAAATTGCCTGGATTCCTAGATTTTCTTCTGCATGACATGCTCTATCTTCCCGAGCTGGGAAGAAACTTGCTATCTCTTGTCCACATTCGACAACAAGGCCACTCTATTCATATCTTCAGTGGCAAAGTTGAAATAAAGAAGGCTTACGACAACATGGTCATTATGACATGAGTGGAGGATGAAAGATTGTTGAAGTTGAAAGGGACATCTGCTCATGCACATAAATCTACATACCTCTCTCACTACAATGAAGGTACATTGCCATCTAGTTTCTTATGGCATGCTAGATTTGGACACATTAATTATGACATCCTTCATTTGTTGAAAAATAATGGTGTTTCTGGTTTTCCTACCATTCCTAGGAAATTGAAGCAATGTGAAGCTTGTATTCTTGGAAAGCACAAAAAACGACCATTTCATGATTCTACTTGAGCACATAGAAAACTAGAGCTGATACATTTTGATTTTTGTGGCTCCGTGTTTGTTCCATCTGCTAATGGAAATAGCGATATCATGACTTTTAATGGTGACTACACCATGATGTGTGGGGTGTATTTGTTGAAACATAAATCTCAAACATTTGAAACTTTTAAAAATTTTCATCTATGGATTGAAATTGAAGCTCAATCAAATATTGGCACCCTTCGTACTAATAGGAAGAGAATATACATCTAATGAATTTGAAAAATATCTTCGCCAACATGGAATCAAGCATCAAACCATTGTTCCATACAATCCTCAATAGAATGGTGTAGTTGAAAGAATGAACATAACTCTCTTAAATATGGTTCATTCCTTGATGTTTTTAAAAAATGCGAAATTGATATTTTGGGCTGACAAAAATCTATGTTCAATATATGTGAAAAATATGTGTCCATCTCATGTTTTTGGAGATAAGACTCCTTATGAAATGTGGTATGGTCACATTCCTTTGGTGAGGCATCTCGGGGTCTTTGGTTCCACCTTCTGTGCTTTAATTCCTAAGGAGCAAAGAAACAAACTTGATGCAAGGAGTTGGAGGTGCATCAAGTTCTTGGGGTACTCAAACACCACCAAGGCATATCATCTTTACGATGAGGTAAATAAGAAGTTCATTCTTTCTAGAGATGTTATTTTCTTGAATCCACCAAGAATGACAAAACGGTTGAGTGTCAATCATTTGGATAGATTCACCCATGTAAATACATATTGTGAGTTTGATGATGATATTCCACATTTTGAAGGGGGGGGTCCCTAATTTGGATCAATCTCCAGAATATCCTTTTGAAACACCATCTCCCCTTCATGAAGAAGTTTCGGCCACTTCATCATAAGAACACGTTTGTTTGGATGATGTGATTGAGAGGATTGAAAGGATAAACCTTGATGGAAATGAAGCACCATCTCAATCAATGGAGAAACCTGGACCATCTCAGAAAGGTCCACCAAAGTGGCTTATAAAGACACTTGAAAGTGTTCATCCTCATGAGGTTGGAAAGACATGAACCAAAATTTTTACAAGACAAGATGGAGGTAATGTAGATAATTCAGATTCACGTGATGTAGATGATATGGGTGTTTCATATGATTATGAATTGAATTTATCTACTAACTTTGAACCAACTTCCTTTGAAGAAGTTGCTTCTCATGATGAGTGTAAAGAAGCCATGTAGAAGGAGTATGATGTTTTCATCAAGAATGTGACATGGAAGTTGGTGGACCCTCCATTCATAACCAAACCAATTGGATGCAAGTGGGTCTTCAAGAATAAGTTCAAATCAGATGGGTCACTTGACAAGCACAAAGTGAGACTTGTAGCAAAAGGATTTGCATAGAAATAAGGCATTGATTATGAGGATACTTTTTCCCCCATAGAAAAATGGGTTACCATTCATACTCTATTTTCCTTGGCAACACAGAATGGATGAAAAGTTCATCAAATGGATGTGAAGACTGTTTTATTGAATGGAGACTTGAAAAAAAATGTCTTCATGTTTCAACTAAGAGGTTTTGTTGTGAAGGAACAAGAGCATAAAGTATGAAAAATCATCAAATCCTTATATGTCCTGAAACAAGCATCACAAGCTTGGTATGAAAAGCTAACTAAATATCTTTTGAAATTGAATTTCAAGCACTTTAATCTTGATGATGCAACTTTGTTTGTCAATAAAGTTGGCAAAACTATTGTAAATATTGTAGTGTATGTAGATGATCTGTTGATATCAGGGAACAATGAAAACTATATTGCATCCATAAAGAAATAATTGAAGAAAGGTTTTGAAATGAAATATTTGAGACATCTTCACAACTACTTGTGCATTGAAGTGACTCAAAATCCAAAGTATATATTCATCTCCCAAAAGAAGTACATTGGAGAATTGTTGAACAAGTTTTCCATAGCCGAGTGTAACTGTCTCTCTACTCCAATGGAACAAAATTTGAAGCTCACATAAAAAGAATGGAATGAATTTGAGGATGCAACCAAGTACAAACAACTTGTGGGAAGTCTTACCTACTTTACCACCACCATACTAGATATTTCATTCTTGTTGGGATTTTTTCCAAGTTCATGCAAAAACTTTATGAAGGACATTGGTTTATTGCAAAAAGAGTTCTAAAATAATTGAAGGGAACCTAATACATTGGACTTAAGTATTCTAAGGTGGATAGATTCAACCTGATTAGATATTTTGATTCAGACTTTGATCGAGATAAATAAAGTAGAGTGTCAACTTCAGGCTATCTCATGAGCCTTGGATCAACAACCGTCTCTCAGAGATCACGGAAACAACTAGTTCTAGAAGATTCGACAATAGAAGAAGAATATGTGACAGTAGCGGAAGCAAGAAATGAGATTATGTGGCTCATGAAAATACTTGAATATTTGTAGGAGAAAAGGTAGAATTTTACTTCTCTTTTGGTTGACAATACTTCTGCAGTCAAGTTGGCCAAGAATCCCAGATTCCATAATCGAACCAAGCACATCAAAAAAAGTACCACCTAATTTGATATCATGTAGAGGTCAAGACTATTCACTTGAGATATTGTTCCACAAATGAACGAATTGGCTCAAGTACTTGTTTTGGCAATATTCTAATCATAGCGGGTTCGATTATCTAGGGCTGATTTAGGAGCTAACCATATTCTGATTATCTATAAAAGGTAAAAGTCTAGACGGATTATGAGCAGCCTCAAGCCATCGCTAGACAGTTTCTTGACTTCACAACTTCTTTTTTTAAAAGGGAGTAGTCTAAATATTAGACTTTTTAAACCTTTTTCGATTATGTTTTTGGATCAATTTTTCTTAAAAGCCAGTCAGAAATTTAAAATAATTGATGGAATTACATGTATCAGTTGTTGACATTGCACAATCCAGATGGATTAGGGTTTTTTCAAGGTGTTGAATCCATCTATTGATTCAAAAATGCAATTTAAAAATTGAAAATTGTGATTTGACCAATATTTTTATATAATGATTATAATAACAATTTCATTAATGTTCATAAGGAGGATTTCATCTGTATTTTATGATTAACGATTGAAAAATATTACATTTATTAAATGCTAATGACCTTATTTAATAATTAACATAGTGGACCTTGTTCATATTACATTAATTTCCAATTGTACATATTCTATTATTAATTCTGATAGGTTCTTAAGTCTGTATTACATGACTTGGGACATCCCACCATTCCACCCCTTTTCAAAAAGTGTTGCCATCACAATCACTTACAAATATGAGGTATATCTGTAAGCTTGGGTCTATATACGAGTGCTACACCCAATGCTTATAGTGAAAAAGTCCAATAAATTCATCCATTATCTAGGGTCCTGGTACCCCCTCCATGGGCAACAATTTTGGATACCATTGCGAGGGTATCATGTTGTTAATTGCATGAGGTGTCATGCTCATCTTCTCCAGATCTGGACATACTTCTTCATTGATCTACACGAGATTCATGAATGTGCTAACTCAACTATGGTGTAGCTCACTTTCATACCCGCTCCTCAGATGAAAGATGCACTATGGTATGGTATGGCATAGTTCTCAGCTGCTTCATTTGACATTCCATGTATTTATACATGTTTGGATTTGATAATATAATATTTTAGCTCGTCGTAAAGTGGTAAACACCTAACAACTTTATTTTTATCACTTCATAATGTTATATGGTTTTATTAATTGGCTTGTAGTACCTTGTGGAACATGTTTTATGTTAGAAGTGTGTCATTTCTTGGGCTAACTTATACCACATGGTGTCTCAAATAGGTAGTGTTATCCATATCCCATCCATACTAACCACTTTCCACCTCTCGAGTTCATTCATTCCATTCACATAAAATTATTATCATAGTCATGTATGACCTCTCAAAGGTCAAAAGAAAAGGTCAAATATAAAGCTTGAAATAAATAAATCCAATAAGGCTAAGAGGTGAAGAGAAAAGTTAAAAGCCAATTATTAAAATTGAGAAATGCCCCTCGCTATGAGGCCAATGCCCTTGCCCCTGGTTTGTCTATGAATATCTAAATAAAAGGGACTTGTTCAATAAACTGAACATCTAAAGAA
Organism: Picea glauca; assembly: GCA_000966675.3. NCBI lineage: Eukaryota > Viridiplantae > Streptophyta > Pinopsida > Pinales > Pinaceae > Picea > Picea glauca. Next base: position 616,637 of record JZKD02S1821178.1, on the reverse strand, counting down.
AAAAACTTAAAAGAGTAGTATGAAACAATGTCGAGGATGGTAACTCAATGCTAAGCTTCCTCTAGAAGGCATTTATAAAGCAAAAATCCTAGTCAAATGAAGCTAGATGAATAATTAAATGGATAATAAGACCTGTGCTTGTCTAAGACTTTTGAGGTCATCACATGAACCCATTCCCCTCTTTCCCTTTCATCATTATTACTCATTTTAACCTATCTTTCACCTAGGTACTTAGGAAATATGGGTTGTCATAGGATTTGATGCATGTATAACGGTCAACGTTGTTCCCCTTGGTAAGACAAAAAAAAGTACTTAAAATAATCCCTTTGTTATGATGTGCTAAAGGATGTCACCATGTTCTACCAATTAATGACTTGCTAAGAGGCTAGACCCATCACTTTGAGTGGGTATTGCGCATTGGGATTCATTTACTCTTCACTCTTCTTTGACTATGTACTCTTCACTCTTCATTCTTGTCGTGGGATCTGTGTACCATATCGAGATATGTATCACTACATTGGGATTTGTGACAATGCATCGGGCCACGACGAGACTCCATGTGATCACAATTCCACATGGATGACTCACATGCATCCTCCTTGCTCAGTTGGATAGTTTATTGTATACTCATGCAATATGTACTCCTCCTTGTACCACACGTGGGGTATTCATTGCATTAGAGATGGTGATTACATGTTACGAGGGTAACTACACATGATGATTCACACCCCTTGATGACATGGCATGTTTATTGGACCCATCCATGAGGAGTGCTTACTTCATTGAGCTTACATATGCCTTTGAGAGCATTTTATTGATGGAACGACTCACACATACTAGGTGGCATCATCTTCTTCTGGCTAGGATGCTTCTTCACTTCTTGGACCATTCCTTAGATGGAGGAGGTAGGTGTTGGACCATTTGACCTGTCTTGGACCATTTACTTGACTTAGTTGGACCATTTATGTGGACTTTGATACTTGTATTGAGTGATGAACCTCCCTTGGATTCAACATGGTCCTTGCACTTGATTTTTATATTCTATTTGACATCTTCTAAGGGGGATGTTGTACCTTGTGAACATATTATTGAATTATGTTATTATTGTTTGTATATTGCCCACATTTTATCAGGAAAATGGTTTTGAGCTAGCACATGGTTTTTTATTGTAATTGAGGAGGATTTTCACCTATAAAATGAGAAATCCTCTCTCATTTCAAATCGTTGGAGATTAAAGAGAAGCTTCTCTATTGAGCTCCGTTGTGTATTTTGTTTTTCTTCTTGTGAGTTCTCTAGTATTTTTCAAGGGTTATAATAACTTTCTTTAAGATTTCTTGGAAGAACATGACTGCTACAAGTCCCAAAAAATTCTCTAATGCTCCACTTGGAAAGGTTTAAGGTAAGATTTCTCACCATCCCTTTGATCATTAAAGTTTCTTGTTCATGAATTAAGATAAGACATATAATGACTCTTCTTTTTTGCTTGGTTGGTTTTTCAGTTCACCTTGTCTGACACTGAGAAAGACTCCTCACGAATCAATCCTTTCTTGTCGCCTTGAAGAATTCCATCAAGACCTAGGTGATGCTTGAGGGGTAATCCTACAAGTACATTTTAACACTATCCTTTAGAAACCCTAAGCTTCAGATTGGGGTGAAGTGGTTTCCCCATAGCCCTCTAAGTCACTGGTCTTCTTGACATCTTCAACCACCTAAAACAAAAACAAAGAAAAATTCATGTTTTTAGGTTTTCTTGAGCGATAGATTTTCCCTGTGTTATCTTCAACGAGTGGCTATGGTTTGATCATCTCCTTGTGTTGACTATTGTATAACCATCAAGCTGTTATAGCAAGATTTGTCTCACCATTGCTATCTTGCACAAAGGGCCTTTTTCCATTTCCCTATGCAGACTTATTAACCCCTTTTTGATAAATCCAAAGCCAAATATATATATATATATATTCCACATATACGCTCCCTAACTACTTTGCAAGATGCGCATATGCTTGATGCCCCACTACAGTTCATGTATATCGGGATTTGTGCCAGAAACAAAATGAGGTCGGTTTTCCATGTCACGACAAAATATCTATGATCTTTGGCCTTCCATATACTAGAAACGTTCCGACTCGACCCTTTAGTTGCATTCTGGAGGCTATAAGAGCACAATTTCGAGCTATGGAAAAAGAGGAGAAAACATTCAACTTTGAGAGCAAAGTTACTCTGGAGAAATTACTTCATATTGAGT
>JZKD02S1821178.1:580894-598388 GCA_000966675.3 Picea glauca | reverse complement strand
ACAATGGCCCAAGAGAAGAGCATACTTCAGATTGTTACTTTCAACTTCTAGTCCCGAAATATGAGTTTAGATGTGTTTTAAGATTTGATGTTTCAACTTAGATTTATAAACCAAAGAAAGAAAAATAAAGGACAATGAATTTTATCCTCCTAAGTCCCTAGGTTTGCTAGATGATCCCCTTTATAAGTTGAGGGGCTAAGTGGTGTAGTATTCAGAGCTTACACATTATCATCTTAACAAGGGAAATGAGTTTCCCAACATCTAAGAGCTTACAATGCAAATTTTGGTTCAAATGCGTGGCCTCCTGTGTGGACAGAGGCGCATTTGGTGCGTGCGTGCTTGCAGAATTGAAGAGAAATGCGCATGCGCACCCGACGCGCTCCTGTGTGCAGGAAAACTCACGCGCTTGAGTCAAAAGTACGAGAAGAAAATTCGGATGAATTTCTCTCCAATTTCTGGTGAATTGGCTGGAAAGCAAGTCGGCTGAGGCCGGTTGGTGAACCTGCAAGTCAGTAAAAGAAAAAGGAAAGAAAATAAAGCCCAAATGAGGGAGGAATTTATACCAAATCCCCAGTACGGTCTCCAATCTGTTTGCACTCTATTCGTCACTGTGTGAGAAAAAATTGAGTGCTTACATGCCCAGTTGGGCTCTGCTAGGCATGACAACTGTGAGGTAAAAGGTTAGAAAGGGAAACAACTAAGTTATAAATAGAAATCAAACTAAAACTAATTAAAACTAAGAGCATGTGAGAAAATAAAAAAACAAATGTAAATGGATCAATATCACCAATGTATTAGCTGATCTAATTGATGAAATCCAAAGATACACAATGGAGAAAGAGGACTTGGGTCCCTTCCCTCTCCACTGGAAGGCTCTTGAGGCCCTCAACTGATTTCTCTCCTTACAAAGAAAAGATGAAATGTGGGTGAAAGAACTCCAAGATTATTCACTCAAGAGAGGGGTGAATAGCTTATGAAATGCAGCCTACAATGTGTGTTGCCAAAGAATGAGTCCTTAGCAATCTCAGCAGCATAACAATACAAAGAATTCCTTGAGAAAATAGTGCTCATTCATGGCTTTTTATATCCAAGCATTGAGTCATTATGTGACCTCTTTTGAATGTGAAAAGGGGCTCTTTAGGGCACCATTAGGTCTTTGACCAGCCCCCCCACGCGGATTGAGCTCAGATTTGGTGTCAAATCGACTTGGGAGCTGATCCATTAGTGGTTGGGAGGCCGACCAATTTCATAAATGCGTCGTTTAGCAGGCGCACGGGTTTTTCGCTCAACAGCTGCGCCTCGGCCGCGCAGGCGCACCTTGTACGTTGCTGTTACGCACGCGCGCACGCAAAACCATGTTCTGTAAAGCGCTTTTGAATTTTTGATCATTTGTATAGTTTTTTTACCCTTTTTCAATGCTGAGGATTTAATCCTGTGCCATGAATGACTCCAGTCCTGTGTTGACGATGTAGAGTTCTTGTCGCCCTGTGCGGACGAAATTTCAATGATAACACATATCTTTCAAACACCTCTTATGGTAGGAGGTTGGAATATTCCTTCCTACGAATCCACTATGAAAGAAGTAAGTGTCCAACTATGCGATCATTCTACTTATTACACTCTGTCTACCTATCCTTCTTCCGCTATGTCGGTTCCTACGAACACTTTTCCCATGGAGAACCTCCATCTGTCCTCCGGTGTTTCAACCGGGGGGAGTTATTTTTATAGTATGGGAAACCCCCCTCACAAAGTTCCTTCGCCTGGGGGCAAAATATATCCTCACATGATTAACCCTTGTCATGTCACTTTCTCTTCGCAAGCAACTTCCTTAGTGTCGATGCCCTTACAACCCTTCATGAATCAGTATGGAGGAGGATACTATCCTACTGGACAGGGGCATGGTGTAAACCAAATTCCTTCTTGGCCTGCAATTTCTTAGAACCAATGTTTCCTTGGAACTTGGACTCAAATGCCACAACCAATTACCGCCGCAAGTCCAGTCACTGTGTGTCATACTAGCTTTATATCACCAACCTCTGCTAGTCATGTTGGAGATTGGTCGACAACCTCTACGAGTCATGTTGAAGACCTGCAACCAGCTGCTGCAAGTCATGCTGGGAGCACAAGTCCAGTCACTATGTTTCATACTGGAATTATATCACCAACCTCTGCTAGCCATGTTGGATATTAGTCGACAACCTCTGCGAGTCATGTTAAAAACCTTCAACAAGCTGCTGCAAGTCATGCTGGAGGCACATGTCTGGTCACTGCTAGTCACACTGCACATCCATCACCAACCTCTAGTAGTCATGTTGGGGATTCATCACCAACCCCTGCCAATTATGTTGGAGATGTGCTACTAGCCTCTGCAAGTCATGATGGGAGCATGTCACCAACGACTGCAATTCATGATGGGGGCATTCATATGATTGGGAAGCCTAGACGTCTCAAACGTAAGCCTAAATTCCTTTGCAGGATTTGTGAAGGAAGTCACCTTACTCATTTGTGTCATGTTACTGTCGGGATACCAGAAGCATGGGGCTCACCTAAGGGCCTTTCAGGTTCTGAGGCATCTATGGTTTCACAACACTCTGTTCCTTCTTTAGTTGATACAATAGTCATGCCGATGCAATCTTTGGCTGACACCCCTTTTCCTTTAAGGGTTGATGCGTCCTTTGACCTTGTTGTCTCACATCTCGTTCCACCTGTGATCATGTCGATGCAATCTTCGACTGATACCTCTCTTATGTTCGGGGGTGATGTGCCTCTTGACCTTATTGTCTCGCATCTTGTTCAACCAACGGTCGTGTCGATAGAATATTCGACTGAAAACACTCCTATTTTTTGGGGTGGTGCACCTCTTGACCTTGTGGTCTCGCATCCTATTCAACCTATGGTTGATAAAGTGGTCGTGTCGATGCAATCTTTGATCGACCCCACTCTTCTCTTGGAGAGTGACAAGTCTAAGGAAGTGGTCGCACCAATGCAATTTTTGGTCGATCATGCTCTTCTGGTTCGGGTTCTATACCTTCTCTTCCATGTCCTTAGCATTTCTAGTACTTCACCTTTTAAAGGAGAGAGATTTTTACTCTTCCCGATTTCTCTCCCTCCAAGTATTGACGAGGTTCCCTTTGATTGGGATGGTCTTGTGAGGTATCCAATGCCTCCGCCTATGTCGTTTCCAAGAAGAGACATTATCCAATATGCCACAGAGACGATACCCTTCGTTAGCACTTTTCCCTCCTCGACTTGGAGAGATTTGGGTCTTCCCGATCTTGTGTCTGTTCATCGCAAGATACTGACATTCCACAGAAGGTTCGCACAGGAGCCTTGGCCTCCCCTGTGACTTTCTGCCTAGAATCTCCCAAATGAGTCTTAATTAAGATCTTTTCCAACTCATCTAAAAATAAAAAATATTTCCGAGTGATTTGTCCCTTTCACACTCGTTAAAATTGGATTTGAAAGATCATGAGTCTTAGTTAAGATCTTTTATGACTCGCTATAAAAAATGGAAAAGATCGCCAAGTGAACTTGTCTTTTTCACACTCATAAATTGGATTTGAAAAGATGTCTATTTGGCACAAGTTTACCCATTTTTCACACCAAGTAGACTAAAAGATATAAAAAAGGACATTTTTTGGCATTAAATTGTGATTGCATCTCATGCCCTTTCTTGCAGTATTGATCCTTTAGCCGGTTCTCGCTTTGCGTTATAAACCATGGCCCAAGCAGTTTGCATCCTCAACCAAGTAGAGCCTTGTTTATATCTTTCACAATTTGACACCCTATACCCTAGAGGGAACATCACCCTGAGTGTCCATCTCTTGCATGCATTTCCTTGCATTGAGCATAGGTATGTTCCACTGTTGGAACTAGTTTTGTTTACTTGCGACACTCGCTCCCTCCTCTGTATCATAGCATTCACTTGTTATGAAAAAACAAAAAAAGATGGGTGGGAAGGGAGTACTATATTGTAATTGGCAGCAGTCGTGTCACCTTTGAACATAGCACAAAGTTATTGAGTCCTTGCGTCATTATAATTTTGGGTTTAGCATGGCCTTAGGACGCTGATCTCGTTACATAATTTTCTCTACCGACTGGTAAATCTTCCAGTCACTATAGAGAACATTATGGATGCCTCCTGCATCTAGTTGTCACATCATTAATTCTATGCTTCTGGAGTCCACCGTATGTCTCATGCTCTTGTTCAAAAGAAGTCTATCAACCTGTGTCGGCCACTCCTCAGAAATCTTGACTTTGCATGTTGGCCATACCCTCAGTTTGTCTCAGAATCACATGATACTTTGGTCTTATGATGCACCTTGGCCCTACTTTCATCATTAGTAGGTCACCTTGAACCCAACAATCAACATTTCATCATGGGTCGTTGACTGGGTGGTTTCCCTTATGTTCGATGGAAAGACATATATTTGCACTTTGGGATTCGTGCAGTGTTTTGGATGCCATTAGCCTTATTGGTGGTTTCCTCGCCTTTGTCAGCATTTTTTCATCATTGGATGCTATTCAAAGGGTCTTTTTCATGTATCGCTTCCATTTGGCACACACGAAAGACGTGCAGAGTCGTTGGTTTGTGAACATGTTCTTCGTCCAATCTCCACCAAATCATGAAGCTCTTGCTTTGTTACTCATGTTGACTGATGAGAGATGCCTTAATGCTCTTTTTCAATGGGTCTCTTTCCATCGACTTCAACTCATGTATTCTGGATACGAGACCTAGAGTTTTATGAGTACCTTGAGGCTTGCAGTCATTAGTGGCAGGCTCTCTCGCCATTGACAGATGAGAATACATCAATTTCTCCTGATCAATGGATCTCTCAAGTGTTCGACACCAGCTCTTTTATTCACATTTGTAGAGATGTACTTGGTGCATTGATACCTACTTTCATCATTGGTAGGTTGTCTCACGTTTGTTAACGGTATACCTCATTGACTAGTAATCAAACGATGTCTCATCATGTTCGAATCAACTCATGTATTCACATGATGTAGACTTGCACCATTGGTGGATTGTATTGAAGACTTGAAGACATCACTTTGTGGATGCAACTTTTCTGAGTTGTTGCTTCCATTTCATTGGACTAGTACCTATTTGACTTTAGCGATCATGGGAGATCAGATTGTACTCCATGGTATACAAATATTTTCAGATTGATTTTGAGACTAGTTTCATTGGGCCTTGTTCATGACTATGACAACTATTGACATGTAACCACATTTATACTTTCCTACTCATGGCCATGAACACTTGTTGGTATATTTTCCACATGGATTTGCATTGTGTTATTGGCAGCCATGTATGCAAAGTCAGTACATAATGTAATGAGCAATTGAGTTCGTCCTGCTGGTTCTCTACCACTCCACTTCTGGGTTATTTATAATGTATTTCGGCCATCACAGATACTCTAATATCACACATTAGGGGGCATCTATTATAGAAAGATTTGTCTCACCATTGCTATCTTTCACAGAGGGCCTTTTTCCATTTCCCTATGCAAACTTATTAACCCATTTTTGATAAATCTAGAGCCAAAAATATATATTTTTCCACATATACGCTCCCTAACTTCTTTGCAAGATGTGTATATGCTTGATGATCCACTACAGCTCGTGTATATCAGGATTTGTGCCAGAAAATACAAAATGAGGTCAGGTTTCCATGTCACAACAAAAGATCTCTGATCTTTGGCCTTCCATATACTGGAAACGTTCCGACTCGACCTTTCAGTTGCATTATGGAGGCTATAAGAGCACAATTTCGAGATATGGAAAAAGAAGAGAAAGAATTCAACTTTGAGAGAAAAGTTACCCTGGAGAAATTACTTCATAATGAGTCTGCATCGCTTTGTCCCTCAAGTCTGAATGCAGTGTTCAGCACCCAAGCTCTTTCCTTATTTTCGAGAGGACCTCATTACCTCTTTGCTATGAGCTTGCCTTCGGTGGAGGATTGAAGTGGTGGAGACCCAGTTGGAAGGAACTTGGTTTCTTGGTTTCGAACCATCCCGACACGGAAGTCTGTAATGTTGATACTTCTGTTGATCAATTATTAATAGAAATACTCCTTTCCTATCCTATCGATATCTTGCAAATATATGATTATTATCCATGGGCATGTTTGTAATGTTTATTAATGGATTGTGCTATTTGATGTGCTAACTCATTTTAAATATTGTCACTATCTACTTGCATCGCTTGTTTGTTGAGAACTTCTTGCAGGTGTACAACTTTGGGTCAAAGTGCTCAACGGTGGAACAACATCAAACGATTGGATCGAGGTAAGCTTCTTCCTTGTATTGGAGATTAGTTTATATAGCACATGTTGGAATTAAGTTGATTTCTGCAGTCATACCTGTCTGTTGTGGTTTACCCTTGGCCACAAAGAGTTTTTCCATTGTAACACAAGCTCAGGGATACTCTCTGTTTTGCAGGTCAATTTTTTTATATTTTGATTGAAGCCCACAAAGATTATGTGTAGACGACCTTCTTGAGCTTTTTATGATTATCTTTATGCTGCCTCGATTTTTGAGTTACGCTGAGTATATTCCGGTGAGTTTCAGAGGGAATATATTATCATTTGAGCATCATTCCATCTGATGTTCATTATCAGTGTTTGTAGGTATCAAATTGTTAAGAAAAGGGGGTACAACGACCACATCCAAAGGGTTGACGTTGAAAATTGTCTATTGTATTTCCTTACTGTGCAACCTGCAGATTCACCAGTGAGCCGCCTGAGTTTAAAGAGGCCCCTTTTAACTTAATGGTGCATAACCTTTGACCATCCTTTGAAGTGTGTCTTTCTCCTGAACATTCTAGCCATCAGAACGGCTCTTAAAAAAACAAAACGTTGCCCTTTAAACTGCTGGGTATCACCTTCCTTATCTGTTGTCTCAACTGTCATTTCCATTGTCCAGTTAGCAGAGGTGGCAAAGGTTACCAGGTCAATTACACATGAGTTTTTGAGCGTCGTTTTTCATGATCCTTGTTCTGTTGCATGTTAGATAGCAAAGTGATTGGTCAAAAGCCCAATGACCACACTCAAAATCCCTAACGTTTCATCCTTGATAGTTGTCCAAACTCTCAGTACAAGACTGTCTAAAATGAAAAATTTATAGCGTGCAAGAATAAGTTTAATGTCACTTTTCCTTGACAGCGTTTGAGGTACCTGGATTCCGCATAATTCACAGAGACACTCAGACTGTAAGTGATCCCCAACATCCTCATTTGGATGCCTAACGTTACCTACCTTGTTTTCCATCCAAATATTCCTCCAGGACTGTCAAAACATGTAGGGGTGATACAGTATACCAATTCTGAGCAAGCGTCTGATGATTTTATGACTTTGCATATCTCAAAGAATTGAATCAATACTCTTAAGTGTCTGAAAGATCTAGTCTAAACTATTATCGGTGGAAGGATATTCACTGTTTGAGATGCCAGAACTGTCACCTTAAATTGATTTATTATTGATGACTCAAAACCCAAGCATGTGATACAATCTGAGTGATACATTACTTTGCATTTTCATTTCATTGGTATATTTGACAAATCAATATACTTGTAAGCAAGTTTTCACTTTCAAATATTTGTTGAGTTTAGTCTTCTTTTAATTTTTTTTTTATCTTTTCCCTTATGAGAAGTCAATCTAAGTTAACATACTCACCTTACTTACAATGATAGGATTTAGTTGGTCATATGGGAAAGCCCTTCTTAGGTTAGAGACCCTATCTTAGAAGACTAGAAGCAAGGTCATCGAGGGGACAATGGACGACTTGTTTGTCTGTTGCCTCAAGATCTCCCTCACAGGGTGGGACTTTTCCTTGGCGAGAGTTTGAGTAGCAGCAGGTCCCAAGTACAAGTGCTCACAGTGACTCCCATCGGTGACATTTGAAATCAATGAATGGCCTAATGCTTTACTCAATATGCCTACTAAAGTCATATGGATCCAAATATCATTCCACCAAGATACTAGGACCATTCATAGAAAAAATATAATCCACATAGCTACAAAAGTTTGGATGTGGAGATCGATTCAGACTAAAAAAATGTAATCATAACATGTTCATGACTTGTCTAAATGATTGTTGTTTCATATAGAGGAGTGCCTTCAACAAAGATAAGTTAAAAGTTGTTTTCTTTACATAATTGAAAAATGTCCACGTATCATGCATGTCACACCATGCATCACGAGCCTCTTCTTAATTCTTTGGTTCCTTTTTACTTAATGTTTCTCAACATTTCCATTCTTTGGTTCTGCTAGGCTATTAAGACATTGATTTCAAAATGGTTGAACTTGCCTCAATATTTCTCAAATCGCCATTATGACCCCAATTCGGAAATGACATCACAACTTTTCTTCTAGTAGAACTATAAACAATAACTTCACCCTTACTCACCATTTGCGTTGATTTTGTTGCAATGGTGATCAAAATCCCCTTACTATAAATAGGTTGCAAGATATATAATAGAAAATGGTTAGTGTGAAGACCAACCACAAGAGTATTAATGCAATAAACATGAATAGAGTAGTATGCATAATATTTAAACTAAAAAGTAAACAACAAAATAAAAGTTCAAATGACAATATAGAGGGAAGCAATAATACTCACATATTGATCCAATGGATAGGCTTGAATATGAATAATAACACTGGGGGAAAATGATTAGATGAAAATGAGCTCCAACACTCTCCTTCATATTGGTCCTTCTGCTTATTAACAAACCTCTCTCACAAATGATGTGTATGAAGAAATGTCTTTTCTCTTTGATGGAAGAGCTCACACAAGCATGAGGGCCATGGATCGTTGGGATGAGAGAGAAATACAAGTGGTCTTCAATTTTATTCCTACAATATAACCTTGCAAATTCTCTTCTTCTTCAAATGTTGCCCCATGGCTCTCATTTGTAGAAAAATTTCAAGCTCCATGAAGAACTAATTCATTTCTCAAAGATTCTCATTTGAAATGGAGATCCCATTGCTCGATGGAGATTTTGGGAGGCCAAAGTACTCCTCATGAATGAGATGGAGCTTGAATTTCACCTATACATCATCCTAGAGGTACTCGGGCTAGGCTTGGCTCCTTAACTGCACCAAAAAAGTCAGTGTTGTGCATGTGAGTAGACTTGTGTGGCTTTCGAAAGAAAATTTGCACAAATTGTGTGAGTGTCAGTGAAGGAGGCCCACACAAGTGTATGAAAACCCTCTTTTATTATGTTTTTCCAATCTCTTTTAAGGTGATATAAACAAACCATGAGGTAGCCTTATAGTGCTTTGTTCTTGTCCACTAATAATGTTTTTAGATGAGCATGAATGTCGTGTGTGAGAAAAATTAAAGTGATAACACTCACCTTCAAATCCAAAGGGAGAACTATGGTTTTTAAAGTATGAAGTCGAATACAACATTTTTCTCTGGGAATTTATGGGATCTACTTGAAACTAGTTACCCATCATCAATTGGTCAAGCCTACATGGACTTGGGCTCAAAACAATTCGTTGAAAGAAAAAAAGAAAATGAACTCAAAGGCACTTTTCTACATTCAACATGCCATGCATGAGTCAATTTTCCGAAAAATTGTAGTGACAACCAAGTTAACGGAATCCTATGATATTCTACAAAGTGCATATCAAGGAACAAATAAGTTGAATATCATTAGACTTCAAATGATAAGGAGATATTTTCATAATTTCTATGAAACAATTATTCACTTGTGTTATGGGAATTGTAAATCCAATGAAGTCTCATGGAGAGACCTTGTTAGATCAAGTGATAGTAAAAATATATTAAAATTGTAACTCCAAGATTTGATTCAGTTGTGGCTGCAATTGAGTAATCCAAGGATTTGGCAATGTTTTCCATTGACAAGCTCATGGGGTCACTTCAAATTCATGAGAGACAAATGAATAGATCTGCATATAATAATTCTCTCAAGCATGCATTTCAATTACAAGCTAGCATTCACAATATAAAGAATAAGAGAAAGGAGTGGTTCTTTAAAAATGAATCTTCCTCAAATAGAGGGTGATGTAGAGGAATATTTAGAGGTAGATAATGAAGAAGTCTTAGAAGAAGCCAAGACAGAGGAAGAAGAAACAACAACTATGACAGAGGTAATTGATTGATAAATCATATATTCAATATCATTATTGTAAAAAATATGGACAATGACCATGAATTTGATTACAGGATTAAAATATCTGAAATGAGCAAGTAGAAAGCTAACTTTGTAGAAGAAAATGAAGAGGCACATGTCTATGTTTTCAGTTGTAATGAAGCTAAGGAATATTCAAAAGACGTTTGGTTTTTATTCAATGATTTTAGAAATCATATGATAAGGAATATGAAGATATTATCCACATCAGATGAATTAGTGTAGTCGAAAGTGAAGCATAGAAACAAAACAAAGGTTCCTATGATGGGTAAATGCATCATCTCAATCAAGACAAAGCAAGGTGAAAACATATTATGGATAAATTATGGATAAATTATGGATAAGGGTTACAAAATACCCAAGGTTTGGATCATGTTGGAACATGCATTAACCACATAGAACAGATCTGAGAGCAGTGGTGGTGTCTAAAGACACCATTGCACTGAAGCACAAGCACACTCCATGAGAGAGAAAATATCTCTCTCAATGATGTGATAGACCGATCACAAGGATCGTCTATAAATAGGTTTTGATCAATTATACAGGTGGATATCGGTGGCCACCACCTTTTCCAACTGGATCAAAACAATTTTCTGGCAATTTTGGTAATTTTGGTAATTTACTATTTTTTGCAGTTTTCACTTCTGTAGCCGTTTTAAGGCCCTAAATGATGTTTTTTGGGAAAACTGGGTTGCAACATAAGTGTTAATTCAATATTTCTCCTAAAATGAATCTCCTCGACAATACCTTTCCAATGGGCTATCATACGCCTAAAACGGAGATTGTATGCAAAAGTTACGACCCAGGGAAGTTGATGTACTAACTTACCCAAACGAGGCCCACATGAATTTTGGTGCTTCATCTCCTAGGGTTAGGTTTTGGATGTCTAGGGTTTTTGGCATTCTTTTTTATTGTAAAATGCCTTCATAGCCTCATTGTAATCATTTTTTTGCTAATGAGTGCAACCATCACATCTCTTCTCAGAGATAAGCCACCACCATTCCAATAAGCTTGTTTCCGCTGCATTTTACAGTTTCAACTTATTTCCTTATTGAATAGAAAACCAATTTTAATATATCTCTGTTATTTTGTGTTAAGCACCTATTAATAATCTGCAATCATTTCTTTCTTCTCATAAAAATTGGATCAATCAAGGACCAAACCAATAAGCTCAGATGAAATTGGTTGTACCTGTCCATAAAATGCACACCTGAGATCCTAAGTGGACATGGTCAACAAAAAATTTAGTCGACCTTCGACCCAAAGACTTGGTTGATCCACTCAATCGACAAGGTGAGTTTTATGATGGAACCACATGTTCCAACACCCCTTGTAAACTCATCTTGGAGGAAAACAAATTTTGTAGGTTTCCCCTTTGAATTTGTTTGAACTGCAAAAGATGATCACAAAACGGTACAACGACACTCCAGAGGAATTTTGATCACCATCAACACATATCAAGGAAAAAATGAATTCATCCATTGCAAACTAGTTGCAAAACTTCTTCCTAAACACAATCCCAGTCGGTCAGTTGATTAAACAACAAGACAACACTAGCTAATTGATCAATTGACCAGCCAAGAACACACCAATATAATCAGTCTCTGTTAATCCAACAATCTCTTCCAAGATAGACAGTTTATGTATCTAAACAGTCTCTAGATTAGGTACAATAATCCTAAGTACAACTCCCAACAACATAATCGAACATTGTTCAATCGGTCTCAACAAATCTAAGCACATCAGTTGGGTTTGCACATTTGCAACTTCAATTACTCTCATCAAATCCAAGCATATAAGTTGGGTTTAAAAATCAACAACTTCAATCACTCCTCCCCTTAAACAAAGTTGAGGGATCAAAGCATCAACACTAGATATTCGTTGAAACAACAATTGACGGAAAATAACTATTCAAAACTCAGTTGACAAATATGCAGTCGAAAAATTCTAGTCGATTATCATCTTTGGTCGAGTCTTGGTTGACCAATATCCCAGTCGAGCTTCATTCAACTGTCAAGTCAGGTCGATCATGTGGTCGACCACTACAAAGAAATCAATAATGAAGAGGAGCATTGTATGTATGTACAACTGACGATGCACAACAATATGAAGTCCTCAAACATATGGTTAGATGCGCCCATGACCACTCATCAATCCAACCACAATCTATCCTGGTTGTTGGTACTGGTCCACGGTTCTGTCTTTCATGGCTCTTTTGTAGAGATCAAAAAGCATAATTGTCATTCCTTTGATTTCTATGGCGAGGATGATGATAAGGCACATAGTTATGTGTTGGCTAATCAAGAGATATAGGCTCAGGGTCTGGTGTACTCTCAGGAGTAGAATAATCCAGTATATCAACATCAACAACTTTCTCAGAATGAAGCATGTTAGGAACAACCATCTCATCAATCGGTTCAACAACAAATTGCTCGTCTGACAAATCAGTCTGAATTCCTCTTGCAACAAATAAAACTTCCCTATTTGTAGCAAGGGAAAGTGATCTAGATTGGATCATTATATTTTTTTTCATTTATCTTTATCCTTTCAAAGTTGAAAAAATTGGAGGAATCAACTTACAGGGCCATTTTAGTGGCAGGTCCCAGTTTGGAAAATTGGGGTCCCAAACCTTCCAGATCCATTTTGAGACATTAAATGACATTTTTTGTGGTTTCGGTGATAAAAAATTGTGCATAGATCCTCGACAATGTTCTACACTCCGATACCTTTCCAACAGTGCAAACCATTTGCCAATCAGAGTTCGTATGCAAAATTTACGCCTTTCGCAAGTTGACCTATCGTGTTGACCACAATGGTATGAGAGTATGCCACATCAACCCCGATTACTCATGCATATGGGGCTAGCCACATGAGGAATTTCAATAATATTCTAGAAATTCAAAAACCCTATCACAATTGAGGGTCGATGAAGTAAAAAACCTACCCCTAGATGGCTATCGAGCTATGTTAAATACCGAGCCATTAGGAGGAGAAGGGGTTCCATTCTTTTTCACTGAATCTTGTTCCATAGATGAGAAAAAAATATGAGAGGTGTTATGTGAAGGAGAGATTCTGTAGCAGCCATACAAGCCATAGGGCAAAGGAAACTCCACAGAGAGTGACTCTTTATTTGTACTTGCATTATTTCTATACCAGAGAAAAGAGAATAGAGTAGCCTAACCTTCTATCTGGGTTTTCTCCCGTATTGGGTTTCCTGTGTCATATCTTGTTTTTATTTGTGAATGGTGTGTGTATTTTTTGTGTTATCTATTTTTCACATTTGAACTTATTCATACATTTTTTTTTAAGAAGAAAACCACTAATCAAGAGTATGAGATCTAAAGGAAAAATAACCTTAATAGCAAAGATTTCAATTATTTATCAGATCTTGGTGACAAACTATTCTAGTGGAATATCCATGGCAGTTTACAGATCAACAAGTGTAGGCAAGGAGGAAACATCAACATCATATCCAAGACCTGTTCATGGTGAATTCATCTCAGGAGTAATAGGAGCAACAATACCCTATCCATTCTTACCAAGTCCTCCTATGGTGTATCCCATCTTGTTGAGCAGTGAGGACCCTATAGTTGTAGTGTGTTTTTGAAATCTAGGAGATACAACACAATCATTAGTTTTAATGCATAAATCAACAACATCTTGCTTACAAGGAGCATCAAGGGGTGGAGCAGAAAGGGATGATATTGAAAGCTCAACAACATCAATGTTCTTCTTAGTATTCTATAGTCGACGAACTTCTTCTTCAAGGTTCTATTTCCAATCCTGTAGGTCCTAAATAGTCTCATCCTTCATAGTCAGCTAAAATAATATGGCATCATCATCTTCTTTTAATGTATTTTATTTGTCAAACAGTCGATTGTTATCTTCTTAAAGAGGAGAAACTTCTTCATGAAGCTCATTGATAGAGGCTTGTAAGTGGGAAACTTCTTGAGTCCGCTGGCCATTTGTTTTCATCAACTAGTCAACTTCCATGCTCGAGGTAGTATGAGGAAGAGATTTCACTTCTTCCTCCAAGTCTTTAAGAAGGTCAAAATTGTCTTGAAATTCATCTACAAGAGTATGTAAAAATATTTCCATGGTGTTCCCCATGACAATAACTCTCTTGGAGTGCTCAGCCATAGTAGTCTGGAACATGTTTTATGCAGTCTTCAATTGATTTTTTAGTTCTGTAGTTTTTGTCTTCAAGGAAATAGTTTTTGCATGAGAAAGGGTTTTCACCTCCTTCACAATATCATTGGCTAGATTTGATTTATTGCCAAAATCATCCACCATATTTTGAAAAATGGATTCCATTGTCTTTTCTAGGTCAAAGATTTTCCTAGATTTCTCATCAAACCACTATAGAAGGATGGTTTGAAAGAGGGTAACCTCATCTTCTAGCTGGGTATGGGAAGTATTCAATTCATTCTGTAATTGTTGATTCTCAATCTTTAACTATGAAATGAAATTCTTAAAGTCATTACCTCTGTACAAAGTCAGCTGTGAAAGCCTCCTACTCTTGGGCTTCTTGCATGGTCATTTCATACCATGACTCCTTCTTTATAGACTTGGAAGGCTGCTCCTTCCCTCCTAAACCTAAAGGCTGACTCCCTCTAAGCTACTCAACCTTCAAAGATACCTAATCCTTGTTCTCTGCAACTATGTTGCTTGACATAGCTCTCATAGGCTAGCCCTTTAGCCTATGCAAGTTTCTCTCCCTAACTTCAAGAAAATATATTGTCTTTGAGCTAGATCCTATGGGCTTGATCAACACCTATTCATTTTGCAATAGTACATCAAATCCCTTCTTATCAATCATTGAGATTGAGAACACACTCCTCCTGAGTTCTGGAACCCATAACATGTCCATCACTCTCGGCATGCCTCACTCCATCTAAAATGGCACTATCCCAAATCCCTTTATTTCATGTTTGGTTCCCATACCAAGTTCCAAATAAATGTCTGAGTTTGACTCTATGAAGCTCTCGAATAACTCTCGTGCTCCTGTCATATGACATGTGGCTCAATTATCTAGTTTCCATGTACCAATTGATATGGTGCCCGAGGAAATATGGGAAACAAGTTATAATTCATTCTCAAAATTATTGGCAATTTCATCCACTTGAGCCTTTGTCGATGCAAATACCTCCGATTGCATCTCATTTCCACCCTTCTTCTTGTTCAGACATTGAATTGCATAATGTCCAAACTTGTGACATGCAAAGCACTTGACTTTTCTCATGTCTTTCTTCTTGCCATCTTGAGAAGTAGACTCTCTAGAGTTGGAAATATTCTTGGAATTTCCCTTCTTTTCTTAGATGGAAAGAGCAACATTCTCATCATCAATCTTGTGTTATCCTCCAATCAAAACTTCAACTTGAATTTCTTCCTGAATGAAGTCATCCCACAACCTCATCTAATCAAGGATCTTCTCACGTGCCACAATCCCATTGATAAACAATTTTCACTCCTTCGTGAATCATTTGAGTGTCATCCTCACCAATTATAAATCATCCATTGTCTCTCCAATTGCATTCAGTTCATCTCGAACCTATCAGATCCGGGTGAGATAGGTTGTCACCATGTTCGATCCTATCATCTTTGTGTCTCTGAGCTTCTCTCTCAACACCATTTTGCAATTCTCATTTTTTCTCTGAAATAAACCCTTCAAAGCCTCCCACATGTCCCTAGAAGTGCTCTTTCTAGACAAATGAGGAATCAACTGATTGTTTACTCCATCTAGAATTGTGCAAGGCTTTCACATCCTTCTAATTATGGATGACCAGTTGTGTTATCACATAAGGTTGTCAAGGGACATAGGTGTGTGTCGATATACAAGAGTCTATAATTTTGCCCCGTCTCTATCCTTTTTGAATCAACAAGTCTTAAGTTTGTCCCCTTTTGGCATGAAAATTCACCTTCTGTGTGCCCTTTTTCATTTTTGTGCCCCAGTCTCCCTCAATATCTTAACCGAAAGAAGTCGCAGCCCCAAGCCCCTCTGTTTTTCTCCAAGGATGAACACTCGTCTCCTTTTTCTAGTCATTGGTCTCCCTGTTTTCCCAACCCACAACCATGTTGATATTATGGTAGTTGTAGGAGGTATTTACCTCCATGTGTAAGCCTGATGAGAATAGAATACTCTGGAAAGCAATAAGAAACCCTAATGAGTTGGCTAATAACCCTAGAAGACTTGTCAGCTCAAGAAGATAATTTATATTAGGTTATTAGCCTCTAAGAGAAGAAGTCAGCCAATAATAATAATAATATACTGAACAAATAGGTACCCATAAGGATAAGTCGACCCCAGTAAGTATGGCAAAAACACTATAAATACAGGGCACCAGTCTCTCATTTGACACATCTCAACAGTTGCAGAGAGCTAGTTCTGTATAGTGCAGTTGCAGTCTTGTGCACAGGTTTGGAGGAGAGCTGCTGCAAGTAGCAGTTATGTTTTGGCTTGGACTATCTCTTGGCTAGGGTTTGGACTATTTGATCAGCTCCTGTTGGTGCACTATCCTTGGGGAAAGGTGCGCTACCCTTTGTATGGCTATCTATCCTAGGGTTTGCTTATGGAATGATTCTCTGTCAAGGTTAAGGTGCTCGGAGGGTGGCTTCGGCCTATGGTTGGGTGACAAGGGTATTTTCAATGGTAAAACGAGCACATCCACTTATATTCTAACAAGTTATGGGCCCACACCTCCTTCATTATGTCTAAACGCTGGAAGGAAGCATAGTCTCTAGGATATTGAGCTCACTGAGGAACTGCCACTAGGGTTACTAGCAGGAGCAGCATCCAAGACACTGCAGTTAGGGTTACTAGCAGGTCTAGTTGCAGAAACCCTAATCCACTTGTTAAGACACCTTAAGTGAAAGGATTGACCTAATCTACAGATAGATCAGTGCGCCCTATCCCAACGCATCTCCTGGTACTCTCAGAAAGCCAAGATGTGAAGTTTTAGTTTATGATCAAATCTAGGGTTTGACCAAGTCAAAGCAGCCATGAATTATTATATGAAGTCAGAGAACAAGTTAGATGGAGACTCTAACTTCAGAGCGTGGAAGAAAATGATTGACCTCATCCTTGACAAGAATAAAGTGTTGGATATCGTGAAAGGAAAGATCGTGAAGTCAGAGTTTGAAGAAGGAAAAGAGAAGGAACCACAAAACATTGCAGCTATGGAGAAGTTCAAAGACAATGATATCAATGCTATGAGCATCATAGTGGAATCTATAAAATACCACTTGATACCCTACATCTCCCATCTTGACTCATCGAAGAAGATGTACGATGCCCTAACAAATCTCTTCTCGATCAGAAACATTGGACAAG
>JZKD02S1821178.1:551136-574039 GCA_000966675.3 Picea glauca | reverse complement strand
TCACATGCCTAGTTTTGGATTAGTCAACAACCCTAACTTAAAGTAATCATAACTTTGAACCTGTAATGTATAAAGATCTGAAACTGATATACAATGTTCTTCAGTGTGTTTTATGAAATTCCTCCAAGTGTCATTACTTGGAAACTCTCATAAAAGGAGTTATAGAAAAAATGACATACCTTGTTGAATTCTGGATTATTCTAGAGAGCGACCTTGTAGAGTGTTCCCCGCCCAAAATATTTGATGAATTGATCTAAACCTATTACACATCATACGACAGACTGTACCCTAACCAACACATTTGGTCTCACTGAATTTGGATCTGTTATGAAGAATTTATGACATTTTTACCCGAAACACCTGATTTTGACTAGTTCCAGGACTGGCCACAAACCCTATTTTTCACGGAGTGTAACTCCCAAAATACAACGACCCACAAGATTAATTTTTAACACAGATACTTGGATACATTTTCTCACTTGCATAGAAATTTCAGGATCTGAATCATTATAGAAAAAAATTTATAGCGAAAATGGTGAGATGACCTATAAATAACATACCTTCGAAAACACCATCAAAAGAATTTATCCTTCCTTTCATTTCGACCTTCTTTTCTTCACCTTCACTCAAAATTCCGGTTTAGATATCCTTGGTTACCTCAGACACATATATATATTTAATATGCTCAAGTGTAATTCAAATGAGAAAGCCTTGCCTCTTATTTATACTCTCCAAGTAGCTTCCTTAAAAACATCTTCTAGGTCACTTGGCTCACTTTCCAGATATGATTGATGATAACGATGATGATTTCCTAGCCATAAATGCATTATATTCTTCCCCTGGTACACCTGCTGTCTCAAATTTAAAATAAGAGATGGTTGTGGAGGACGATTGTTCTCTTTTCCTTCAAGAGGTTCCCCATGATGTATTTTCACTTCGGATTGAAGAGAAGAATATAGAGGTTTCTCATTTTCCTATGCAAAATAAAAGCGTTGTGCGCTCACCTATCTTCGATGAGTATTTAGATAAAGAAGAGAAGATCCCTACATCACATTTTGTTGACTTGGGAAGCAGCCAGTGTAACATCCCCAACCACCAACCGGCCTGGGCAATTCCACTACTCAGATACTTCACTTAGCTCTGATACTAGATTGTAACGTCCTCGACCATCAACCCCACTGTTGGGAAAGGATACTACGCGAAACATTCTCATACTTATGAATATAAAATGCATTAAATCAAATTAATGCATTTAACATAGAGTTACTATCATCATACAAAATTAATGGAATTAACAATAATTCATCATTGCAACGGAATACATGATAATATTACAAGCATCACAAACATGCATTTTAATTGAAATTAAACACATGATGATACTTATCTTTGAAACTAGATTAAATCCACTAACTACATGCAGACCTTCCATGAACCTCCTAGCCTTAGACCATGCTACTCATCACGCTCAGCAGTGGGTCACCCTCGAGTTGGGACCAAGCTCCACCCAGGGCAACAGAATCCTAGACTAGGCTGAGGTTACAGGAAAACTATACAGAGCAAACGAAAGGATTTTCTCTAGGAGCCTTCTCACGCCCACTACTCATGGAATCTCATTCCCCACATGTCTGTTCCACCTGGGAGTATACACCTTCACAAGCACATTCCATCGATGCTTCACCTCCCTCTCTGGGTCTCAGCAATAGGCTAGATCAGGAATTCGCAGAGTTTCGTAGCTGGTTTTGGACTCCCTTTTGGAGAAAACCACTTCCTAATAGACTCACTCACCTGGAGAGAGATGCTCACATGCCTGACAACCTGCCTCTTCAACCATGGGCCTGAAAACCCAATTCTTCAACACACTCCTCAACTCGACTCCATCCAAGTGAGGACAACAACAACTGTTCAACACTCATTCACACAGAGATGATAGTAGAAACAAGAAATTGGGTATGGACATCCAAAAACGACAATAGTCCACACTAAGACACATCACGACTCAGTAAGAAACAACCAATGACAACAAACCTCCCTCATTGGAGGAACTGTGTGGCCGAAACAACCAACCATTATGACACAGACATGACACAAACATATCTAGGATGCTAGGGCTTCATGGAAGACGTGGATTAGTCCACGGGTTCTCATTGGGTTCACAGGACACAGAGGTCAGTTTTTCCACCTTCCCGTGAGTGGTTTCTCGGGTGACCGCGAATGCACAGAGGTCAATGACAGAGACCAACGGGTTCAAAAAGGTATCCTGTTATAGGGAAATCCCCCTGCGGACAAGTGGATTCCCTCTTCGATACTAGACCCCTATAACTAAGACAGAAAGGTGCAAATGTTGAACACTGACATTCCTTCTAATGAAGCTAAACTAGTCAAGGAATAAGAAGAAATGAATACAAATACCTTTAATAACATTTGTCCTTGCTCAATCCAGGGTGATATTGATCTCCAGGCTTCTCAGAAGGTCTTGCAATCGAGGGAACAACAACGACAAAACATACATCCTATTCCTACCATGATTAGCTTTGAAAAAGATCTATATAAAAGAATAAATTCATGAAACATACACGAACTTGAAGGAAGCAAGACACACACATATATATATATATATATATATATATATATATATTAATGAAAACAGAGCAAAGTGCTTACAACCATAGATGTAGATGCAACAACTTCACCAAGCTCTCTTTGTCCAGACCCTTTGCTCAAATGATCCACAAGTAGAATGACTATGATTCACTGATTATCTTCCTTATGAGATCATAAGTTTGATGCCTTCAATGTCTCTCCTTCCTTTTGAGATCATACGTTAGGTGCTTCTCAATTTCTCCATATATATTTTCACCATGAGGAGGCCTCCTTATATAAGCTTGGAGAGGCCCAACCACCTTAGAGATTCTTGGGATAGGTTGATGATATTTCTCCATCAGTTGTGGATCCTCCCTAATATCCATCCCTGATCTCAGATTCAAATCCAACTAACTCTAGAGATGAGGGGGATTTTCCCCTGATTTTCCTCAACAGTCAAAGATTCCCTCAAACAGGTCAACGCTCCCTAAAAAGGGTGCACAGAGTGTTGCAACGCTACCCCAAAGAAGGGTAGGGAGCGCTAGCACTTCCTGACAGTGGGTAGGGCAGTGTTGCCCCAAATTTCCTCAAAAAAACCAAGCTCTCCCCCAGAAGGGTGTACAGAGTGCTACAACGCTCCCCTAAAGGAGGGTAGGGAGCGATAGCACTCCCTGCCAGTGGGTAGGGGAGCGTTTCCCTCCAAACTTCATTTTTTAAGTGGTTTTTTTCATGGAAAAATATTTGTACTCCTCATCAAATGATTTCTCCTTCTTAAACTAGTTTTTGAAGGTGTCTTAAGTGTTCTTATGATGCCGTTAGAGACACAAAATAGGGAAGATGATAGTATGATGTTTGCGACACTTGTGACACTTGCGACCAAAAATGAGACACTAGTAATGACGACAATGGGTCATCATTGAAGTGAGTAATTTTTATGTGTAACACATCCTCGTGAACTCAGGCGGAGGATGACAAAATGGAAGAGTGAACCCCCAACACGACTAACTTCTTTAGCTTTAACCACATGTGCCCAGGTCGACACTTGTCTTCTTGGAGCTACATGCACTACATTTTCATTCGTTCCCCTTTCCCAGGAACTTAGGACAACACTCATCAATTGTCCACCTTAGCCTTTAGGAAATAATAATCAATTAATATCCCCTTTAGAGGTAATACCCCTAGCCTATCCCTTAGGCCCACACACTTAGCCTCCTCCCTTACCCAACCTTGTGGAAGCTTAGTCCCCCATCACTCTTTCTTCGTGGTTGGTCTCCATGCATCGATGTTTATATTTTATTAATGATCTGCATAATTACATATACAAAATCAGGCTCCTGGCCTTTAACACCTAGGATCTTCGGCCTAATAAAAACATAAGCCCACCAACTTATCAACACTCGGCTCACCAGCCTACAAAACATGTTTACAATTTATAAATACAACTGGGGCTCATCCTTAGGGATATTATAATCCCCTCCCCTTATTTTTTCACTGTCCTTAGTGCAAATTTCACACAACATCAACAACATTTGCCAAAATCTTCAAAACGATGCAGCTATTCTGTCTGCATAGCATCCTCAAGTTCCCATGTCACATCCTGAGGATTGTACCAGGTCCACTGGACCTTTATAAGCCCTATGGCTCGATTCCAGAGCTATTTTTCTTTTCCGGTCCAATATGCGCACCGTATGCACTTGCAAGATGCCTTCTTGCTCCACCTGAATCAATCAATGAAATATGAAACACATTATGTACAATCATGGATGCAAGTACTGCAAGCATTTATGTAATGTATATATATGTATATACAAAAAATTCTAATAACATTATAACCTGTATACAACCTACACATCATAAAATAAATAAAGAATTGTACTTATCTTTTGATTGAGAAGACCTTCCACCCCTGAGCAAGGTTATGACTCCATCGGGGCAATGGCTTCCCAAAATAGCCACGGTCCACAATCCATATCCACATGGTCTAGGCCAAGGTACCAAACCTCGACAACATTTCAACCCTGCAAACCTTAACAACACTCCAACCAACGGTCTTTCATTCCCCACATGCCTGTCCCACCCCAAGAGTGTACACCTTCACTATCACACAGTCCATCAGCTGCTACACCTCCCTTTCCTTTGGCTTCAGCAATAGGTCGTCTTAGGAAGTCTTAGAGCACCGTGTCTCTCGGAGTTCCAACTACCCTCAGATATTTCCAATCAAAATATTTCCCTAGCTACTCTTTGCAGTCCACATTCTAACTTTAATCAATATCATCTCATCTACATCACCCACATGCAGTTATCATGAGGAAACATAAAATAATTCATTTAGGAATTCCAATTAGTTCAAAAGGGAATTCAAATTTTTCCCCATAACATGAAATCCTATTTCATAGTTCATCTTGGTTGTTTCCATATTATGAATGAAACCATCCTTGTGGTTTTCCACAGGCACCAAAATGCATACCATTTTTCCTGTAATGCTTCCTCTTGCATACAACCAACAAATCGTCAGTATTTTCTGTACATCATTATTCAACATGTACAACACCTTATACAATGATCTTAGAATTGCTTGCACCTACAAATTCAATCACAATTACCAAACAACTTAACCACATAGAATGACTCATCATTCTATGCATATGCATGCTCATAATTAATAACAATGAGTTTATTAATTCAATTTTCTGAACAAAAAATTTTCTGTAGTCTCTATTCCTGTGACTACCTGACTTGCAACTTTCCTGTTGCAATGTTTAATAGTTCCTGAAATGTTCTCAACTTCATGAGTTAGCAATATTTCAGCCATTAGTATAATTATTTCCATGCAATAATATATATGCATGTACTTACAAACACATTCAATCAATGCATTTAGTATACAATTCTATCACTTACTATGCATGAGTACAATTCTCATTGCATACTTATTCAGTGCACCCTGCATTGAATTACATAATGATCTTTATCTTAGTCATGTATCTCACCATCCATAAGTTGGAATTCTGGCCAATGTGTTGACACATTCTCCACACACTTCGTATTGTCTTCCCAATTAATTTGATGCCTTCCTTTTCAACCCGAACACTACACCAAGAATATAATTTTGTGGTGTTCATTAGTGTTAGCAAAAAGGTTGCAGCCCAAGTTTTATTTAAAAGTAGGAAGATTTTAGTACTTGTGTGGCTCATAACCTTTCCATATCCATACCTTTCCATATATAACTAGGTCTTGGTTTCATACATGACTAGATTACTGACATTCATTCCTATAACCAGTTCTTATATTTAATTTTTTGGTTATTACCCCATAACCAAATTAACATGACATTCTACTATGTCAGTGTGTGCATTCAGAAGATAAAAATATTTAAAATAATACATGCCTCCAGCCTTTACCACATCCAGTGGTATGCATTCAATAATATAATCGTGTGATTTTATACAATAACTATGGCTGAGGAAATTCTTACCTAAATTTCCTTTCATCATTTATGAAAAAGGAGTAATAAAACTCATACCTGCATGACTGCCATTAACAAATTTTATACTACCTGAATGTCTGATGGAAGTAGAAGCTTTCATGCTTCTTTTATCAAACTTATAACCAACACTTCAGCTCTCTGTTGCTTCCCTTCTTATGTAGCAACACCATCAACAACACTTGCAAACATGCAAGCATTCTTTCTTCTGGCTGACCCAATCAAGCCATAACATACTTGCTGCCATAGAAATTGCAACAACTTCTTTCTCCCTATAAAACTTTTCCTGGTTGATCTCATAAGTCTACAATTCTTCCTGGGTTCTTGGATCTTCTTGTGCTCTCATTTTAGTCACTGTGATGACTATTTTTGTCCTGAGCACTTTCTAGCCAAACCACTCTTGGCTGCCTTTGCATTTATAGTCCCAAACTAAGTTGATATTAACCTTAAGCTTTCGTTAATTTCTTGGGTCCAACTAACCCAATCTTGTACTTGGATGAATCAAATTCCACACCAAGCTGTTTTATAGACTCTGGATTCTTCAACATCCCATTACTCTTCATGACTGAACTTCTTCAACCCTTTCTCGACGGAATACTTTAGTACTTGAGTTTTTCTTGTACTCTCCGCTTCTCTTTCGCTAGATGGACATCTATCTCATGATTTCTTCTTTCATTAGTTAGGACGTTCATGGAATTGACTTCATCCATGAGTTTTTCCTTGTCTACTTTGCATACTTGCCATCACATATTATGCTGATTATTATTTTTTAGCATTCCATTATTATTTGGATTCCTCTGATTCAACTTCTGCATGAACGAATTATAATTCCCTAAAATCTTCCTTCCTTATTCCCATTCTTTGCATTTCCATATGAACTTATGGTTAATTCATTATCATGTATTGCAGATGTATTTATCCACCTAGCATTCACATTTGATGTGATAGGATTTTCACTTGGACTATCTTCCCCAAACAAGAATCCCATTTGGGGTTTCCATGCTTCTTATTGAACCCAACATCTGATCCAACGACTTCTAAAAAATCTCAGATGTAGAATAAATAATTTCCCCTATCCTTCTTCTCTGAGCTAATGGATCTTATATCTTTTTTGGACCCTATCATAAGGTTCCTAGGTCTTCAGTACCTCCTTGATGCAGGTCCGAACCAGACGAAACCCACGAGCTTCTTTCCTAACCCCTCTTTCCTTCTTTAACATAGTTTCCGGGCACTAGCCCCTGTTTTCCTTGGGCCCTTAATTCGCATGGGATCACGACTGTGACCAAGTGTTAAATCAATAGGTTCTCACTCGATCCTTTGGCTTTGGGAATTTTCAAACACAACATAACAATATCTTGGAGTTCCGGATAACCGAACTCACGAAGTAGAGTGGATCAACAATCCACGTCTACCCAACATCCAACGATTGACACTCACTATGGAACCTCATGCGTCTGAGTTTCGAGACTTCGAAGCTTTGGGAGATACCACTGGAAAGATCAATGGTGTTTGTTGATTTGAGATCAACGGTCCTCGATTACTTCAGGACTTTGGTTATTTTCGACCAAGACCAGATCAAGGGTCCTTTGAACTCCTCCTTGATCAACGATTGAGATCTCCTTTGGGACTTCGACGCTTTCACCCTCTTCTTTCCTCCAGAGTGCTCCGTACCTGGAGTTCCAAATCTAACACCATGCGTCCACTTTCAGATCAACGGTTGTCCAACGGAGTGAATCTCTGTCTTCCACATGTCTCCTCACAGATCAACGATACACGTTCCTTCCTTCGGATAAAAGGCCCTTAGAATTTTTAGACTTCGACGCTTCAGAACATTCTGAAACACAACTTCACAAAAACCCTGGAGTATGATTCTCCGAAGTTTGTAATCTGGTGACACCTGTCCAAACCATATCAACGACTCACAATTGCTTCGGCTATTCGTATCTTCCCCAACCACAAACTTCCAAAGTGGTTCGCTTCAGTGTTTTGGATATTTCGCCACCTGTCAACGTTGACAATGGACGGTCCCAAATCACTTCGGGACTTTGGGACTTTGACAAGTCCACTCTCCTACGCACACAAGGTTTAAGTCTCGTGTGCTTGCCTCCAAATCCAACGATTGCTGGTCCTTCATGCTCATACCCAACAGATGGGATCTATTCCTCTCCTCTGTGCTTCCTTTTTTCTACTGGACATTGATCTAATGGTCCAGGCTCCTCCTTAGAGGTGACCTTGGGTGGTTACCTCACACAAACACACGATTGCGGGCACGCTCAAAGGTGGTTTGAGACCAAACTAATTTTCATCCTACAATTCACCTTGAGCCTACACACATCCTTTCTCCAAAACCGTGGTTTGGATTGTGGCCTGCCCTCAACTTCGTAAAGCTCGAGCACCTTCTATCCCCGTAATGCGAGGTGACCATCGATCTCACGATCTTGATGATGCTTCTAAACGAATGACCAAGATCTACCTCCAACAGTTTATATATCTTTGGACTTACAAGATTTTCTAAGCATTCAAAGGCTTCAACCTTTGCTCCTCCTTCAAGTCCGTCTATTGGGTCTCGTCTTCGCTCATGTAAGCGTTATCTCTTCTGAGCTTTATGACTTAGAATGAGTTTGTCTCCTACGCAATCCTTGCGTTATCTCTTCTGAGCTTTTTGAGTTACTCAATCTCCTAAGGGTCTGAGCCCTTCTGTTTCCTTTCAAAGGAAAACGTCGTGCCCCCCTGGCAAACTTCTGCTCAAAGCACACCTTGCTGAGCATTTTCTACAGAGTGTTCAACAACTCTGTGAGTATATTCCTCTGATACTCTTCTCCCTGAACTCAATAAAGAGTTATCTCTGTGAACACTTGCACTCACTCAATGCCTACCTGGCAGATCCCTACAAAGTTATCAGTGACTCTATCTCTCTCTTAACTCAACACAGAGTTCTTCCTATGCACTCCTTGCACTTCTACTGATGAAGGTTAAACAATATCTCTCCTAATCTTCTCTGAGGTTAAGTCACCTCTATCAACGCACTCCTTGCAGACAATGTGCACTCCTTGCACTTGCAACTCACATGAGAGAAACAATTGAAACTTCTTTGTTACTTCACCAATTCACACATTACTTTGTGGTCCGACACCGCTTTTGTTGTTGTTTTACGATACCACTACTCCTTCTAATCTTCTTAACATGACCAAGGTAACATATTGGCACTCAAGAAGGTTTACGAGGTCCAAATTTGGTTCCTCCAGACACAATTTCCACCTGAAACTTTGGGTCCAAAGACCACTTATCCAACCCATCCAGGTTCAACATTAAAACCTTGGCTTTGAACTCGAATTTTGTCTACTTCGACAAAAATTATTTCCGAAACTTTTGCTTCAACTTCCACTAACATGGCCCATCCAGGCTTAGTTTTGTAACCATGCTCTGATACCATATTGTAACATCCCCAACCACCAACAGGTCTGGGCAATGCCACTACTCAGATGCTTCACTTAGATCTGATACCATATTGTAATGTCCCCGACCATCAACCCCATTGTCGGGAAAGGTTACTACGCGGAACATTCTCATACTTATGAATATAACATGCATTAAATCAAATTAATGAATTTAACATAGATTTACCGTCATCATACAAAATTAATGGAATTAACAATAATTCATCATTGCAACAAAATACATGATAATATTACAAGCATCACAAACATGCATTTTAATTGAAATTAAACACATGATGATACTTATCTTTCAAACTGGAGTAACTCCACCAAATACATGCAGACCTTCCACGAACCTCCTAGCCTTAGACCACGCTGCTCATCACGCTCAGTAGTGGGTCACCCATGAGCTGGGACCAAGCTCCACCCAAGGTAAGGGAATCCTAGACTAGCCCAAGGTTACTGGAAAACTGCACAGAGAAACCAAAAGGATTCTCTCCAAGAGTCTTCTTACGCCCAATACTCATAGACTCTCATTCCCCACATGCCTGTTCCACCCGAGAGTATACAGCTTCACAAGAAAATTCCATCGGTGCTTCACCTCCCTCTTTGGGTCTCGACAACAGGACGAATCAGGAATTCTCAGAGCTTCGTAGTTGGTGCTGGACTCTCTTTGGGATAAAACCACTTCCTAACAGACTCTCTCACCTGGAGAGAGATGCTCATAGGCCTAACAACCTGCCTCTTCAACCACGGGCCTGACAACCCACTTCTTCAACACACTCCTTGACTCAGCACTAGCCAGGTGAGGACAACAACAACTGTTCAACATGCATTCACACAGGGATGACAGTAGAAACCAAAAATTGGGTATGGACGTCCAAAAATGGAAACAGTCAACACTAAGACACATCACGGCTCAGTAAGAATCTTCCGACGGTAGCGAGACTACCTCAATCGAGGAACTACGTGGCTGCAACAACAAACCGTTATGACACACACACATGGCATAGACATATCCAGGATGATCGGGCTTCACAGAAGATGTAGATCAGTCCACGGGTTCTCACTGGGTTCACAGGACACACAGGTCGGTTTTTCCACCTTCCCGTGAGTGGTTTCTCAGGTGACCGCGGATGTACAGAGGTCGGTGACAGAGACCAATGGGTTCAGATAGGCATCCTCACAAACTCAGGTGGAGGATGACAGAATGGAAGGGAGAACCCCCAACACGGTTGACTTCTTTATCTTTAACCGCATGCGCCCAGGTCAACTTAGGAAAACACTCATCAATTTTCCACCTTAGCCTTTAGAAAATAATAATAAATTATTATCCCCTTTAGAGGTAAGTCTCCTAGCTTAGCCCTTAGGCTCACACACTTATCCTCCTCCCTTACCCAACCTTGTGGAAGCTTAGTCCCCCATCACTCTTTCTTAGTGGTCGGTCTGCATGCAACGATGTTTATATTTTATTAATGATCTACATAATTACATATACAAAATAAGGCTCCTAGACTTTAACACCTAGGCTCTCCGGCCTAATAAACACATAAGCCCACCGGCTTATCAACATTCGGCTCACCAACCTACAAAACATGTTTACAATTTATAAATACAACTGGGGCTCATCCTTGGGGATATTACATCCAGCCTATACATGACGGCTATGAATCAGATTCTGATGTGGAAATCAACCATCCTGGGTCCATGGATGACATTTAGCAACATGTTAAAGAGAAGCATATAGTCATTGATATACACGAAGAGATCCCTTGCCCTCATCTAGCAGATGTTATCGGAGAAGACAAAGAAAAAGTGGATCAACAGCCTGCATCAACCTTTCACTCACCTGTGCTTTCCACAGACATTCAGCCAGAGGTGAGTAACCGTAATACAGAGCATGTTTTTTGTTAACAACCCAATAGGTTTTGTCACTTATTTTATGACTGTGTAGGGCAGTACATGGAGTGGCATTTTTTCCAGGTATTGAATCCTCCAAACTTTATCTTGCCTTCAACACTAGGAGGAGGACTGAAAAATGTAATCGATTCACTGTCACAGTTTCATTGTCTTTTATTGATCAGTGACAGAGTAAATAAGTTTTCAATTAGGAGGTTACTTGACTGGCTCTAGTGGAAGCCCACTTTCACCTAGCACTTTGTAAAAATTAGTTAGTCTAGGAGTGTACATAAATAAGCTCCTTCTGGAGCCCTTGTGTTTGTTTTCATTCTTAGTAGAGTAGTGTACATATCTCCCCATTTTCTTCAGTGAAAGTTTTGAGCTAGACTCCATAGCCCAACAACTAAGGCACTGGAGATGCGCATTCTTGGCAGCTCGCAGGGAGCATGCCATCCCCTGTGGAGTCAAATGTTATCACATAAGATTGTCAAGGGCCATAGATGTGTGTCGATATACCCGAGTTTGTAATTTTTCTCTATCTCTATCCTTTTCGAATCGACAAGTCTTAAGTTTGTCTCCTTTCGACGTGTAAAGTCGTCTTCTGTGTGCCCTTGTTCATTTTTGTGCCCTGGTCTCCCTCAATATATTAACTGAAAGAAATAGCGGCCCCAAGCCCCTCTATTTTATCCAAGGATGAACACTCGTCTCCTTTTTCCAGTCACTGGTCTCCCTATTTTCCCAACCCACAACCAGTCGTTTGAATCCTTGTTCACGCAAGCCGCAACCATGGACACAAAGTGCAACATTCAAAGAAACCCATTTCATGCTTAAAAGAAACAGGTGGTTTTAATATGTCAACAATAGAGATTCCAGGAGCAGTTTAGATCAGTGGCTCATGGGATTTCAGAATGTCAAAATCACACGAAGTATAGTGCCAGGGCAAAAGGTCCAAAGTCCCAAGGCCCAGAGAGAGCATGAGCCATTGATCTCGAGGGGAACAGGTGGCATCTGATACAAGTGTTCGGGGAAGTGAGTTCCGGGATTTTCAAAGTGAGAAGTGCGTGAAACTCCTAAAGAGTCAAGGCTCGGACTCCCGAAGTAGTTATGGACTGTTGATATCAAATCAATAGGAGCCATCGATCTTGGCAGCAACATATTCGAAAGCCCCGAAATGCTAAAGGTCCCAAAATGGATCTCGACTGTCCGAATCAAGAAGCCATACATCATCAGATCCGTCACTTCGAGAATCTTTCTTCGGGATTTTTGAAATGAGAAACATGCCAAGTTCTTGAAAATCCGAAGCCCGAACTCCCGAAATGATCTGAGCCATCCAAAGCAAGAAGACAAGTTGAGGCGGATCCCTCAGTGTTAAAGCTGCTGAAGGCCCAAAGTCCCAGAGTGTTAAATTTGTCGAAGGCTTGAAGTCCCGAAGTCCCGAATGGATCACAACCATCAGTCTGTGAGAAGCCACGCTTCACCAGATCCTTGGCTTTGAATTTTTTGTTTGGAGGCAGACGAGGTTGAAATTTGACTTTTCCGATAGTCGAAGTCCCGAAGGGATTTCAGCCATCGATCTATGATAGCCACACGTCATCTGATGCATCTCTACAGAGTATTTAATTGAAGGAGGATCCAAGGGACATGTGGCATAAATCCGCGAATTCTGGATAAAGCTCTGAAGTCAGTCTCGGTCGTTCGACTCAAGAGGACATGTGTCAATAGATCTCCAGCTTCGGGTAAAAGCACTAAAGGCAAACGAGGTTTGAGATTTGATTTCTCTGGAGTCTGGAGACCTGAAGGGATCTCGACTGTTGATTAGCAAGGGCCATGTGTCATCAGATCCATGGCTCCGGTGGATTTTCTCCGAGGAAAAGGAGGCCTAAGGTTTGAAAAGTCCGAAGCCCGAATCGCGAAGCAGATATCAATCGTCGATTCGAAAGGGGAAGATCTGATCCATTGATTTGAAAAGGGAAGATTTGAGCCATTGATCGTGAAGCCTCATCCAATATCACAAGGTCGACGGTCACGCTCAATTGTGGGGTCAGAAGAAGCTCGGGTTTTAAAATATTTAGGGTGGGCCGCAATCATAACCATTGTTTTGGGAAAGGGACGCATGGCGATTCATGGTGAATTATGGGGACAAAAGTTGTTTTCTTTCAAACCACCCTTGGTCACGCCAACAATCGCACAATTGAGTAGGGTCACGGCCCTAAGTCACATTGAAGAAGGAATAGGTAAACATGAGCTAGACCCCGAGCCCTGGAGAGCCAAATGCGTGGCGACCATTAACACAGATAAGTGGCACCCTTATGGTTTTGACATGTGGCACTCTTTTCAAGCATTCTCGTACATGCCTCTAGCCTATTTTCGAGTGACACCTATCACCTTTTCTTTCATAACACATCAACATGGTGACGTCAGGCCGCCATGTCAGATCATCCTCTAGGTGGTGTTATTGTTCAACATAAAAAAGTAGCATCCCCCCTCGAGAGCAGAATTTGGCCGATTCTAAAGTTGGGGGGTGGTTAAGCTTGACAATGGCTCTAAATCTAGTAGGTGCGTCAAGATCTTATATCGGGACCATATCTATGGCCACAGTTCATTGTGGGGATGCAACATGCTCAGGTGATAATTTTATTGAGCGGTCCCGCAATTGAAACCATGGTAAGTCGAAAGTGCTACCTGGTGAAAGGTGGTGGATGGTGGGCCCAAAAGAGATCTGAACCCAAACCACTTTGGAGAAGCCCCACAATCATATGTTTATATGGAGTCCTATCCTAGAGAAACACGTGGCCTCCCCCTGAGGTTTAAGTCTCGTTGAGTCCCCGAGGAAAAATAGTTAATGGAAGGCAGGTCGGGTGGTTGAAACCTTGACTCACTCAGTAATTAGAAGTATGGAAGAGCTGACCGTGGAAAACAGAGTTGTCAACCCAAGGTACCCCTGTGGATGAATTTTTCTGCAGTCCCATGCCAATCTGAGCTTGTGTCTGACAGAGGGATGCACACTCAGTCTGACAGAAGAAAGCATAGACAAAAGGCTTTGAATGTAGTAGCCAGGTCACACTACATTCGCTTCTTGATGACAACAAAGGTTAGATCTTGGTTAGCTTACTCGGAAGATGCACCTTTTCCTATTTGTTTCTAATTTTCCGAGATCGCACAGGGCATGGGGCAAAGAGAATACACAGATCTAAAAGAGTAGCAACCCATAAATAAATAATACAGAATCGAAATAAAACCAAAACACTATTCTGCAAAAATTTAAAAAATGCGTATTCAAACTTTATACCTCTAGATCTGACTGTAATGACCGTATCTTGGGAAAACAAAAATTTTTTTGAGTGAAAAAAAAAGTGTTCTTGAATGAAACGAGTGCTCTAGATGCAATGGAATAGTCCTCTCAGCCCAGAAATGTATGGAAATGGAAGAAAATGGAGATGAGGCAAATCGGCTTCAGGATCTCGATCTACAACAGGAGCAGGTTTTCAAACAACATTTGATACCATGTTCGACAACACATGTATTCCAACAGAGGATGAACATCTTCAGTAACCACTCACATAACTAGATCAAATATCAACACACCGATGTTTTCACTTGGTAAAACCCCTACGGGGAAATATCCACGGCCCCAACCAACACGACCACTTGGAGAAATTTATTAATGCAAAATAAAAACATTACAGAGAGATTTTACAAAGGAGTTTCTCACAATCGATCATCAACAAATGACCCTCCATGCTCTTTAAATATAGATCATGGACCAATTGGGTGTTAATCCACAGATCAATGGTCGTTAATATCGAGGAGAGTATGAACCATCAGATCACTCTATGTCGGGAACATATCATGACCGTCGGATTTTCTAACTACAAATGAACACTAAAGAAACACACTAAGAAACACACTTTTACCTAACAACACATTAGACCAAGTAGATCTTAACTAACTCCTAAGTGTATAAATATCCTAACAGTCTTTCCACCCTGAAATATAAGTGTAGACCAACTATCACTAACACTGTCACTATCATTGTCTTTGTCACAACCTCTGTCACTAACATTGTTACTGTCACTATCTTTGTCACATAAACCTATAACCTGTCAACCTAACACTGCATTTGACCTGCCACTATCATTGTACCATCAACTTGTAACTATCACTGTACCATAAACCTGCTATACCAAAACATGCTCCATACCATGAATCAACTATGTACCAACAAATGTAGTATAACATGCATCAATCGTGTACCATAAGATATGCCAAATGTAGATATCAAAACATCAATAATGAGTAGTCAATCATGTGCCATTGATCCAAATGGATCTTGAAAGGCTCAAAAATCAAAGTTCTCAAATGTTCAATAAAACAACATGATTGTGAAGTGCTCATCGCAAGCTTTCCAATGGCGCAAATAGATCAAAAAATGAATGTCGTATGAAAAAATTATGATAGTTGAAACATTTAGTCTTCTCCAACAAAAATCAAAGAGTCAATAGCAACATAACATGTGGTCGGTGATGTGGTTGCATAGGACTAAGAATGACGTAGTTGAATGTCATTTTGATATGTTATCATATTATAAACCCACCAAACCATAACTTAAGCCATTTTAAAAGATTCGAATCACCCATATGGAGTACTTTAAAACATTAAGTGGATTCGTTTAAAATATGATATGGTTTATAAAAAAAAAAAAAGAAAGTAAAACCCATATTACAAAATTTATGCCATATTATATGGCAACATGTCAACTAAAGGCTGACCCCATTTGAAAGATACACTCTAAATAATATTTTATAGACCACATATCATGTGATTGGAATTCCAGATAAATCGTGTCAAATCAAAGTTTAAAGGCCACAAAATATTGTAATATATATGGTTGTTATAACCATATAAATTCCAGTTATAACCATATAAATTCCAGATAAGTCGTGTCAAATCAAAGTTTAAAGGCCACAAAATATTGTAATATATATGGTTGTTATAACCATATAATATGTTCCCATTTCATAGTTGATGCCATGATGTTATATATATATATATGGTTGTTTAACCATATAAAAAGGCACTATATGGTTGAGTAGGGTCACGGCCCTAAGTCACATTTAAGAAGGAATAGGTAACCATGAGCTAGACCCCGAGCTCTGGAGAGTCAAATGCGTAGCGACCATCAACACAGATAGGTGGCACCTTTATGGTTTTGACACGTGGCACTCTTTTCAAGCATTCTTGCACATGCCTCTAGCCTGTTTTCGAATGACACTTATCACCTTCTCTTTCCTAACACATCAACATGGTGACATTAGGCCACCATGTCAGATCATCCTCCGGTAGGTGTTATTGTTCAACGTAAAAAAGCAGCGTCCCCCCCCCGAGGGCACAATTTGGACGATTCTAAAGTTGGGGGGTGGTTAAGCTTGACAGTGGTGCTAAATCTAGTAGGTGCATCGAGATCTCATATCGGGACCATATCTATGGCCACAGTTCATTGTGGGGACGCAACATGCTCAGGTGATAATTTTCTTGAGCAGTCCCGCAATTGAAACCATGGTAAGGCGAAAGTGCTATGTGGTGAAAGGTGGTGGATTGTGGGCCCAAAAGAGGTCTGAACCCAAACCACTTTTGAGAAGCCCCACAATCACATGTTTATATGGAGTCCTATCCTAGAGAAACACATGGCCTCCCCCTGAGGTTTAAGTCTCGTTGAGTCCTCGAGGAAAAACAGTTAATGGAAGGCAGGTCGGGTGGTTGAAACCTTGACTCACTCAGTAATTAGAAGTATGGAGGAGCTGACGGTGGAAAACAGAGTTGTCAACCCAAGGTACCCCTGTGGATGGATTTTTCTGCAGTCCCATGCCAATCTGAGCTTACGTCTGATAGAGGGATGCATACTCAGTCTGACAGAAGAAAGCATAGACAAAAGGCTTTGAATGTAGTATCCAGGTCACACTACATTCTCTTCTCGATGACAACAAAGGTTAGATCTCGGTTAGCTTACTCGGAAGATGCACCTTTTCCTATTTGTTTCTAATTTTCCGAGATCACACAGGGCATGGGGCAAAGAGAATACACAGATCTAAAAGAGTAGCAATCCATAAATAAATAATACAAAACCGAAATAAAACCAAAACACTACTCTGCAAAAATTTAAAAAATGCGTATTCAAACTTTATACCTCTGGATCTCACTGTAATGACTGTATCTTGGGAAAAAGAAACTTTTTCGAGTGAAACGAAAAGTGTTCCTAAATGAAACAAGTGCTCCAGATGCAATGGAACAGTCCTCTCAGCCCCAAAATGTACAGAAATGGAAGAAAATGGAGATGAGGTAAATCGGCTTCAGGATCTCGATCTACAACAGGAGCGGGTCTTCAAACAACCTTTGATACCATGTTTGACAACACATGTATTCCAATAGAGGATGAACATCTTCAGTAACCACTCACATAACCAGATCAAAGATCAACACACCGATGTTTTCATGTGGTAAAATCCCTACGGGGAAATATCCACGGCCCCAATGAACGCGACCACTTGGAGCAATTTATTAAAGAAAAATAAAAAGATTACAGAGAGATTTTACAAAGGAGTTTCTCACAATCGATCATCAACAAATGGCCCTCCATGCTTTTTAAATACAGATCATGGACCAATTGGGTGTTAAGCCACAAATCAATGGTCGTTAAGATCGAGGAGAGTATGAACTGTCAGATCACTCTATGTCGAGAACATATCGTGACCGTCGGATTTTCTAACTACAAATGCACACTAAAGAAACATACTAAGAAACACACTTTTACCTAACAACACATTAGACCAAGTAGATCTTAACTAACTCCTAAGTGTCTAAATATCCTAACAGTCTTTCCACCCTGAAATATAAGTGTAGACCAACTGTCACTACCACTGTCACTATCACTGTCTTTGTCACAACCTCTGTCACTAACATTGTCACTGTCACTATCTTTGTCACATAAACCTATAACCTGTCAACCTAACACTGCATTTGACCTGCCACTATCATTGTACCATCAACTTGTAACTATCACTGTACCATAAACCTGCTATACCAAAACATGTGCCATACCATGAATCAACTATGTACTAACAAATGTAGTATAACATGCATCAATCGTGTACCATAAGATATGCCAAATGTAGATATCAAAACATCAATACTGAGTAGTCAATCATGTGCCATTGATCCAAATGGATCTTGAAAGGCTCAAAAATCAAAGTTGTCAAATGTTCAATAAAAC
Organism: Picea glauca; assembly: GCA_000966675.3. NCBI lineage: Eukaryota > Viridiplantae > Streptophyta > Pinopsida > Pinales > Pinaceae > Picea > Picea glauca. The sequence goes on along the minus strand of JZKD02S1821178.1, from coordinate 555,369 downwards.
AACATGATCGTGAAGTGCTCATCGCAAGCTTTCCAGTGGCGCAAATAGATCAAAAAATGAACATCGTATGAGAAAATTATGATAGTTGGAACATTTAGTCTTCTCCGACAAAAATCAAATAGTCAATAGCAACATAACATGTGGCAGGTGATGTGGTTGCATATGACTAAGAATGACGTAGTTGAATGTCATTTTGATATGTTATCATATTATAAACCCACCAAACCATAACTTAAGCCATTTTTTAAAAGATTCGAATCACCCATATGGAGTACTTTAAAACATTAAGTGGATTCGTTTAAAATATGATATGGTTTATAAAAAAAAGAAGTAAAACCCATATTACAAAGTTTATGCCATATTATATGGCAACGTGTCAACTAAAGTCTGACCCCATTTGAAAGATACACTCTAAATAATATTTTATAGACCACATATCATGTGATTGGAATTCCACATAAATCGTGTAAAATCAAAGTTTAAAGGCCACAAAATATTGTAATATATATGGTTGTTATAACCATATAAATTCCAATTATAACCATATAAATTCCAGATAAGTCGTGTCAAATCAAAGTTTAAAGGCCACAAAATATTGTAATATGTATGGTTGTTATAACCATATAATATGTTCCCATTTCATAGTTGATGCCACGATGTTATATATCATTGTTTAACCATATAAAAAGGCACTATATTATATATTACATGCGATATCACTATATTGTGGGTGCCACGATGTTATATATCATTGTTTAACCATATAAAAAGTCGTTATATTATATATTACATGCCATATCACTATAGTGTGGGCACTTTATAATATATGCCACAAATTTATGGTAAAAAGTGGATCGGAAACCTTATAATAAGGTTTATTTAAACGCTGCTACCATATATTTTGGCCCGATTATAGGACAAAAAGGTGGGAGGTTGGGATTCGACCTCCCCACCTCATCCTTTTCAATCCAAAAGCTAAACCACTGCACCAAGGAGTCAGATAATGCAAATAATTTTAGAATAGTCAGTTTTATCCACGAAAAACCAACGAGCTAAAGGAACTTTGGAGGCCATTTGTGGGAGTTAGAGTTAGCCTTTTTCAGTGTCGTCGGTTGCGTTGGATTATTAAGGTCGAGAAGAACACAGAGAAACCATTTTTATGTACATTTTGAACATTTGAAGAAATTAATAAGAAAGCCTCCCCCACTGCGACAAAGGCTCGAAGACGTAGGCAACCTTACCGAACTCCGTTATCAAGCTTGGTGTTATGGTTTGTTGTTCCTTATGTCTATTTTTTGTTCTGTATTGTTTAATATGGCTGCAAATTTCTTTCATTAAAATCTCCTTCCTCATTTAAGTCTTTGAATGGTAATTTAACACATGCTTAAAAACCAACCAAGTCTTTAAAGATAATTTTCAGATCAGCCATGTACTAGAACATCAATCACATATAATAGTACCATATACCATAGCATCAATCATGTATAGACTTGTACCATATCATCAATGCAGTGCCTCAAAGAACCAAACCATGTGCTTCATGCATATGCCACCATACATCAAGTGTATGCCTCAACCATACATCCACATATCAAAGATGAACCATAACAATCATGTCATAACCAGATACAAGAATAAACCTTAATCAACCATGTAGCCAATATGTACCTCAATCATGTGCCAAAACAAACATACCTTAAGCATGTACCATATCATAACCAAATATAACCATCACGACAAGCACATAAGCATACCAATACCTCTGTAATTGAACTGATACACAGTAGATCTGACCTATAAGCTCACTTATGACTTCTGGGACCTGGTATAAGAATTATCCCCAAACTTGTCCTGTCCTTGTGGGCCTAAGACATCATGTCACGTGGGGCCTCACGTGACAAGACCTAAGCAACCTGCAAGGGTGCCTCATGGGACATTAGTACTCTGACCCGTGGGGGTCAAATAAACTAGGGTTTCCTCAACAAACTTCACTCTCCTTTGAAACCCCAAATCTCTTGCACTTCTCACTCGTCACTACCTCAAATATCACCGAGGCAAACTTGCCAAATAGATCACTAGTTCACTAGAAGATGTTCAATATAATAAGTGAGTGAATGTACTTGTGAATGACTCCTTGATGTTTATTTATAATTTTTCTAGGTAACCTATCTTCTTAATCTTAGGGCCTTCTAGACTTTCTTGTTATAACCACTTTACCCTTTCATTAAAGACTTTTAACCAACTAGGGGCTTCTTGACCATTCTTCGAGGTTTCTAACTTCACAAGACCACAACTCCTCAACCATTAGGAACCCAGTGGCGTACCACCTATTAACGAAAATGGCATGATGAGGAGGATCCATCCATGAGTGACTTACATACTTTTACACCATCCTTCATGACCATTTTCCTCGATCAAATACAAGTTCCATAACCATGCCTTTGGGGATACTAGACTTCTTCAAAGCTTGACATCAATGAAAACCAATATTTCAACAATCTCCCCCTTTGGAATTGATAGAAACACTTATGGCATGGTAACATTCATGCTACTGCTCATGCTCCCCCTGTGACCATTTCCTGTGACCATTGCGCCCCCTGACTTCATGTATATGTTATTTCTCACTGTTTCCATGCCTTTGTTATCTCTCCCCCTTTGACATCAATGGAAAAGGGTAATTCTCCTTTGTTTCTATGCCTTTGTTATTTCTCTTCCCTTATCTGCAAGCCTCTCCTTTCTTTTCATGGTGCTTCCTCATGTAAAAAATTTGATGTATATGAAAATAATTCAAAAGATTCTTTACTTGTATTCTTCAAGTCTTTTGGATATCTCCCCATGTCTTACTGTGTCCAATGTTGTGTGGATCATTGAGGGGCATACACTACTCCAAGTTTCTATCAAAGATACTCAAAGGTCTCCCTCAAAAGGGGTTTGGTGAAAATATCTTCAATTTGGTCTTTTGTCCCATTGTATTCTATCTTGATGTTCTTTATTTGTAACCTATTCTGGTAGAAAGTGAAACTTGATCGGAATATGCTTCATCTTGGAATGCATCACTCGATTCTTAGAGACATAGTATTGAAAAAGGATCATCATACTTCATTTGTATATCCTACAAGGTTTTCTTCATCTAGAGAACTTGAGTGCAACATGTTGTCGTTGCAGTATACTATGTTTTTTATGTGGACAAAGATATTGATGATTATTTCTTGCTTAACCATGATACCAGATAATCACCTAAGTAGAAAGATGCTCCACTTGTACTTCTTCTATTGTCAGTACAACCTGCCCAATCTATATCTTTGTAAGCTACCAAGGATAAATCATTCCCTTTTGGATACCATAACCCAAACTCTTATGTTCCTTTGAGATATATGAATATCATCTTTACTGCCATAACATGTGTTTCCTTTGGTGATGCTTGAAATCTTGTAAACTATCCAACTTCTCGCATCAAATCTGGTCTAGACGATGTCACATAGAGTAATATGCCAAACATTGATCTATAGAGTCTCTTATCTGCATCCTTAGAATCATCATCCTTTCTTAGCTTGCAATTGGTCTACATAGGAGTACTCATGGGTTTGCAATATTCCATCCCAAACTTCTTTAGCATTTATATGATATACTTGGCCTGAGAGATGAAGATACCTTTATCACACTGACATATCCGTAATCCCAAAAAGAAATTCAACTCACCAAGAAGAGACATTCCAAACTCATTCTGCATGTCTTTGGAAATTTTTTGACTTGAATCCTATCATCATCGCTTCCAAATATAATGTCATATACATAAACTTCAATTATCAATATACTGTCTTGATCCACTTTTATGTAGAGACAATTTTCTGCATTTCCCTTCCCGGATCCTTGTTGTTGAAGATACCTGTCCAATCTTGAATACCATGCTCTGGGGGCCTACTTAAGTCCATAGAATGCTTTCTTCAACCTACACACATAGTTTTTATTCTCTGATAGTAAAAATCCTTCTGACTATTTGATGTATAATTCTTCTTCTAATTCTCCATTTAGAAAGGATGACTTAAAATCAATCTGATATACCTTGAATCTTTTAGAACAAGCATATGCCAACATCAATCTGATTGATTCCATCCTAACAACTAGGGAAAATGTTCAAAATATATGCCTTCAACCTGAGTATATCCTTTGCATACTAATCTTTCTATGGTTACATGTCCATCTTTGTTCAATTTGTTTTTGAATATTATTGAA
>JZKD02S1821178.1:534868-545517 GCA_000966675.3 Picea glauca | reverse complement strand
TTCTTTGCCAATGTTCATATAAGTTTCATCATTTTTCACAATAGTCTTAACACCATCAGTTGCACTACCATACCCTTTTGATTAAATCAATCCAGTAAAAAGAACGCTAATTAAAATCAACTAGACTTTATGTTTTATAGGGTTCATCAACTAGTCTAGGTTAGAGCCTTGATTTAGGCTGGAGAGGAAACTCTTCAAGGCTGCAAAACATACATAAGAGTCTCTGATAGGGAGTGTCAAAGTCCAATATCATGAAATTTATCTGGGACCCCCCTCTAACAAAAGGGATAAACAGGAGGTCGCATGTAGAAAGGTAGCGGAGATAACCCCTCCAAAGCTGGACCAATCGTAGTGGAGAACACATATAGAGGGATTTCCTTGGGATTCTGTTGATTGCATTTTCCATGGAGCTTCGTGGGTCTCGAATCCATTCGAGGTCCTCAATTTTCTTCCAGACCACTTGCCTTCGATACACTTGATAGGTTTCAAGCTTGATACCCTTCTCAACCTAGTTGCCTATCTTTTTTAGAGACATACACAGGTGACTGCGGGGGTATACCATGGTACCTAGGGCAGACATCGGGCCACGCTTTGCAGAGTATACCCGGAGGGTGCTTTCATTTTCAAGTTGCACTTGCACCAGTAAGTTTCTCTAGTGTTGGTTGGTGTAACTGTTCTTCCAACTAGTTAGTCATTTTCTTGATTTGCCTTTAGGAACTTTTAGTGTGTGCTCTGTGCTGCCTAGTTTTCCATAGTGAGTTAGTTAGTCATGGATTTGGGTCTCTGACCTAGGGTGGTATACCTCCCACTCCATCAGTCGTGAGGAATTTTTGGTCTTCCGCTTAGAAACGTGGAACCGCCTTTTTATAGGTGTTGTTTTGGTACCACTGGTTCTTCAGAGTTAGTGTTTGAGACTTTTACGGATTTGAACGATCCCACAAGGGGAGAACCTATTCATAAGATATTCATGGATAAATTTCGCAACCATACCAACCAAGGAACCCCTTTGCAAGGGGATTCTTGTGCTTTTCCCTTCTTCAGAAACATTGGTGTCCCTTTGATGGCCACTTTGTACATTCCTGGGTTGAATGTGGGATTACCGGTTTGGTTGGGTACCATTCCAAATGTCCCAAATGCTCTTGACGCTTATTAGTTAATAATATTAAGTCATGAGCACCTTTTTAATGTTTCTTTGTCAGCAAAGTCTTCTCCTCCTCCTTCTCTCGCCTCTGGTGAAAGTACAGTAACTAGTAACCGTAAGTCTAAACGAAATAGAAAGAGGAAGAATAGGAAGAATAAATCACCAATCTATGCGAGTCATGTTGGAGATCGGTCGACAAACTTTGCAATTCACGTTGAAGACTAACACCCAGCCTCTGCAAGTTATGTTGGGGGAAATCACCCACCCTCTGCAAGTCATGCTGGGGGAAAAAGTCCAGTCCCTGCTAGTCATACTGGCAATAGGTCTGTAGCCTCTGCGAGTCATGTTATCGACCCATCACCAACCTCTGCAAGTCATGTTGGAGATGTGCAACCAACCACTGCTAGTCATGCTGGGGGAATTAATTCTGTTGTAAGTGGGAAATCTCCTTACAGACTAACAAATAGGGTTATATTATGCGTGTAGATATGACCAAAAGAAACCTACTTTCTACCTTCATCCCCAGACCTAATCCCCATTTCTTTCCAGCAAATACATGGTTAGACCAACATACCTTGTTCTGGGTGTTCGATGTCGATCCTTCTTCATGCTTGATCGCTTGTTAGTAGCTCTCCTCCCAAGGCCGACCTGCATACAAAACAAGCAAAAAACTACACATGCATTTTACCTACAGATTAATGGGTTAGAGATTCAAACATATATTTAATAAACTATGAAGAACTCATAAAGTGGGACGGGGAAAACATTTCTTTATTAATTTTAATGAATCAACTTACAATGTCAAGATCGGCCACTACTCCGTGAACCTAATCCTGGACTCCTCTTCAAATGTCCTCCAACTTCTTTTCTCTGTATTGCTCCTTGCACACTGATGGCTAAAGGGTTGGGACAATGGGAATGTGAAATTGAGTAGAGTTTCTTTACTATCATTCTCCTCTTTCCAAATGGGATCCCTACCCCTTCTTTTATAGGCTAGAAGGAGCTAGGTATTTGGTTGAACCCTCGGCCATGCTTGGCCGGAAGTTTTAGTTAACTCACCCAAAGTTGTGTGTTCCATCAACAACTTTCATTTTTTTGTTCTTTTTTAGGTACACACGGGCTATTTTAGTTCAGCTAGCATGTACACATGTGCAGTAATGGAGTAGGGAACGTGGGCCTTTATAAAAGAGTTTTTTTAAAGAGTTTTTCAGTAATGTTTTGGCAAAGAAGGAATCTGAGATGGCCTACTGCTAGGTAAGCATGTCTGGTGCAAATTTCTTTATTACTTTTAATGAATCAACTTACAATGTCGAGACCGGCCACCGCTCCGCAAACCTGATCTTGGGCTCCTCTTCAAATGTCCTCCAACTTATTTGCTTTGTATTGCTCCTTGCACACTAATGGCTAAAGGGTTGGGACAATGCGAATGTGAATTTGAGTAGAGTTTCGTTACTATCATTTTCCTCCTTCCAAATGGGATCCCTACCCCTTCTTTTATAAGCTAGAAGGAGCTAGGTATTTGGTCAAACCCTTGGCCATGCATGGCCGGAAGGTTTAGTTAACTCACCCAAAGGTGTGTGTTCCGTTGGCAACTTTCATTTTTCCGTGCTTTTGTAGGTACATGCAGGCTATTCTAGGTCAGCTAGCGTGTACACGCGTGCAGTAATGGAGTAGGGTGCATGGGCCTTTATAAAAGAGGCTTTTTAAAGAGTTGTTCAGTAGTGTTTTGGCAAAGAAGGAATTTGAGATGGCCTGCTGCCAGGTAAGCATGTCTGGTGAAAACTAGGGTTATAACAGATGCCCCCTAATGTGTGAGGTCAAAAGAGCATCTGATGGCTGAAATACATTAGCAATGTTTACTGATGTGCCGAACAATTGAGCCTAAGGATCAGGAACCAGGAGGCGCCATCTGCAAAATAACAATTGTCTCACCGAGGTGAGCATACCCATGCTTGGGATAAAATAGAATCATGGCTACCAATCAAATATAATGTAGATCCATGTCATATAACTATATAAAGAGTAGCCGCAAACAATACACAACGGTGCTACATCTCAAAATAAAAAAGATATACATATAGAGTATCCATCTTCTAGAAGATGATACGGCCTGATGGCTGGAGATAAATGATCTACCTGAACCAATTTCATACATGAGTTGTAGCCCCCATTGGAGTCTTCTTTAAGCCCTTTTCAGACTCCCTAAAAATGAAAACATTGTCAAGTGACCTTGTTTCTTCACACTCATTAAATTGGTCCAGAAGAACGTTCCTTACATGGGTCTTCTTTTAAGCCCTTTTCAGACCCTCTAAACATGAAAAGATTGCCGAGCGATCTTGTGGCCTTTCATGCTTGTTAAACTGAAATTTGAAGTCACATCTATTCGACGATAGTTTAACCCTTTTTCTGTCTGGACGGTCAACTGTATGAACAAAGGTATACTCTAAGGAACTTTAGTTCTCTAGAAGAGTTCCCTCAGGTATAATTTTAACCCTTTTTCAGGCCCGAGGGACTAAATTTACGAAAAATGAACCCCCACGGAGTCCATAGTTAAGCTCTTTTCAGACTCCCTAAAATTGAAAAGATCGTCGAGTGACCTTGTTCTTTCACACTCGTTAAAATGGTCCAAAAGAACATTCCTGACGGAGTCCATAGTTAAGCTTTTTCCAGACTCCTTAAAAGTGAAAAAATTGCCGAGTGATCTTATCTTTATAACACTCGTTAAAATGGTTTTGAATAGATGTCTTGTCGGTGCTAGTTTATCCCCTTTTCGAACCGACTAGACTACCTTTGAAAAAGGTACCCCAATGGAGTCTCCTTTTACGTTTTTTCAAACTCTCTAAATATGAAAAAACGCTGAGCTTACCTTCTCTGGGCTCATTAAACTTTCATTGAAGGACGTTACCATTGTGTGTTTTATTAATCGCAGTTGCATACCTGCATATTTGGCGTAATGTCGGCTCCATGTTTCTCTGAACTGAACCATTTGAAGCATGCCTTATACGCAAGCCCTGTAGCACTTTGCCTCTGCGTCTTGACACCTTTGGCCCCTGGAGGATTTTTCCCGAGTGTCCTTTTATTGCATATGTCCCTTTTCCCTGAGCATCCCTATGTACCATACACTTGGAACTAGTACATTTGTGACACTCGATCCCCCTGTGTAACGTAACATTATTTTATTCTTTTTCCAAAATTATTGAAAAAAGACAAAAAAAATCAAATATACCCCAAAAAGAGGAAGGGAAAAGTATTTTCTTCATTGGAAGCATAATGAGTCTCCCTTGGATAAAGCACATCTATCTATTTGTTCATCAAACCCTGGGATTTAATATGACCTTAGGAAGCTTTTCTCGTTACATAGAGCTGTGTCCTCCTCCATTTGGTTATTCTTCCAAACATATGGAGAGTTTACGTTGCCTCCTACCTCGTAAAATTATGTTAATGCCATGCTGCCTGAGTCTCATCTTTTGTTGTGCTGTTGTCCAAGGGAAATTTTTCACCAAGCCTGAGTCGGCCCCTCTGCAACTTGTCTCTTTCCCTCATACCCGACCATCCTGAATCTCCAATCAAGTCCTTGTTCGAAATCAATGACGCCTTCAGTCTGATCATCAAGATTATCTAGTCCATGACCAACGAGCCGTCGAAGACCTTTGGATAGTGTATTCGTACACTCATATTACACTCCTACTTGACTTTTGAATATTTTGAAGTTGTTTCTCGAGCTCTGAAGATCTCATCTCCAGCCATCAGGCCGTATCAACTTCTAGAAGATGGATACTCTATATGTATATCTTTTTGATTTCGAGATGTAGCTCTGTTGTGTATTGTTCATGGCTACTCTTTTTATAGTTATTTGACATGGATCTATAGTGTATTTGATTGGTAGCCATGACTCTATTTTATCTCAAGCATGGGTATGCCCGCCTCGGTGAGACAATTGTTATTTTGCAGACGATGCCTCCCAGTTCCTGATCCTTGGGCTCAATTGTTAGGTACATCAGTGAAGATTGTTAATGTATTTCGGCCATCAGATGCTCTTCTGACCTCACACATTAGGGGGCATCTGTTATAACCCTAATTTTCACTAGACATGCTTACCTGGTAGCAGGCCATCTTAGATTCCTTCTTTGCCAAAACAATGCTAAACAACTCTTTAAAAAACCTCTTTTATAAAGGCCCAGGTGCCCTACTCCATTACTGCACGCGTGTACATGCTAGCTGACCTAAAATAGCCCACGTGTACCTACAAAAGCACGAAAAAAGGAAAGTTGCCGATGGAACACACACATTTGGGTGAGTTAACTAAACCTTCCAGCCATACATGGCCGAGGGTTCGACCAAATACCTAGCTCCTTCTAGCCTATAAAAGAAGGGGTAGGGATCCCATTTGGAAAGAGAAGAATTATAGTAAATAAACTCTACTCAATTTCACATTCCCATTGTCCCAACCCTTTAGCCATTAGTGTGCAAGGAGAAATACAGAGAAAAGAAGTTGGAGGACATTTGAAGAGGAGCCTAGGATCAGGTTTGCGGAGCGGTGGCTGGTCTCGACATTGTAAGTTAATTCATTAAAAGTAATAAAGAAATTCTTTTCCCATCCCACTTTATGAGTTCTTCATAGTTTATTAAATATATGTTTGAATCTCTAATCCATTAATCTGTAGGTAAAATGCATGTGTAGTTTGTTTCTTGTTTTGTATGCAGGTCAGCCTTGGAAGGAGAGCTGCTAAAAAGAGATCAAGCATGAAGAAGGATCGACATCGAATGCTCGGTACAAGGTATGTTGGTCTAACCATGTATTTTCTGAAAAGAAATGAGGATTAGGTCTGGGGACGAAGGTAGAAAGTAGGTTTCTTTTGTTCATATCTGCATGCATAATATAACCCTATTTGGTAGTCCGTAAGGGGATTTTCCACTCACAACAGGCCTGCCATTGAGGAATGTAGGTCCCAAGGTACTAATTGGTTTCTAGGTCTAGTTCCCGAATAATGTGCCGAAGTCAACATGAATAGACTTTTCCCAAGAGGGTCTTGATGTATCCCCCATGAATGACACGAAACTGACACAGAGATGTAAGTTGGTGGATCAAATGAACATGGATTGACACGGGTATTGAAATAGGAAATTTTTGATGGTTGACTCTTGAGGCAGATACTTCCATTGAACACTGAGGCACAACAACATTAACATGACATAGACCAAAACATGATGATGCAGTGGATACTGTGACTTTCGTCGGGTGACCTAAAGGAGTAAGAAAACTCAGAGGATTGGTTTAGTGTAGAGGTTCAACGGATTAAAATGTGTGCAAAGACAAAGTGCCATGTTCAAGGGTGACCGTAAGAGTGACTTGTAATATTTTCAAAAACTGCTTGGCTTACTTCTTTCAAATTTTTCCCCCATCCAGATGGACGAGTACCTCTTTTTAAATTTAATGAGCTTGAGGAGGGTAACACATGCTCGATATAACTCACCTTCGGTAAGTCATTTTTCCTTTGTTTAACGAAATGGAAGAAGTAAGAGTTCAGTCCCATATGGGCCCTTCAATGTATGATTGTTTAACGAGTCCAGAGAAGGTAAAATTAGTTTTTTTTCATGTTTAGAGAGTCTGAAAAGAACATAAAGACGACTTCAGTGTTATCCTTTTTCTTAATGTTAGTATCGTGAGGAAGAAAAAGAGATAAATTATTAGTCGAAAGACGCCCTTTCAAACCTTTTAACAAGTGGGAAAGGAAGCAATATCACTCGACAATCTTTTCACTTTTAGAGAGTCTGAAAAGATCTTAAAGACGACTCCAGGGGGTTCCTTTTTCGTTTATCCATGCGAGTCCAAAAAAGAGATAAAAGGTTACTCGGTGCATTCTCATGTTTTTTCGAGCATGAGAATGAAAGAAAGACCATGCTCGTTAATGTGAAAAGATGAGAAACGAACGAAAATGATTCAAAACCTGCCAATAATGACAAAACTGCCCACCAGGGTATTAATAATTCCTCTGAAATATTTCTCAAAAACCCAAAATAACTATGCGTTTGGAAAAAATAAAATTTTATAATAGTAACATCAGGTAAAATGTCAATTACCATTTCATTTGTGCAAAGATTTGTAGCAGTGGAGAAATTGAGCTTTGGAGAGTGATTCTTTCATTCATCGGTGCTAGAACTATGATCAAGTATTTTTGTCGCCGTCTGGATCAGGTTGGTTCTCTTTCCCTTCCCTTCAATTTGCATGGTTTACAATTTGTTTTTAGACAATTATTGGGCTTTAAAAGTGATGTCCTGGGTTGAATTATTGCCCAAAAGGGCTCGATGCTCCCCTAGAAGGATAGGGGGAGTGCTTCCAGATTTTTCAGTGCTTCTCCAAGTTCAATGGGAATGCGCTAGCGCTCTGATGTAGGAATGAAGAGGGCGCTGCCCAAAAACGCACAAAAATTCCCAAAAATGCCAGTGCTCCTTCAAAAGGGTAAGAGAAGAGTTATGAAAACATGATAGCGCCCTTGTGTCTCCTTTAAGGGAGTGTTGTCTCTCTGGTGGGAGATTAAAGGGAGCACCGGAACCATAAATAAAGAAAAAATATTTTGAAGTTTTTAATTGCCCAAAAATTGTCAAAATAGCATGACTAATGATTTTTATTGATGTTGATCATAGGTAAATTTGTCAAAAGTCATGATCAAGTGGAAAGAAGGAGAGGATGAGCTCGATGATGTGGCTACCTTGCAAAGCCCTCGATTAAGGGCCACATTAAGAAATTGCGGTCTCCTCAAGTTCTTTAAAATGAAAAAGATGAAGAAAGAGGTTCTTATTCTCGAGTATATGATCGGGCTGTGGAACAAGGGTTCCAAATTGGAACACAACTTCTTACCATTGAGTTGGAAGATGTGTATTTCCTAACCAGATTCTCAAAGAGAGGGGCTCCCGTTATTTTATCTGGACAGAGGGCAGTTCCCATGCCTGTAGAAGAGTACTTGCCAAACCATTGTGTCCCAGGATCGAGACTGGTAGGAGGTAGGATCGCGATAAAAGACATCAGGGATCCACCCCTTCGATCCATTCTATTTGACATTACGAGTATAGCGGGTAGTACCATCTCACACTTAGTTTCAATATCACATGTGGCCTATGGTTTACAGTGTCTGGAGCCAACACTGTTTAACTAGAGTGCAGGGTTCCTTCAGAATGTGAAGGAACATATTTCGAGATGCAGAGCAGGGAAACATAAGTAGTTAGAATATGTTTCATTTATGGTTTCATTATTTTTAGAGCACATTCCTCAGATTTCATTACCAGTACGACCAGTGGGAGAACCATGTATGGGATGTTGGACTAGTCTATATCTGAGGCTAGGAACAAAGTAAGAGTTCAGGTTCTTTGGTGACTTCTTCGCTTGGCTGAGATGCCAATTGATCATGATAGAAGACTTCCCATATGCTGAAGTGTATTTTCGAGGGAGCATGGACTTGGTCCTTCTAGATGGGGTGGACTGGGATGCATAAGGTGAGAAACCAAAAATAATCTTGTCAAGTGTTTTTATTTTTATTTTATTTTAAAATATATTATTTTTTTGGGTATGTATAAGAGCTTTTAATAGACGTAATGTTTCATCATGAAGATAAGGGAGCAACACGTATGACAGAGATACCAACACTGGGGCATCGTGGAGATTCTCATATAGCAGTGGCTCATGAGGTAGCAAGAGGGGGAATCCGGGAGGTTGGAAGAAACCTCCAAGGTCTCATGATGGGTGTCCCTCCTCTTAGGAGGTGGGATGTGCCCTTACATCTACAGAGACACACCGCGGGAGTTTATGAGAGTATCAACTCTTTATTGAGATGAGTAGCCCACACAGTATTGTGCTACTCAGAGCACAATGTGATGCGGGAGGATTAGAACACTTCCCTAATGTTTTTTGTATAGTCTGTATGACAATGTTTATGGGTGTGAGGACCCGATATTTTTCCCTTCTATGTAATTTTTGATGTAATCAAACATTTTCTATCACGCCGTATATTACTACATTTCCGAGTTTTGAAGTGACAAATGATGTTTGCAAATAATGATGTCTTTATGTGATGCATTTTAATTTACATGTGATGTATGATTTATTTCCTTTATGAAACCTCATCTATGTGCGAGATACCGATCCATTATGTAATTGGCTAACGAATCTGAAGTTGCATTGAGTTCTCTTGGTATGTGTCTGTATTCAATAAAATCAAACATTCTTTCAAGACAATGAACGTGTAGATGGAGACATAGTAGGATAGGATTGTGAATAATGTAGATTCGGTTAAGTTGACAGACCATGAGTTGAGAGTCTAGGTTAACGATCATATGAGAAATACCTAGGGAAGAGGCTTCGGTCAAAAGTCTGATGACAACATGATATTCTGCCATGTTGTTAGTTGCCGATCCTAAGAAAATACCTCCTAAACCCACCAACTCATCAGAGTGGTAAATGACCCAAGCTGCAGAAGCAATGTTTCGGGTTTCTGGGTGTGTCGACTAGTGCCATCCACAAAACCGACAAAGATAGGAAATGAATATGCCATTTGCACATGCAAACACAAGACACCGTATGAGTGGCTAAGGAAAAACTCATGCACAAAAGAGAAAAATACACACCAAACTAAAAATACAATAGTTTATAAAGCACGCATGCTAGATGTTGTATGCATAGTACTTCTTAAGGTAAAGCCTGTTTCGAGGCTCACCTAGGGAGATTTCGTTGTAGTCAACTAGCTCATAGGCACCTTTATGTAAAACACGTTTCACGATGTAAGGACTATGCCACAAAGGTTCTAACTTCCTTGTCCCTAACTTATCATGAGCCTGGTTGTAAACGAGGACTAGGTCTCCTTCTGCAAAAGTACGAGAATGGACATATTTGTCGTATTGATTCTTGATTCACTTTTGATGCATCTCATTAGCAAGAGAAACATCATGACGTGTTTCATCCAACCTAGTCAGGTGTAAGAAGTGCTATTCTTCAGCATAAGTGTGAGGTAGGATTTCTACTTTGAGTTTCAACGAGGGAATTCCGCACTCTACAGGTAAAACAATTTCTATGCCATATACTAACTGGAAAGGAGTGAATCCAGTAGCAGTTTTCACTGAGGTACGGTAAGCCCAGAGAGCGGAGAAAAGTTATAGATGCCTGTTATCCACATTTTTGGTCATCAGGATGATGTCATGATAGTGTCAGGATGATCGAAAATCAAACTCTTTATTAAGAACATTTTCATGAGGAAGGTTACACTTGTAAGTTTCCAGAAAGCATAGTTTAAAAGATAGTTCGCAGGCTGCATATATACTCGCCTGCGGGAATCCTTAATTCCCATAGGATGCCTTCAGCTTGACTACAAACTTCTCACACTGTACTTGAAGTCAGGGTGCAGACATGTTTCTAAAGAAGGAAAATGGATGAGTTCTCGATTCTTCTAGAAAGAATCTTCTAGAAGGATGAGTTGGCTTTCGAATGGTTGGCAAAACACTGACTTTCCAGATATCTTGG
>JZKD02S1821178.1:475100-509507 GCA_000966675.3 Picea glauca | reverse complement strand
ACTTTGACCTTTTGGGGCTTCTAGATGACATATGAGGGTCCTCCAACTTCGTAAGGCCATAACTCTCAAACCGTGAGGAGTTATGTGATATTCCACATACCACCAGAAATGGAATTACATGTACTATCCAAATAGAATAGTATTACCTTCAAATATAGAAAAAATCATACCATTATCCATCAAACAAATTTGGGTCCATTACCCAAACCTGGGTTCTCCAACTTCACATGGTCATAACTCTCTAACTGTGAGGAGTTATGTGGAATTATACATACCACCAAAAATGGCATGACAAACACTATCCATATAGGATAGTTTCCCTGACAAATTCACTGTCCTTCATCTCATTATTCTACAATTAAGCATGGGTTCTCTTACTCTGCAAAGCATCTTCCCATGAGGGATTTCACCATAAGGGGACCACTTTGGAGTTCATCCATATTTACTTTTTATCAACCATGACAAACAATAATGAGTCATATTTACATCAAACAATATTGGGTTTATTACCCAAACCTTTGTGCTACGAGGCTTTCTTCAAGGGTTGACATCAATGATAACCAACCTTAATCAACACCTCCACCTATTCTAGCTTCTCCCATTGCTATGATTCGTCTTGGAAAATGTCTTCAAGAAAAACCATAACGAAGTGCAAGGTTCAAAGAAATTTCTAGTTTAATCATTGCCACCGACATTTCATTGAAAAAAATATTAAGAAAACAATGTCATTTATTGTAGAGATGTGGGATATGGAAAAAAGTTTTGCTTCTCTCAGTTTAATAATTCAGAATACCAAGGGATATTTAAACTCGTATTTGAAAAAATGATGAAGGGTTCTACACATACAGATTTGTGATATTTAGAATGAAAGTTTCGGCAATGACAGAGAAAACATGAAAGAAAGAAAATATACCTTCTGCGAACCGCATCAAACAATTAAAATATTGTTGGATGGAAAGAATTAATGTGTCAAAGGGTCTGATAACTCAATTGACTAACTTCTCAAGAAGGAAGAATGAAGCATATTAAAAAATCCTTGATTTGGATATCGTTGGAACCACTATTGAAGTCCCATACCCTAAATATCTTTCAAATTCTATTCTCATGACTCGAAAACATTTCAAAGAGATAATTGAATAATTAAAAAGGACATCAAATGAAAAGTTTGATAATATGATGGAATTTACACATGATTACATTGATAGTTGGCTTGTCGAGTACACATAAAAATGAAGATATTGAAAATATATTACAAAATTTATCTGTTGATCTTAGGGAAATTGAAAGGGAGTTGTTTAATTTTAAAATAAAACAAGAAGTAACCATTGTTCAATTAAGGGAATTTATCCAAGAATGGTTGAATAACTCAATTGCCAAGATCTCTGAAATTCCAACAAAGATAGTTATGACTGGTAATCAAACCGCAACCAGCAAGAGTATAAAAGAAGCAACAACAAGAAAATTAAGGCCAGAGATACCATCATATTTCCGTTGTTCGAAGTACACCCACTTTCTTCCTCCTCCTTTATATCTTCTTGTATATGTTTTATTTATGGTCCATGGAAGCCCCAATTCTAGTCCTTTGGACAAACGCCTTTTAATTTCAAAGAATATTAATAGACTTTATTATTTTTGAGAAATACCAGAGAACTAATTCGGGATCAGTTTTGACTGTATTTTATAACTCTGAGTTTTGAGTATAAAGTATTTTGAATTGATATATCATAATATTGTTTTGATATATACAAGCATTTACTCTATAAAAGTTATCTTATGCGTACGAACCATCTTGTTTTATTTTTGATGTGATCAAAAATATTTATTTTCACTATGATGGATGTGAGGAAATTTTGTTTATTTTCTGTAATGTGTGATGTGTGAGATTCCTGGTTCATTTCTCAGGAATGATCTTTTATAAATCTTTTTACTTTTCAACATTTTAATTTGTCTTTGAGCATAAAAGATTGGACTATTTGAAGGTCCTATATTTCTTGATCCGATTTGATTAAGAATATCATAAGTCAAAGAGGATTACCACCTCTATAAAAATGAAAGAGGATTCATATCCTCATTAGGTTGTCGTTTCGGTCCTGATGGATTCAAGTGTCAACAAATACCATTTTTTGTCAATCACGTTCTTGTTCTTTGGCCTTGGAATTAGTTCCCATGGATCATTCTTCTCTATGTTATCCAATTCTTCATCCATAGCCTTGATCCAATGTTCATATTTGTTGTCTTCTTCAAAATTACTTAGTTCTACTGTGGATACCAATGCTAGGTGATGTTGTTTTGGTGAACGTATTCATCTCTGGGTTTCAACCCCTACATCTTGATTCCGAATAATCTATTCTGGTGGATGATTTTTTTGCACTCGTTGGCTAAGTATCTTGGGAGGTATTTGTTGCTCATATTTCTCTTGGTCTTCTTCTGGCTGCTATTCTTCTTCTACTTTTTCTTCTTTTAGATCTTCTTTGTTATTCTGCTATTCTTATTCTTTGCTTCCTTCTTTGACCTTTCGTACATATTTCTCATCAATCGTTACATTAATGCTTTCCATGATTCTACTGAGTCTCAGATTGAAGCATTTATATGTCTTTCTTTTGCTTGAGTACCTGAAAAATATGCCTTTTCCAAATCGTGAGTCAAATTTTCTAATCCTGGCATCTTCTCTCTTGATGTAGCATTTTATTCCAAATACTCTAAAATGCTTCACATTTGCTGGTCTTAGTAAAAATTCTTATCGTTGTTTCTTATAAAAATTCCTCTATTTTGAATATGAATTATTCTATGTACTACATGTACCTAAAATATGTCACCTAACTTGGAATCTTTCAACATGGTTATGGCCATTTCCTGTATTTTTTTGTTCTTTGTTTCAACAACTCCATTTTGTTGTGGTGTCCTGGCTGTTGAGGATTGCCTTTTTATTCCATGTTTGCCACATAAATATGAAAATTATTTTGGTGCAAAATCTCTACCATGATCGGATCTTAAATATTTGATTTTCAAGTCTATCTCAATTCCAACCATTTCTTTGTATACCTTGAAGTTTTCAAATGCCTCTGACTTATTCTTGAGAAATCTAACTGCAGTCATTCTCATGTAGTCATCAACCAATAACATAAAGTATTATTCTCCATTTAATCCCTTTTTTCTCATTGGTCCACATAGGTCGGTATGTAAAATCTCCAATGGTTTTGTCATAGAGTACTCTTTTGACTTGAAACTGGTCCTAGTTTGTTTTCCTTGTAGACAATGCTTACATAAAGTATCCACTCGCTTTGAAATCTTAGACATTTCTCTTACTGCTTCCTTTCTATTGATTTTGAGAATATTTTCAAAGTTTATGTGACCCATCCTTATGTGCCAAAGACAACTTTCATTTTCCTTTCCTAAGCAACATCTTTCCTTTCCAATTTTATTCAGGACATATATGTTGTTTGGGGTTCTTATAGCTGTAGCCACCAACCTACCTAATCTTTCTTTTCTTATCTCACATTTTTCTAAGTCGAAAAAAATTTTGTGTCCTTGATCACACATTTGACTTACACTGAGTAGATTGTGCTTCATATCTTCAACTAGTAGAACATTTTTTGCCTTGGCATCCTTGCTTCCAAGATTGACTATGCCTCTTCCTATAATTGTGGTTGAATTATCATTGCCAAATGAAATAGATACATCTCGTTCCTTCTTCGGGGTAAGGAATCTTTTCTTGCCACATTTCATATTCTTTGAACAACCACTATCAACACACCACCCACTTTTCTTGTGTTGAGCTTGTAGAGAAAGTGTGAATTGATCCTGCTTTCTTATCCATATTCTTTGTGGTTCTTTTTTATGGTTGCTTGTATTTTGTTTTGATTATCTTGGGGGCATAGTCAATATACAATCTTTGGCCATGTGTCGAACGTTGTTGCACTTATAACATTCCACTTCAATACTCAATGATCCAAAATAGTTGTAGTTTTTTTTTTTTTTTTTTTTNTGTTTCATAAGGCCTTCTTGGATAACTATTATTCAAGTAGCCTTCAAAGTTGCTTATGTTCTTGGAATAGGCTCTATAGTTTACAACATTGTGTCCAAAATTATTATATTAATAAGTTAAGCCAAGAAAAATAGTTTGATACCTGAATGTAGGGGTTATTTTGAATGATGTTGCTCTTTTGTAGCCTTCTTATTCTTGAGTTGTTGTTGATTCTGTGTTTTGAATCCTCTAGGTTGTCCAGTTCCTCTTTGAATTTATTCTTTAGTAGCTCTGACTATTTTTGCATAGCTGCTTTTTTCTGCTTCATGTTCTGTCAGCTTGGAGATTGAACCTTTCTCGATCTGTATCTGGTTGTATCCTAGCCTAGACCTATCATGGTATGGTCTTTGACTACTGATGATCTCATTCAATATTTTGGTATTATTATACTACATATATTTGTTCTAAATATCCTTTCTTAAAGTGACTATTTCTGCTTCCAGGCTTTCAATCATCTTGTCCTTTTCCTCTAACTGATTTTTGAGTGTTTCCTCAATTATTTTGTTCTCTTCTACCTGAATTTTTAACTTCATGATTATCTATTTTATTTATTCTGAGTTGGAACTTTGAGATCCTTCCTTATTCTTTAATTCTACTTTGAGTGATTTGTTTTTCTTCCCCACTTTCCCTTGTTCTTCTAAGGCACTGATTAATTCTTCTATGATATCGACTTCACCTTATTCTTAGGAATTTTCTTCATCATCATCATCTAATGACATGAAGAGTAATCTTCCTGAATCAATGTCACTATCATCATATTCGTCTGATGATGAACTTCCTTTCTTTGAGTAGAGACTTTTCTTGAAATATTTCTTTTTGTTTCTTCTCTGATATCCCTTTTGAATTTTATTTTTCTTCTTAGGATAATCTTCTTCATCACTATTTTTATTCTTAGCATATGGACATTTAGAAGAAAAATGACCAGTACCACCATGATTAAAACATTTCAATGGAAGCATACCTTTGTACTTGTTGGTTCCTCTTTTCAACTTTCTTATGAAGTTTTCCATTTCTTCATATTCCTCTTAGTCATCATTGAGCTGCAATATGATTTTGAATTTTGCTTGTTCTTCTTCTTTGAATTATTGGATGCCTTGAATGTTGCTTCCTTTATGACTGAACTGTCTTTTTCTATCCTCATTTTGTAGGTTGTGAGTGTTGTTCCTAAGGTTTACACTTGGCTACTAAGGGAAAATCTAGGCTACTTAGTTGTTGGAACGATTGGTTTGTGATAAGTTTGGTTTGTTTGTTTTGACGGTCAGTTGATAGATGAGGTTCAAGGGAAGGGGTTTAGTTGTACTATTTCACAATATTCACCACAATGTTTCCCTTAGCCAATGGCATGGATTCTAGTGTAGAAGATGTTATAGTCCAAAAATGACACATCTATGCATCCAAGGCATTGGCCCATCCATTTTCATACCTTTCCAAAAATAATGTTGGGGTTTCCTTCTAAAAAACCACTTTTGGACAATGTACGCACCCAACTGCACAAATAGCCTGCATACACATGCATTCTGCATACTATTTATCCCATGTACATACACTTGTTGTATGCTAATTACCCCGTGTTTACCTCCAAAAGTTGCAAAAAATATAAAATTACACGTATTTCAACGGAGTTTACGGGCTATGGAGGGTTTCCTAACCATTTTATCCCTTGTAGCCCATCCCCAAACTGAATAACCATAATTTTCTCATATCAAAAGATGTCTTGGAGAGTTAATTAGACATATGAACAAGAGAATAAGAAAACTTTGCCAAAATCCTTTCCCTCTCATTGCCCAAGTTTAACATGTAGCTCTGAGTTTTAGCCTAAACTTTCCCTCTCAACCATTCTCCCTATGCAAACCTTCCTCCTTCCCTTGATGGCATGTTGATTGTGAGAATTCTATGTGGGATTGATGCACTTGGAGCCATGATAGAGGAGCCCAAACATGGTTCATAGAGCGATGTTCGTAATCAAAGGTTGTAACCTTTCATTTTGTATGTGAATAAAAGAGATTATCTTTGTCCCAAAATCCTATGTGTACATGTTCTTGTTAATTTGATCATTTATATGTATATTTAGGCTTTTAAGTAATTACTAGAGATTGTATATTTTGTTGCATTGTATTCTTAACCCATTGTAGGTTAACTTTGGGAGGATATCTGTGATCTAAGAGGCAACAACAAGTGGAAGAGGTCTACATCAACCATAAGGATTCAAGGTGCACTTCTTAACCTTATCTTCTCTCTTTCTCTTGTCACATAGTCTAGATTGTTTTGGGGTAGATTAGAATATTGTTTTGGGGTAGATTAGAGATAAGTCAGCCTTTTAAGGGATTTATTGCTTTGCCTATTCCTTAGACCCAGTATAGGGGGAATTTCCCCATAGCAGAATTGGAAACTCCACTAGGGCATCTCTCTAGGGTCTTAGTGGGAGATTTTGGTTTGATTTGATTTTTAGTTTCTTTTTTAGTTTTCTGCGTTTTATGAGTCAGGTTGGGTCTCTAGCCACCTTCCAAGTGCCTACCAGCTTCCCTTGCCCAGTTGTCTGTCCAAATGTTTTTCTTTTTTGTTGAAAATTTGCATAGGTGTACACACCTTGTCCTATGTATAGAACACATACATATGCGCTCTGCATAGTATACAACCCACGTTCATAGACATGTTGCTTGTGACAACACACGTCTCTGTGTTTTGGAAGGGTTTTTAAAAAATACTTTTTCTTTCCTAGCAAGAATCTCTTTGCTTCTCGGGTCTTCCTGAACTCTTCAAAGTCTTTGTTTACTATATTTGGATAGGTTAAAGGCTCAGTTTATCTTGCAATTTGTAAAGAACCTTTGTTGCTTCTTTATTTCTTTTGTTTGTTTTCAAGGTTAAGGGTGAAGCTTATAAGTGTTAGATCCTCCTATGGATTCCAATGAATCCCTTCTTTCAGGAAGAGGCTTAGGGTCTGTTTCAGTATTGGGTTTGTATTTTCTTTCCCTTGTGCTTTGAAAACCGAAAAAATATCATTTAATTGTTATTTTCTTTTCTAAGAATTCAAAAATAAAAAAATTGTTGTTACATTTTGTTATTCATTTGTGTTTGGTATTTGTAGCATAGGTTGTTTATTACAAAAGAAAAGAGTTCCATTTCCAAATTTCCTTCTATGTTATTTCCTTGAAAGTTTAGTAGTTTGCATTTGCATTGTGAAATAAAAAGTGCATTCTAGGAAAATATTTTCATTTTAGGATCTTGGACTATATTTCAAAAAGTTTTCATTTACAAAGTTTAGAAGCCATTTTTTCAGTTGTAGAACGTAGTTTTCTTTCTGCAAAAATTTTCTAAAATATTTTATTTCTTCTCTTTCGTCACTTGAAAACACCATAAGTTTCACGTCCGTACCATTTTGAGTAAATTAAGCCATTTAAAATTAACGATTAACACTAAAATCAATTAGAGTTTTGTTTTTAGGGTTCACCAAGTATTCTAGGATTTAGGGCCTTGAAATAGGTGTGGAGAGGAAACTCTTCAAGGTCGCTTAAACAAACATAAGAGTCTATGATAGGGAGTGTGAAAGTCCAGTTTCGTAAGAGTCATTCGGGAGCCCCCTCTAACACAAGGGCTAAACACGAGGTCACGTGAGGAAAGGTAGAGAAGATAACCCCTCCAAAACTGAACCAAACTTAGTGGGGATCGTATATTGAGGGTTGTTATTGGAAATTTTGCTGACCTCATTTGACTACAGAGCTTTGTGGACCTATAAATCCTCTCGGGATCCTTTGTTGTCTTCCAGACCATTTTCTTTTGGTACCCTTAAAATGCTTTAGACTTTGTTATCCTACTCATTATGATCAACCCAACTATCAACTGTACTCGCCTGGTGACTGACTGCAAGATGGAAACTTAGTTGATTTTTTTTAGGGAATTACACAGGTGACTGTGAGGGTATACCGCGATACCTAGGGAAGATGTTGGATCACACTTTACAGAGTATACCCAGAGGGTGTTTCCATGTTCGAGTTACATTTGGATTGGTAAGTTTCTCTAATGTTGAATTGTGTAACTATTCTTCCTGCCAGTCAGTTGATTGCTTGATTTTCCTTTAGGAACTTTTAGTGTGTGCTTTGTGTTTCACGCTAGCTTAAACTTAGAGTGTCGGTTGATCATTTCACAAGGTGAAAGATCAACTGGTTTGTTGTTCTTATAGGCTTCATGGCCTGCCACCAGTTACTTTGGATCCACCTCAACCACCGCTTAGGCGAAGGATAAATCAAGAGGGTTCTTTTGAAGCAATCGGGCCACACGAAACTGTACCCGATCTTGCTCCTAGAGAAGAATTTACTGCACTGGAGGATTCCACTGTTTATGACCTCGAAGATGAAGGCTTCAGGCCTGTAAACCCTCCAATCACTGATTTATCAACACTGCTTCTTATTTATATAGTCCCTCCTGAGGTGACTTCACCTGAACGTCATTTTTTTAGATGAGCGACGATGGAAGCGACTAGTTCTACCTCTTATGGGAGTCTTCACACTCCCATATCGAATTTCATAGGAGGGAGTGTTGTGCCTCCTCCCCCACCTCCACCTATAAGGACTACGACTGTCCAGACACCCACAACTTGGGACAGTGGAACTATCCCCTCAACAAATATGACCAGTGTTCCTTGTATTCAAAATGTGTTTGGTGCTCCCTTTTCATATGGGATGTTGGGTTTCGACTCTAGTTTGAACTGAATCTACTCTACTCTACATATTGTTCATCTGGGGGTAGGGAGTTCTAGTGCTCCCTTAGAAGGCTCGTTCGTGGGAACCACTACCCCGTTTAATGCTATCCCTTATGGTGGGGGTAATATCCCTCCTCCGTCCCCTTCACTCGGAGGTACTTTCCAACATCCATTCGGGCTTAACACCAACTCCAACTTGTTCAGTGGAGGGAGTCATGGGCCTTAGTCATATATGACTTCAGTAGGGTCTATGTCTTTTTCTTTGTTTGGTGCATTTAGAAAAAAACGCTTTCTCATCATCCACTTTCTCGTCAGGGGGAAACCTCATCCTTGGTCAACCAAACCCTATGCAAGGCTTAGTTCCTTCATAGGGAGCGATGAGAGTAATCCACTCCTCTCAAGGTCTTGGAAATCCATGGCAGGGCTCATTTCCTTCGCAAGGGATGCCGATCAGAGGAAACCCAACCCACAATCAGTGGAACCCTAGGCATGGTTCAATACCTATGCCAGGAGGGTCATTTGGGGGCATCCCCAACCAAGGTCCTTGGAATACCCTGCAAGGAGTAATCCCTACACAAGGTATGTCATCCAATTACGTGAATTTTTTAGCGATGCAGAATCAAACGAAAACTCCTTTTACTAGGTAAGTCCACCATGGTTTCTACCAAAACCATGGCCAGCAAGCAAAGTTTTTCTGGAAACCTGGTGCTAGTCAAAATCCAGGCCCCTCTTTTACTTTGAATCCTTCAAAACCTAGACTACATTTCCTAGAAACTCTTCATTTTCAATATTTGTCAAGGCTATTGAATGATCTGATCTGTCATGATCCGCGTTGGCCCCTCATTCTGACTGAGTTTCCATCGGACATTTCTAACTTTGAAGGCAAGCCTGGCGAAGATCCAGGTGACCATGTTACGACATTTCACTTATGGTTCTCATCCAACTTGTTGAAGGATGACTCCATTCAATTTTTTTTATTTCAACATCCTCTTATAGGGGGTTCTGCGAAATGGTATATCAAGATCGATAGCTCTAAGTATTCTTACTTTAATGACCTGGCCAAATTTAAGCAAACAAAATCCATCCATATCTTGGATCACATCTGAGAATGGCATCGCTGAAAGAGCTTGATCAAAGTGAAGGTCCCTCCCACATTTTTTCTCGAGTGGTTCCTAAATTCCTTGGTGCCTTTTGTATCCAAAGACATCGCGACATCCAAAGTTTCTTCTGAAGAAGAGGATATTATGAGAGCCCAACAACTAGAGTTTATTTACTCTCAATCCTATATGCTATATGATATCCTCCCGAACGCACCACGATTTAATTTCGACAAGACCAAATATAATTTTGGGCCTCATGCCGATGATATAGTAGGCTCAACACAATGTAAGCCCATAGATCAATTGACTAACCATTTACAACAATTATCGATTCAACAGACTATGGCAAGACAAACTCCTAGTTTGGCTGCCCTCGTAACCCAAACGTCGGATGTACATAGTGTGCAATCGGTGAATCCCAAGAGTAACCAACAATCTGAGGGAAAGAGGAAATCTAAAAACAAGAAGAGTAAGGGGGATGAGAATGTTGAGAATAATGTTGGCGAGGGTAAAAATGAAAAGAATAAGGTGAATTTTATATGTAAGCTTTACATAGACGATCACTTGACTCACCAATGCCCTTGGCTAGAGGAGTCCCAAAATCTATTGGTGCAACAATAGCCTATTTTATTAACCAACCCTTTCCCATAAGGGAAAAATATGGCTCATGCTTCCTCATCCATGAATTTGCATGGGGGAAATCAGGGATTCCCCACGCCTAATGTTAATAACGAAGACACAAATGTTTATATGATGATATTAGATGCTCATTTACAGACTAGGGCTCATGATTACGGAATGTTGAAATATGCTGACAAGGGAAAATAAGCTTCCAACCCACTGCCTCATCTTCACATTGATAATACCATGGGAGAAACTATGAATCACATCCCTAAGGGTGCGTTTAAGAAGGCTTCTCACAACCTGAATGCAAGGGCTACTCAGAATTACTTCTTCGTGAAGGATCTTGCACAAATTCATTGTGCAATGTATGCTCTGGAAGTTCTCTAGAGTTTTCCCTCATAGAGGAAAACATTGTTGTCTACCTTGGGATATGTTGATACTACTAGCTTGGGAATGATTTTTTTTGACCCTGCAGATTATAAACCTCATCTGCCTCACCATGTAACTTTTCAAATAGTGGTGGTTTATACCATGAAATTGTTGACACAAAACATTTTCCGTACAGTGGTAGATGAGGGTGCCTCGACTTGCGTGATGTCGTTGGCATGTTGGAAGGCCATTCATGAAATTGAGTTATCTCCATCACCGACATTGCTAACCTTGTTTGAAGGTCGATCTTTCATACCACATGGAATAATTCCCTCTTTCCCCGTGCAGTTGGAGGGAAAAATTATGTGTGTTGAGGTAGAAGTATTTGATGCACCTCTTCACTAAAATATTTTGTTAGGGAGGACTTGTACCTACGCTATGACAACGGTTGTATCCACCATTTTTTGGGTCTTATGTTTTTCTCACGATGGTCATATAATAATCGTAGATCAATTATCCTTCTCCCATCCTAACCCTTTATCGGGGGCATCCATGATCCCGATGATTGACAACCCGCATCTAGGTACCGTCAAATTAGGTGTCGAATTGTTTCCATCTCTAATGGGGACTTTTGATTATCTGACATCTTCGATCAATGTCAAGTTTATTTCTTCTATCCCCGATCAACCGAAGGCTACGATATTTCAAGTCACTTCTTTTTGAATGAGTTATTTTAATGACCCGTGGAATTGACCTTCCCCATCGGCTTCGATGGAAGGGATAGGGCATCCTGGAATGGTTATTCCTCTATCCACTGCTGAGGTTGCGTACAACATTTTCCAACAAACCTCATCCAACCCTGATCCGACTTCCCCATAGGAGCTAGATCCTTTTCTCGAGCCTATTTGGGCTCAAGACTCTCTTTCCACTCACGATCCTTTGGACTTATTCTTTCCCTATGACGAGGCAATTTTGGAGGCAATGACTGGGCTGGATACACCTTGGGATGATCTTCACCATAGATCTTATTTTTTAACCGAGATGAGAAGAGTAGAAGCATGAGAGTTCACTACGACTGTGAATGGAGATGACACTTTGTCCTATTAACCCTCTGGCCACACACAAATTTTTTTTCGAGGGAAACCTGGAAAGTATAGCTAAAACGATTCGTATTGACATCTCTAGAACCCATGGCATCATGGAAAATGTCTTCATCGGAGTAGATTGTTCCTCTAAGGAGATTCAAATATATACTGAATTATTTAAAGAGTTTCGCGACAATTTTGCCTGGTCTTATGAGGAGATGCCAAGAATTGACCCACTTATAGTTGAACATGAGATTAAAACTTACCTTGATGCTAAGCTTGTCTGATAGAAGCTTCACCCAGTCAATCCTCACAAGGTAGCAACCATCAAGGTTGAGGTAGAGAAACTCATTAAGGCTTGTTTCATCTATCCAATGCAATTGACAAAATAGGTATCAAACCTTGTTCCTTTCAACAAAAAACAAGGTACGATCCGTGTGTGTATTGACTTTCATGATCTGAATAAAGCTTCCCTGAAATATAATTTTCCAACCCCATTCATTGATCATATTTTTGATGAATGTGCAGGATGTGAAGTCTTTTATTTTATGGACGATTTTTTCGGGTACAACCAGTTTCAAATCAAACCCAAGGATAAACATAAAACAACATTTATATGTCCTTGGGGTACATTTGCATACAAGAAAATTCCTTTTGGCCTTAAGAATGTTGGAGGCACTTTTCAGTTGGCCATGTCGTTTCCCTTCCACGACCTCAAGCATGTAGTCGAGGCGCATCTTGAGGATATGGAATTACATTCTCGTAAGAGATCCAATCATCCTGCCCACTTACAACTTATCTTTGAGAGGTGTCACTACTACTAGATTCACCTTAATCCAAATAAGTGTAGATTTTGTGTAACATTGGGTCTCTTGTTAGGTTTTATCGTGTCAACTAAAGGGATCATGGTCGATCCTATGAAGGTTGAGGCAATAGTTCAATTTCCTCCCCTGTGCACAATCCCTAAATTTCAAAGTCTAAAGCGGAAAGATAACTTTCTTTGGTGTTTTTTTTCCAACTATGCCAAGATTACTAAAGGGTTTATGTGTCTCTTGAAGAAATAGGTCCCATTCTATTGGAATAAAGCATCTCAACACTATTTCAAAGCATTTAAATGTTCTTTGATGTCTACCCCTTTGCTCAATCCTCTAGATTATGGAAATGATTTCTTGTTGTATCTTGATGCTGCAGAGTCTACTATTGGCATGGTCTTGGTCCAAGAGAATGACATGCTCGAAGAGCATATTATCTACAATCTTAGCCGAGGCTTGGTAGGGACAAAACTCAACTACACCCATGTTGAGAAACTTACTTTGATAGTTGTCCATGTTGTCCAATTGTTCCGTCATTACATTCTACTTCGCAAGACCACCATTATACCTGTCGTGAATCTTTTTCAATATGTATTGACACAATGGGTCATCGATGGGAAAATCAGTCGATGGATATTCATCCTACAAGAATTTGACTTGGATTTTGTTTCAGCAAAATCTAAAAAGTATTTGGTCTTCACTAAACTAATTTCGAAACTTCCGGTCAAAAGTGGTAATTATTTTCCTGAAGAGTCACCGATCAATGGGGATCTTTTTCTTATTGCATATTTAGACCCTTGGTATGGAGATATACTTGTGTATCTTAAGACTTTGAAATTCCCTTCCTTTTCTTCTTGCGATGGGCATTGAAGAATATGCCATCAAGTGTGAAACTATCATATCATCGATGATACTTTATATTGTCGAGGAGTTGATTGCATTCTCTTTTATTGTCTCACTCATGAAGAGGCAAAGCTTGTGTTGAATGAATGTCACAATGGAGCATGTGGCTGTCCCTTGTTTGGGTTGGAAACAACCCAACAAATTATTCGTTTTGGATACATCTAGCCCTCGTTGATCAAATATTGTGTAGAGGCGGTCAAGAAGTGTCACCCGTACTATATCTTCTCTTGGAAGATGCGGGCACACCCTACTCCCATGTTTCCAATTATTGTTGTTGGTCCCTTGGCTAAGTGGGGGATTGATTTCACTACATGCCACCTGGCTTCAGCCAAGGGGCATCATTACATCATCATGGAAATGGAATACTTCACTAAGTGGGTCAAGGCAATGCTTACATTTGGTAATGATGGAGAAACCACTGCACTTTTCATTTTTAACCAGATTGTAGCCAGGTTCAATATTTCAAAGGAGATTGTCACAGACCATGGAAGTCACTTCCAGAACAAGATGATGACCGAGCTAACATCAAACCTGGGGTTTAAGTAAGAAAATTCATCTCCCTACTATCCATAGGAGAATGGTCAAGCGAAGGCTGTTAATAAGTCTCTCAAGACTATTCTCCAAAGGATGATCAATTTGACCAAGTCAAATCGGCATTTGATGTTGTACTCGACACTTTGGGATTATCAAACCTCAGTCAAGACTACTATAGTTTTTTCTCCTTTACAACTCATTTACAGGCTAGAGGAAGTCTTACCCATAGAGTGCCAAATTCCCTCTCTTAATTTGGCAGTGGAATTACTTCCAAGAACTGCTCCACTTGAAGAATGTCTCCTATATCTCGAGCAACTCGATGAGTAGCATCAAGATGCAGCCTTGGACAATGAGGCTCACAAAAAACGTGTCAAGTGTCAGTATGATCGGTCCATTCACCCCAGAGTTTTCTCCAAAGGTGATCTTGTCCTGGTCTATGACTAAGATAAAGATCCCTTGGGGGCAGAAAAATTCAAACCCATGTGGTTCAAACCATTCATTGTTAAGAAATTTTTAGAAAAGGGTTCCTATCAACTGGTTGATTTCGAAGGTAATTATTTGTCAAAGCCTATAAATGGGCTCTATCTTAAGAAGTATTACTCTTAGGTTGGTCACTTGGGTGTGAATTCTTGTATATAATGTATAGTTTTATTTATACATTCTTGTCTTTTTGTTCTATGGACGTGTAGTTTATTATGTTTCTTTTCACTGTCGTAGATGTCAAGTGAATATGAGGTTTATGTTGGTTTTGCAAACAGTGCTAGCCAACACACTCAGAGGTTTTCTTCTGTAGCTTGGGTGATCTTCACACCCTTCGGTAAGTTGATGTCTTTTGGAGGTATTTTTATGGGCAAAGCAACCAATAATGTTGTCGATTATAGTGCCATAATAGAATTACTGCATGATACCTTGTCACATGGTATTTCTCACCTTAAGGTTTATCTAGATGATCAAATAGTCGTGTCTCAATTAAATGGAGTGTATTGTGTCTACGATCCCACACTTCACCGATGATTCCTTAGGGTACGTCTATTAGAACGCTATTTTGATTATATTACTTATATTCATGTTCCCAGGAGATCTTATCAAATAAATGATAGATTTACTAATCATGTATTAGATTGGCATATTGCACACACATAAAAGTAAAAGGACACAAATACACACATATGTAAATACATTTGTACAAAATGTTTTATCCATAAGTAAAAAAGATGTATATATATAATAATATGTCCAAAAAATAATGTCATAAGTACAAACATGGGCCATAAAGTTGCAAATAGAGTCGATATAGATCATCAGGCTTAATCCCTTACTACATAAGAGAGTACAAAAAGAGTGCCGTCAACACATATAAGGTCTAGTGCTATCTATGGTCTAGGCCCGTTGGCCCTACTGTAATGAACTATGATGTTCACAAGACGTCGAAACAAATGAACCCAAGTCCTGGTTACTCCCACCACATGCGCTTGCATGGCCGAGGGTAGGTCCTCAATCTCTGCCATTAGCACTGGACAAGTGAGAGATGTCAGGTTCCTCTCCACTTGTCTCAATAATCTCTTGGCCTCTCTGGTAGGTGGCCCTACCACTATTGATGTTGTTGGTTCAACATCCTCTCGTGGACGATGCCTAGTCTTGACGAAGTCGACTGGTCATATTGGTTCCACATCTGTATATAACAGATTATTGAGTTAGTACTTTGACGTTACCATAAAAAAGGATAATGTTTAAAAAACTAAAAATGAAATAAATTTAAAATATGAAGTAATATGTACCTATCTCTTTGTGCTCCTCAACAAGGGGCATAGGCATATTAGGGTCCCTCAAAAAATTGATCCCTACATAGGGGTAGTCTTGAATCACAGGAATTTGACGGACCCACCAATCAAATAACTTGTCGTTGAATTCCTCCTACACTCTCTTTGCACCTTGTCGAGGAAACATAGCCTCCCACCTGCATAATGATGGAAAGGAGGAAATATGGCCTTGTACGGTCTCTTGTGGGATAAGGCTTGGCACTCTCTTGAAAAATAAAGTGCACAACATGGTCCCAAACCCAAAATTATTTTTTGTTCTTCTTCTGCAGTCGGTCAGTTGCTTCTTAATACAGTTAAGCATCGTGGTGCTTCAGTCAAATATGGTGGCCTGTAAACACTGAGCTGCACAATTCATTCGTGCAAACGAGGCTTGGTGAAGTGCTTCGTATCCCGTGATCCACCCAATCATATACAATACTATCCGTAGTTTCAGGCCTGCTATCTTATGAATTGGCACTTGATAACCTACCTTCTCAGTGCCAACATCGTAACACATGCTGATATAGTCCTCTATGTTGTGTGGTCTTGGAAGAAAAGTCCACAAGTTAACCGGTTCCCCTCTCCTGGAGAGCATGGTCAAAAAGTATATATCCTTGGTGTTAGGAGTCAATGATTCGCCCTCTAGTATGAAGGCCTCTGAGTCTGGGTGCCAATACTCTATCAAATGATTCAACAGCCTGGGTTGTGCCCTTATGAATGGACACTAAAGAACTTCCACATACCGCACTGCTTTAGCATGGCTATGGCCCCTGGATTCTCTTCGACCAAGATGTATAACTCCTCATGTTCTCTCTCTCTCTCAAGTGAATATACATCCTGTTGCATAAAAAGTTTGAGGTTAGTCCCTTGTTTCATTTTTTTGAATACTTTAAAGAGATGTACGTGGATTGTGTTTAAGACAGTCACATATATATGCGTGCTAAGTTTTACTTTTCCCACATATATACGCATGCTGAGCATGGATAACCCATGTACACTTAGACCCAACTTTTTCCCTAGGGTGCACACCCTCTAAACAAATATATAAACAAAAAATGATGAATTGAAATGATGGGAGAGGTCATTTGTACTTGGTTCAGGTTTGAAGACTTTTTGTCCACTGTAGCTCCTTGAATTCACCTTTTAAGGAAGATGTTTTTGACTTTTTGGTTATTTTCCAATTTGCAATTGTTAAAATGAGTTATCTACCCTTATTTATAGACTATTTTGGCTCTTTTTTCCCCATTTTGGTCCTCTTTTCCCTATTATTAGCTTGGTGGGTGTTTGGGTTTCTTTTTGGGGGATCTTTGGGTCGTTCTCATTAACCTTTTCTTTTGGTTTGGTGTTTTTATGAGATGGGTGAAACTCACATCATCCCATGGTGAAGTCATTTTTTTCAACACTTGCATATAGGTTAGGTTCACATCACCTTGCATCTTTCATTTTGTTGACTTTTTTCGCTTTGTTGTAGGATCGATCCCACCGAAGTGCGACACAAAACCTTCTATGCTACTTTAAGAAGTGTTGTAATTAGGTGGTAGAGCCTCCCTCTACATGGATGCCCTAGGTAGATCCTTTACTACAATTTGACATCCATGTTGTGAGTTTTTTATAGGCTTGGGAGTCCTTTTAGTCCCGCCATGAATGTGTGTTGAAGCCTCATTCTTCTTCATCTTTTTATGGCCTATACCCGAAGGACTCCCTAAGAGCATGGTTTGTTGTCTTTCAAGCTCGCTTAAACTTTGAAAGAAACATCTAACGAGAATTTATTTATTCTTTTTGGTCTCGTTAAGATTACTTAAGAAAATAAACCCCCTTGGAGTCTTCCTTAAGCCCTTTTTCTACTCTCTAAAATTGAAAATATTTTCAAGCAATCTTGTTGCCCTTCACGCTCGTCAAACTCAAATTTGAAGACACATCTGTCCGATGATAGTTTATCCATTTTTCAGTCTGAATGGATATTTTTACGAAAAATGTATGCCCTAGGAGCTTCAGTTTGCTAGGAGAGTATTCTCATGTGTAATTTTAACCCTTTTTTGGGCTTGAGGGAATAAATTTGTGAAAAGGGGCCATTCTCTCTGGTTTTGGTTTATCTCTTTTTCGGGCCTTGGATATTATTTACAAAAAAGGAACCCCCTTGGAGTCCATAGTTAATCTCTTTTCAGACTCCCTAAATATGAAAAGATCGTTGACTGACCTTGTTCCTTTCACACTTGTCAATTGGTTAAGAAGGAATATCTATTTGGCATAAGTTTAACCCTTTTTCCAACCAATAGATTACCCAGGAAAGAGGTACACCTTGGGAGACATGTCTCACCAGGAGAGTTCTCCTAAGTTATGTTTCATACTTTTTCAAACTAATGGGACTAAATTTCAAAAAGGATGTGAGTCCCTAGTTAATCTCTTTTCAGAATCCTTAAAATTGAAAATATAGCCGAGTGATCTTGTCTCTGTCACACTCGTTAAAATGGTTTTGAAGATATGTCTTTTCGGTACAATTTTTACCCTTTTTTGGACCAACTAGACTAATTACGAAAAATGAATACTCTGGCCCTAGTGACCAGAAGAGTTCTCCTTGATACGATTTTATTCTTTTTCAGACTTTGCATATTAACTTTATGAAAAATATCACTTTGGAGTATTCTTTTAGTGTTTTTCAAACTCTCTAAAAATGAAAAACCACCGATCTTACCTTCTGTGGGTTCGTAAAAATTCACATGGAATGATTCGTGTTGTATCATGTTGTAATCACATCACATGTATCATCCTTGCACCTTTTGGCCTAATTCCATCTTCATGTTGCTATTACTAAACCTGTAGAGCATTCCTTAGGTGAAAGCCTTGTAGCACTTTTTTCCTTGCGATATGACACCTTGACCCATAGAGGATTTTTCTTGAGTGACCTTGTAACATACCCAACCAGCCCCAGGCTAGGGCTACGCTACTTCAAAACTCACTTTTGAACTAATTTCGATTTTGGATAAATTTCTAATTAATAAGGAGGCATGAAATATTCACATGTAGAGTTCAATATTCATGCTACAACATAAAGAAATGAGACATATGTCATGCACATCAATAACTAGCAAGCATGCATATTATAGATACAGATTTCATAGATAAATAAGTACACATCGAAATAAATACATAGGTAAAAAAAACCATGACAAAGAGCACTTATCTTTAATGAAACAAATCACCAACTAGATGCATACCAAGGACATTCCACCCAACCGTAGACAATGTTGTTCCAATTCTCAACAACAATGTCACCCCGCGAGTCAGGGCTATGAATCCACAAGGATGGTTCCAGAGATTCACTCAGCTTCCCAGACTAGTCAACACTCAAGCTCTCACAGGATTTTCAGCACACACAACAATCCAAAGTATACCAACTCTCTTCTACCCAACCTTCACAACCTAAGAGAATGGACCCCCTTCTCTGCCACACAATCCCTTAGGCTGTCCACTTCTTTCTAGAGCTCCAATGCATTTGGTCAAGAATCTCCATGTTGGGACTCTCATGATTCGTAGCTATGGGAAAAATTTAATGCATGCCAATGCATCTCAAACATGTAGGCATTAATTCATGGTTGAAATACACCAACAATCATTACAACCAACAAAACCATGGCTCATCTCCAAAAAATCATTTTTCTTTCCCAAGCCAAAAGAATGAATGATGAAAGATGAGTGGGTGAAATAATGAATGGAGAGAACACATAATGAAAGGAGTTAACAATGAACATTGAGTGAGTGAGTGAAGAAGAACCCCCAAACAACCCACAAGATGAGTTTATATATTTACTTGCAAATCAACAACCACAAGGTATTCCCCAAGAAGCTCATGTAACCACTCTTCTCCATTCAAACAATTATGGGCAAATAAAATATAAAATAAATACTTATTCCCTCAATACCCCTCTCTTGTGGAATCATATCCCCCTATAACTCTTGTCCTTGTCTGTCTTGCAACCAATGATGTATTTATTATTAATAATGATCAAAACATTACATTTCCTAGGCACACTGGCCTATTTTCATTGTTTGGGCACTCTGGATTTTCATAAAGTAACAAAATACATTATTTAATATGGCTCAAAACTGGGGTATTACAGTCCTTATCCCACACATGTCTCTTTTCATTGATCATTAGTATGTTCCATGCACTTGGAACTAGTTTTCTTTCTTCCGACACTCATTCCTCCTTTTTAACGTAGCATT
The DNA here is from genome assembly GCA_000966675.3 of Picea glauca. Taxonomy (NCBI): domain Eukaryota; kingdom Viridiplantae; phylum Streptophyta; class Pinopsida; order Pinales; family Pinaceae; genus Picea; species Picea glauca. The sequence goes on along the minus strand of JZKD02S1821178.1, from coordinate 489,337 downwards.
CTTTTATTATTTTTCAAGCTCGTTAAAAATTTAAAACAAACAAAAAATCAAATATTCCAAAAAGAGGGGATGGGATATACATTCTCTTTTATCAACATCAAGATATTCTCCCTTGGACAAAGTAAATCGTTTCGTTTGTTCTACAAGCATTGGGATCTAGTATGACCTTAAAAAGTTGTTCTCATTACATAGAGTTCTGTCCTCCTCCATTTAGTTACTATTCTAAAAATATGGAGAGTTTGTGGTGCCTCCTATATCACAGACTTATGTTAATAATATGTTGCCTCAGTCTCATCATTTTGTTGTGAGTTTTTCCAAGGGAAGTTGTTTTCCAACCCGATTCGGCCATTTTGTAGTTGATCTCTTGACTTTCATGATTTGGCCATCCCAAGAGTCTAGTCAAAGCTCATGTTCAAAATCAATGAAGTTTTGTGCCTGATGATCGAGGTCCTCCAGTCTTTCCTCGATGACATGTAGAAGACCTCAGAGTAGTGAGTCTTACATTCCTATCATACTCCTACCCGAGCTTTGAAGATCTTGAATTTGTTGCTCGAGCTATAAAGTTATCATCTCCAGCCACAATAATTGATTCTTCCTGAGGATGCATATCGTATTGTATTTGTATATCTTCATATGATGTTGCGATGTAGATCCATTGTTTATCGTTCATGACTCTACTTTTTATTGGCATACACATTAGTCATGTAGTCATGATTACTATATATGTGGCATGGATCTACAGTGTACTTGATTCACAACCATGCTTAGTTGATCCCAAGCATGGGTATTCCCACATCAGATATATTATCATTATTTTGTAGATGACACGCTCACAAACAATCATCTCGGGCTCACTCAACCTCGTGCCTTCTCACTGTCTAAATATATTGTAATGAATATTGTAATGTATTTTGGCCATCAATTTCTCTTCTGACATCACACATTAGGGGGCATCTGTTATAGTCCAAAAATGCCACATATATGCATCCAAGACATTGACCTATCCATTTGCATACTTTGCCAAAAATGTTGTTGAGGTTTCCTTCTAAAAAACCATTTTTTGGACAATGTGCGCACCCTGCTGCACTAATAGCTTGCATACACATGCATTCTGCACACTAGTTATCCTACATACATACGTTTATTGTATGATAATTAGCTCGCATTTACTTCCAAAAGTTGCAAAAAATATAAAATTGCACATATTTTGATAGAGTTTACAAGCTATGGAGGGTTTCCTAACCATTTTACCCTTTGTAGCCCGTCTCCAAACCAAATAACCATCTTTTTCTCATACAAAAAGAGGTCTTGCGGATTCATTTAGACATATGAAAAAGAGAATAAGAAAACTCTGCCAAAATCATTTCCCTCTCATTGCCCAAGTTTAACATCTTTCTCTGAGGCGCTTTCCCTCTCAGCCATTCTCCCTATCCAACCCTTCCTCCTTCCCTTGATGGCATGTTGGTTGTGAGAATTCTATGTGGGATTGATGCACCTGGAGCCACAATAGAGGAGCTTGGACTTGGTTCGTAGAGCGGTGTTCACAAGAAAATGTTGTAACCTTTCATCTTGTATATGAATAAAAGAGTTTGTCTTTGTCCCAAAAACCTAGTTGTACATGTTCTTGTTAATTTGATCATTTATATCTATATTTAGGCTTTTAAGTGATTACTAGAGATTGTATATGTTGTTGCATTTTATTCTTAACCCCTTGTAGGTCAACTTTGGGATGAGATATGTGATTTAAGAGGAAACAACAAGTGGAAGAGGTCTACATCAACCATAAGGATTCAAGGTGCACTTCTTAAGCTTCTCTTCTCTCTTTCTCTTATCACTTAGTCTAGATTGTTTTGGGGTAGATTAGAGATAAGTCAGTGTTTTAAGGGAGTTATCACTCTATGTATTCCTAAGACCCAGTATAGGGGGGATTTTTCCATAACAACAGATACAAGATATATAAGTAGAACAAAAATACTGACAAGCATACAATTTGTTACTTACAGATGAAAATTTCAGATCTAACACATTGTATTAAACCTAAAACAGTATTTGGAATACACTTCTCAACATGTTGTAAAAACATTAGTTGAAAGAGAAAGAATATTTTCTTTGCAAGACATTCAACATGCATCCAAATAAAAAGAAAAGACAAGTAAGATCGAGAAAAAGATAGTCCATTCACCATAATTATATTCACTGAGTGGAAAACGTTGTAGATCTTTACACTTCATAATCCAAATATATATCATGATAGCTTGATACCCAAAAATGTTGAATCCTTTTACATTCACATATTCATTTATTTATCCATCAATAGGGTTCAAATATCTATCTCAGATCTAGGTTCTAGAGTTAAACTCTGCATTACATTCAAACTTGTAGATATCAACTTCACTATTCAATTATGATTACAATTCATGAACACTTATTTAAACTGAGTGAAGTAGAGTTTAAGTGTTAGTTTATAGGGATAACTCCCTTTTTCTGGCCTCATTACTTTGATCTAATAAAAACATTTTTTTTATCGAAAGAAACCTTTATTGCAACTGGTATTAATATCTCCAACTAAAACAACAAAAATCTATCACTATAACTAGAGTCATTGCTGATAACTAAAGTGAAGGAGTTGCATAACAAGAGTCTTCAAAAGATGGAACTTGTTGTTGAGTTTGCATGGATGCACATGTATGTCAATAAATTGAGACAAACCTTTAACACTGGTAGAATAATCTTGCACAGGCTTCGAATCCCCTTGCTTGTTGAGAACAACAAACATTAGATGATATCATTTAGGAACATGCAGGTCTTTTGGTGTTTTTTCTACAACTTTTGATATATATATATTTTTGTAGTTTTGAACGTTTCATCTCAAGAGCTTGGTTTTGTTGTTGCAACTCTTGAATTTGATGCCTCATTCTAACATTATGTTGTTTGAGGGATTGCACCTGCTGATTACTGTCATTCATGTCCCCATCACCTTCAATTTTAGGCTTGATCTCTGCCTTTACTCTGCTCCCATTTTTTAGTTCATGCCCTTCCTTAGCAGGCCTATCGAGATCAATGGAGATCTTGGACTTCCTTAGTCTCATCTCATACCTGGGATTCTTCTCAGGTTTTTCATCAATGTTGTATTTCATAGGTTCATGCACCATCAACATTTTTGTTACAAGGGAAAAACTCTCTATGGCCAAGGGTAAACCACAACAGACATGTATGACTATAGAAATCAACTCAATTCCAACATGAGCTATATAAAATAATGTGCAATATGAGGAAGAAAACTACCTTGATCCAATCATTTGACATTGTTCCACTGTTGAGAACTTTGACCTAAATATTTACACCTGGAAGAAGTTCTCAACAAACAAGCGATGCAAGTATATAGTGACAATATATAAAATGAGTTAACATATCAGATAGTACAATCCATTAATAAACATTACAAACATGCCCATGGATAATAATCATATATTTGCAAGATATTGATAGGATGAGAAAGGAGTATTTCTATTAATAATTGATCAACATAAGTATCAACATTACAGACTTTCATGTCGGCACGGTTCGAAACAAAGAAACCAAGTTCATTCCAACTGGGTTTCCACCACTTCAATCCTCCACCAAAGGCAAGCTCATAGCAAAGAGGTAATGAGGTCCTCTCAAAAATAAGGAAAGAGCTTGGGGGCTGAACACTGTGTTCAGACTTGAGGGACAAAGGGATGCAGACTCAATATGAACTAATTTCTCCATAGTAACTTTGTTGTCAAAGTTGAATGCTTTCTCCTCCTTTTTCCATAGCTCGAAATTGTCCTCTTATAGCCTCCAGAATGCAATTGAAGGGCCTAGTCAGAAGGTTTCCAGTATATGGAAGGCCAAAGATCAGATATCTTTTGTCGTGACATGGAAACCCGACCTCATTTTGTATTTTCTGGCACAAATCCCGATATACACGAGATGTAGTGGAGAATCAAGCATTTACGCATCTTGCAAAACAATTAGGGAGTGTATATGTGGAAAAATATATATTTTTGGATTTGGATTTATCAAAAATGGGTTGATAAGTCTACATAGGGAAATGGAAAAAGGCCATATGTGAAAGATAACAATGGTGAGGCAAATATTTTTATAACAGATTCCCCCTATTGTGTGAGATTAGAGGAGTATCTGCGATAGCTGAAATACATTATAAATAACCCAAAAGTGGAGTGGTAGAGAACCAACTGGATGAACTCAATTTCTCATTACATTATGTACTGACTTTGCATACACGGCTGCCAAGAATAAAATGTAGATCCATGTGGAAAATATACCAACAAGTGTTCATGGCCATGAGTAGGCAAGTATAAATGCAGTTACATGCCAATAGTTGTCATAGTCACGAACAAGGGCCAGTGAAACTAGTCTCAAAATCAATTTGAAGATATATGTATAGCATGGAGTACAATCTAATCTCCCATGATCACTGAAGTCAAATAGGTACTAGTCCAATTAAATGGAAGCAACAACTCAGGAAAGATGCATCCACAAAGTGATGTCTTCAAGTCTTCAATACAATCTGCCAATGGTGCAAGTCTACATCATGTGAATAAATGAGTTGAGGTCAAACACGATGAGACATCGTTTGATTACCGATCATTGAGGTATACCGTTAACAAACGCGAGACAACCTACCAATGATGAAAGTAGGTATCAAGGCACTGAGTACATATCTACAAATGTGAATAAAGGAGTTGGTGTCGAACACTTGAGAGATCCATTGATCAAGAGACATTGATGTATTCCCATCTATCAATGGTGAGAGATCCTGCCACTAATGACTGCAAGTCTCAAGGTACTCATAAAAATCTAGGTCTCGTATCCAAAATACATGAGTTGAAGTCGATGGAAAGAGACCCGTTGAAAGGAGAGCATTAAGTCATCTCTCATCAATCAGCACGAGGAACAAAGCAATAGATTCATGATTTGGTGGATATCGGACGAAGAACATGTTCATGAACCAACGATCCTATGCATCTTTCGTGTGTGAAAAATGCAAGTGGTACATGAAAAATACCCTTTGAATAACATCCAATGATGAAAACCACTGACAAAGGCGAGGAAACCACCAATAAGGATAATGGCATCCAAGACACTACACGAATCCCAAAGTGTGAATAGATGTCTTGCCGTTGAACACAAGGGAAACCACCTAGTCAACGACCCATGATGAAATGTCATTCAAGGTGACCTACCAATGATGAAAGTAGGGCCAGGGTGCATCATAAGACCAAAGTATCATGTGATTTTTAGACAAACTGAGGATATGGATGACATGCAAAATTAATATTTCTGAGGAGTGGTCGAAACAGGATGATAGACTTTCTCTGAAAAAGAGCATGAGACATGCGGTGGACTCCAACAACATAGACTTAATGATGTGACAACTAGATGCAGGTGTTAAGACTCTGTAATGTACCTTTTTGCTCACACTTTTTTCTACCATTACATCCTTTTTCACTCACATTTAAACTCACATTATCACCTTACCCTATATTTCCAAAGGTATATAATGTCTCTTCTCTTTACTATATGTTTAATTTGATTTGCATATAATTTTACATTACTCTCATACTTAACCATTGATCATAAATATATAAGTACTGAAATAGTTTGAACTGCAGATTATCATTGTTGTTTGAAGGCCTATTGCTGAAACAGTCAAGCATGTAAACCCCATGGCCGAAACAGTTTGTGGTCTACGATGTTGAAAAAACAACTCATACAAGAAGAAGTTGTTACACCCTCCGTAGTCTACGATGCTGAAAAAACAACTCACACAAGAAGAAGTTGTTACACTCTCTGTGGTCTACGATGCTGAAACAACAATGAAGCTGTTACATTGACCACAACAACCACACCTTGAGCCAGAATTAACCATTGCTGCTGCGTGAGACCACGTTGCTGAAACAACCCGTGATTTGCGATGCTGAAACAACATACAACAACAATAACAAGAAGATAAATAAGGAAGTTGTTATTCCAGCTACAACAACAACACCTCACTCAACACCTTTTCAAATATTGTAATAGCATTCTGTTACGGGAGACCAGGATATCCTATTTCAATATAGAGATTTGATCTGACTAAGAATAGGATTCAAAGGCACACATGTAATTTGTTGATCAAATTGTATCAAGGGAATTCTCCTCTTTAAATAAGAGGAAATCATCATTAGAGAGGACCTTGTTTTTGGCTAAGAAAGGATTTACAGAGAAGGACGTGTTTTACTTTAGACGTTGTAATATGATACAGTTGACAGATGAATAAAAGATTTTTCTGAGCATTCCTTTCTAGTTCTTTTCGTTTCAGGGGATTCTTGTGAGAAGGGAGGGCCCACCTTCTTCACAAGATTCACCCATTAGCTTTGTAGTGTGCTAGTGTTATTTCTGTTCATGCCTTGATTAAATTTTGTTTTGCTGAAACACTACTTTACTGAACTCTGTTTTGCTGAAACACTACTTTACTGAACTCTGTCTTGTTGAAACTCTGCTTTACTAATTGTTACATTGTTTTCATATGATTCATGCTTGGGTAACTATTAATCATTCTAGTTAGCAATCCTGTTTGGTGAATTTATGAAAGTGTGATAATCAGGGACAGGTGATGAAGATTCCTGCTTGGGGAATAGGGTCCTGTTCTCTGTTAAAACATAGTTAGCCTTCAGTGTGTGTTAAACATTTCGATTAGTAAAGAGTTCATGAAAGTGCGATGATCGAAAACAGGTGCTAAAGATTCCTACTTGGGTAATAGGGTCATGTTCTCTGTTACAAAATAGTTGGTCTTTCTTTTTGTAGTATCTTGAAGGATTTATTTCCTAGGTTATTATTTTCTTAATGTAATCCATGATTCTTTAGATAATTATTTCTTTAAGCTTTGAACTCTGCAATAGGTAGGTTGCTTTCCTGTAATTCAAAGTAGAACTTCAGTTTGTTCAAGGCAAGGTGTGATTAGTATATTTTTACTACAACTCTAGGTTGCTTTTGAGATTGAGCATATACAATGTGTGATTACCTTTGAAATAAACAAACTTCCCTGGGTTGACAATTTATGTAGCACTTGATTGTTTAGTTAAATAAGAAATTATAGTGACCAATAGCAGAATGCATCCATAATGTTCTCTATAGTGACTGAAAGATTAACCAGTTGGTAGAGAAACTTTTGTAACGAGATCATATTCCTAAGGCCATGCTAAACCCAAAATTATGATGATGCAATGACTCAATAACTTTGTGCTCTATTCAAAGGTGACACGATTGTTTCCAATTACAATATAGTACTCCCTTCTTGCCTGTCTTTTTTTTTTTTTCATAACAAGTGAATGGTATGATACAGAGGAGGGAACGAGTGTCACAAGTAAGAAAAACTAGTTCCAGCAGTGGAATGTACCTATGCTCAATGCAAGGAAATGCATGCGGGAGATGGAAACTCAGGGTGATGTTCTTTCCAGGGTATAGGGTGTCAAATTATGAAGGATATAAACAAGGCTCTTCTAGGTTGAGGATGAAAACTGCTTGGGCCATGGTTTATAATGCAAAGCAAGAACCGGCTAAAGGCTCAATACTGTAAGAAAGGGCATGAGATGCAATCACAATTTAATGCCAAAAAATGTCATTTTTTATATATTTTAGTCTACTTGGTGTGAAAAAGGGGTAAACATGTGCCAAATAGACGTCTTTTCAAATCCAATTTATGAGTGTGAAAAAGACAAGTTCACTCGGCGATCTTTTCCATTTTTTATAGTGAGTCAGAAAGGAGCTTAGCTAAGACTCATGATCTTTCAAATCCAATTTTAACGAGTGTGAAAGGGACAAATCACTCAACGATTTTTTCAATTTTTAATAATGAGTCAAAAAAGAGCTTAACTAAGACTCGTTTTTAGTTCTAATCAACATGTAAAGGGGGAGGCCAATGTTCCCGTCTCGACCTTCTACCGAAAGTCAGTATTCTGTGGATAGCTGACAAAATCTTGGGAAAGCCCAAAGCTCTTCAAGTCGAGGAGGAGAAAGTGCTAACGGAGGGTATCATCTCCATGGCATATTGGATAATGTCTCTTCTTGGAAAAGACATAGGCGGAGGCATTGGATACATCACAATACCATCCCAATCAAAGGGAACCCCGTCAATACTTGGAGGAAGAGAACTTAGGAAGAGTAAAAATCTCTCTTCTTTAGAAGATGAAGTACTAGAAATTCTAAGGACATGGTAGAGAAGGTATACAACCATAAACATAAGAGCAAGATTGACCAAAAATTGCATTGGCATGACCACTTCCTTAGACTAATCACTCTCCAAGAGAAGAGTGGGGTCGATTGAATATTGCATCGATACGACCACTTCCTCAACCATTGGTTGAATAGGAAGTGAGACAACAAGGTCAAGATTTGTATCACCCCAAAAACAAGAGTGTTTTCGGTAAATGATCAAATCGACACAATCGTTGGTTGAACAAGATGTGAGACAACAAGTTCAAGAGGCACATCACCCCCAAACATAGGAGAGGTGTCAGTCAAAGATTGCATCGACATGATCATAGGTGGAATGGGATGTGAGACAACAAGGTCAAAGGACGCATCAACCCCTAAAGGAAAAGGGGTGTCAGCTGAAGATTGCATTGACATAACTGTTGTATCAACCAAAGAAGGAACAAAATGTTGTGAAACCATATATGCCTTAGAACCTGAAGGACCCTTAGGTGAGCCCCACACTTCTGGTATCCTGGAAGTAACAGGACATAAACGAGTAAGGTGACTTCCTTCATAAGTTTTGCAAAGGAATCTAGGCTTACGTCTAAGATGTCTAGGCTTCTCAATCATATGAATGCCCCCATCATTACTTGCAGTGGCTGGTGACATGCTCCCAGCATGACTTGCAGAGGCTAGTAGTGCATCTCCAACATGAATAGAAGGGGTTGGTGATGAATCCCCAACATGACTAGCAGGGGTTGGTGATGAATCCCCAACATGACCAATAGAGGTTGGTGATGGATGTGTAGTGTGACTAGCAGTGACCAGACATGTGCCTCCAGCATGACTTGCAGCAGCTGGTTGTAGGTATTTAACATGACTCCATAGGTTGTCGACCAATCTCTAACATGGATAACAGAGGTTGGTGATATAATGCCAGTATGAAATGCATTGATTGGACTTGTGCTCCCAAAATGACTTGTAGAGACTGGTTGTAGGTATTCAACATGACTCGTAGAGGTTGTCTACCAATTTCCAACATGACTACCAGAAGTTGTCGACCAATCTCCAACATGACTAGCATAGGTTGGTGATATAATGCCAGTATGAAACGCAGTGACTGGACTTGTGCTCCTAGCATGACTTGCAGCAGCTAGTTTCAGGTCTTCAACATGACTCGCAGAGGTTTTCGACCAATCTCCAACATGACTAGCAGAGGTTGGTGATATAATGTCAATATGACACGTAGTGACTGCACTGGCAGCGATAATTGGTTGCGACATTTGAGTCCAAGTTCCAAGGAAAGATTGGTTCTGAGAAATTGCAGGCCAGGAAGGATCCTGGTTTACACTGTGTCCCTGTCTAGTAGGATAGTATCCTCCTCCATACTGATTCATGAAGTGTTGTAAGGGCATCGACACTGAGGAAGCTTCTTGCAAAGAGAAAGTGACATGACAAGGGTTACTCATGTGAGGATATATGTTTCACCCAAGAGAAGAAACTTCGTGAGGTCGGTTTCCCATACTATAAAAATAACCCCCCCCAGATGAAACACCGGAGGACAGACAGAGGTCCTCCATGGGAAACGTGTTCGTAGGAACCAACATGACGAAAGAAGGATAGGTGGATGGAGTGCAATAAGTTGATTGCATAGTTGGGCAATTACTTCTCGCATAGTGGATTCATAGGAAGGAATATTCCAACCTCCTACCATAAGAGGTGTTTGAAGGATATGACTCCCACCAAACAGAGAGGGATAAGAAGGAGGCATCATGCCCCTAGACCCAAAACTTGTATTCGCATAAGGAGGAAAGACCATAGGATGGCAAGTGTGAAGACATATCAGACATACTATGAGAAAAATTATTAGAGACTCAAGGCATTGGCTGAGTACCATAATTCTGCATACCATTATAAAAAGCAGATTAACTTTCCCCCATGAACGTCATGGGGGGGGTAGCAATAAATGAGGGAGCAAAAAGAACTCCACTATCCATGATAAAAAAGACTCAACATGAAATCCTATGGTCAAGTAATAATCAAAGAGAATACCAAAAATTCAAACGGCCAATATGCATGCAAATGGGATAAAGTGGCTGAGTGTCCTCCCTCGCCAAGGAAGGTATGTCTCATCCAAGAGGGACCTGAGACTCCCTGCTAAAGTTTGGAGGTAACATAATCAGTTATAAGGGCCCTCGTAGGCTTAACAACCAGTCGGTCAGATCCCCCCAGAGAGGTAATCCTCCATAAAGGATGTGTGTTGTCTGACCCCTATCTGACTCAAGGTACAAGCAGAATAAACCCTACAAGTAACCTATGAGATAACTAAGTCAAGAAACTAATCAACCACTGTATAACCGATGCACAGATGAACAGTCATAAGTCTGAATTACCGTATGGGTAGGGTAGCAAAGCCAAAAACCTTGAAAGTACCATATCTCACAGAGGTATGCATACTAGCAAGATCCCCAAATACGAATAAATCCACATAAATATCTCTGACGCTAGGTGAGTATCTAGGGGTTATCCATTCAACAAACTTCGTGTGACCTCGTGCTTAACTCCGGTGTGAGTGGAGCCTCATGATATTACCAATTATACAATGGATATATCAACTCCCTGTCTCAGACACATGTTGATTTAATTGCCTTGAAGAAGTTTACTCACAAAATCCTATTCCAAGGCATTAAATCCCAGGCTAGTTTGTGCACCCTAAACAATAAAATCGTTCCTAATCAATTTTAGTTTAAAGCATAAATTTTATTGTCCGTGATTACTCAAAAATGTATGGAAATGAAACTCATGATGTTATGACTCTGCAAGAAAATAAATATGAATAAAATGCAAAGTCTATCTTTAAATTTTCGATGAATGATATGATAAATAAAAATAGTGAAATCTTCAATTTTATCTCTGCAACTCAGAAGTAAAATGTGATCTTTCCCTAAATGTGCTAATATAATGATAAAGGTTCCAAGACAAAAATACCAACCAATGAAAAATACCTATTTTTTTGTATTTTCAATGTATTAAAAATAAAATGCATGGACTGATAAGCGACTTGATATGTAACTTCTACTGTGTATAAAATAAATCACTCGAGAAGAATACCAAGAAGCTAATAAGGTAGCCCACCTACCAAGGACAAATCAAAAATAGAAAACAAAGAGAAAGACGCCGCCCAAGAATTCAACTCCAAACAAATTTTTTGTCATCCCAGATAATCTCAACAAGAACCACAGAGACCTAAGAAGGATTAGTGATCCTCAAAACCTACCCAACAATCACTAAACCAAGCAAGAAAGAAAGGGGAAGTGGTATACACAACTGTTCAGGAGAACATAGCGTATATACGCTTCTTGCAGTGAGACAACACGCGTGTATACGCGATTGTCAAGGAAAAAAGGGTGTATATGATTTAGAAAAAGGCCAGGCAAGGGTAAAAGGCTGAAACTCAGACTCAGAGTGAACATAATATGTCCAACAATGATACGACAAGAAACACATAGGAAAAAGAGCAATGTAAGAAGAAAAAGTACTTCAACCCTTAGAAGGAAGATCCCTCCCCAGTGGAGTCGCCAATTCTGTTACAAGGGAAAAAATCTCTATGGCCAAGGGTAAACCACAACAGACAGGTATGACTGCAGAAATCAACTCAATTCCAACATGAGCTATATAAACTAATGTGCAATATGAGGAAGAAGCCTACCTCGATCCAATCATTTGACATCATTCCACCATTGAGCACTTTGACACAAAGCTTTACACCTGCAAGAAGTTCTCAACAAACAAGTGATGCAAGTATATAGTGACAATATATAAAATAAGTTAGCACATCAGATAGCACAATCCATTAACAAACATTAAAAACATTCCCATGGATAATAATCATATATTTACAAGATATCGATAGGATGGGAAATGAGTATTTCTATTAATAATTGATCAACAAAAGTATCAACATTACAGACTTCCGTGTCGGCATAGTTTGAAACCAATAAACCAAGTTCCTTCCAACTAAGTCTCCTCCACTTCAATCCTCCACCAAAGGAAAGCTCATAGAAAAGAGGTAATGAGGTCCTCTCGACAATAAGGAAAGAGCTTGGGGGTTGAACATTGTGTTCAGACTTGAGGGACAAAGGGATGCATACTCAATATGAAGTAATTTCTCCATAGTAACTTTTCTCTCAAAGTTGAATGTTTTCTCCTCCTTTTTCCATAGCTAGAAATTGTTCTCTTATAGCCTCTAGAATTCAACTAAAGGGTCGAGTCGGAATGTTTCCAGTATATGGAAGGCCAAAGATCAGAGATCTTTTGTCGTGACATGGAAACCTGACCTCATTTTGTATTTTCTAGCACAAATCCTAATATACGTGAGTTGTAGTGGAACATCAAGCGTATACACATCTTGCAAAGTAGTTAGGGAGCATATATGTGGGAAAATATATATTTTTGGCTTTGGATTTATCAAAAAGGGGTTGATAAGTCTACATAAGGAAATGGAAAAAGGCCCTCTATGCAAGATAGCAATGGTGAGGCAAAGGTTGCTATAACAATTTTCCCCTTTTCCTCTAGTTTGGTCTGTTCTAAGACCTTCTCTGGGAGATGCTCTGTTTCTAGACCTATGTCTTCAAAATCCTACTATGGGTCTAGACCAATCTTCACAAAATATTTCTTTTGTTCTGGATCAATGGTTAATTATAATATCCCTAGGTCGAACCCAATTATAATGTAAAATGCAAATGTACTTAAGCCGATGAGTTGTTTTGATATCATTCTTGTATGCACCTTTCATGGCATAGTGTACACATGTACTACATAGTAAAATGAGGAAGTGTTCACATTCCAGGATACCGCACACAACAACTTAAGTGTGCGCGATTGTGAGGCTAGGGAGCCTTTGTGTATATGTTGTTTTTTATAGGTAGGTGAACCAATTTTGTGATTATTAGGCCGGAGAGCCTAGATGTTAAAGTCCAGTGTGCCTACTTTTGTATATGTCTCATCATTAATATAAAATACATCGTTGTGTGCATACCAACCATGATAAAAGAGTATGGGGGACTAAAATGCACTAGTTAGGGAAAGGGTGGTGGCTAAAAGTTAAGGAAAAGGGATAAGATATGGAGCTTAAGCCAAAAATGACTATTATATTAATATTTCTTAAAATATAAAGTATGGATAATTATTTTATCCTAAGTTCTAAGGATGGGGACAAGTGGGCCAAAGTAGCTCCCAACATGACAAGTGTTAAGTTGGGGACATGCATACATATTGTTTGGACTTAGTTCATTTTCCCATCTCTTCGATCATTCTTCCCATCATTCCTTCCATCATTCAACCATGATTCCATGACTATTTCACTCATGCAGTTAGTTATCATGTGTACCTTCATATCTCTATACCTAAACTCTATCCATAGCCATACTTGTTGGTGTAGATGGTTAGCTTGGAAAGTGGACTGAAGAAGTGGGTTGTTAGGCCCGTGAGAAATTATTTGGGTGAGAGAATTGCTTGGAATTGTTTCCATGAAGGTGCTAAACTGCAGCTACAGGGCTCTGAGACTTCTTTTCTGGCCTGTTGTTGAAGCCCATAAAGGAAGTGAGGCAGTCGAAGGACTTTTGAGTAGAGAAGGGGCAACACACTTCTCGGGGTGGGACAAACATGTGGGGAATGAGAGATTGTAGGTTGTTAGTTTGAGTTGACACATGTGAAGGAGTCTTTCCTATTGTCTATGAGGCATTAGTCTGGTTAAGAATCCCTTTACCTGGGTGGATTTTAGTCCTAGCTCGGGGGTAACCCACTGCTGAGAGTAATGAGCAGTGTGGTCTAAGGCTGGGAGTTTCGTGGAAGGTCTGCACGCAATTGGTGATATTATTACCAAGATAAGTGTCAACAATGTGATAAAATTACGTGCTGCATTGTTATTTACTTGTGCATTTTATGGGTTTATCTTATGTGTGGTGATAACTGTCTGTATATTTATGGGTATTTCCTATATATGATGCATGTAT
>JZKD02S1821178.1:438482-450867 GCA_000966675.3 Picea glauca | reverse complement strand
TGTTACCTTTCCTGAATCCTTGTTGCCTCAAGTAATTGTCAAGTCTGGAATACCAAGCCCTTGGTGCTTGCTTCAGCCCATACAATGCCTTTTTCAACCTGTAAACATATTGTTCGGCTTCTTGTACCTGAGAACCCTCTGGTTGTTCCATATATAATTCTTCCTCTAAATCACCATTCAAAAATGCAGACTTTACATTCATTTGGTAAAATTTAATGTGTCTAGAACTGGCATAAGCTAGAATCAATCTAATGGATTCCATTCTTGCAACATGAGCAAAAGTTTCTCCATAATCTATTCCTTCTACCTGTGCATACCCTTTACAAACCAATCTAGCCTTGTTTCTAGTTATTTTACCTGCTTCATCCATCTTATTTCTGAAAACCCATTTAGCCCCTATGAAATTCATATTCAAAGGTCTAGGAACCAATTCCCATGTCTTATTATTTTCTATTTGACTAAGTTATTCATTCATTGGCTTCATCCAGTATCTTTTCTATTTGACTAAGTTATTCATTCATTGGCTTCATCCAATATTCATCTTTAATTGCTTCTTCAATACTTTTGGGTTCAATCAGAGAAAGTAAATATACATGTCCATGAGTTGAGGTGGATTCTTGTCTTCTACTTCTTGTTCCAACACCTGCATTTAAGTCACCAAGTATTTGTTCTTCAAGATGATTTTTTTGTATTCTCTTGCTTGGAGTCTTTGATGGAGTCATGCTTTTGGATGAGTTGTGCCTTGTATCAAAGTAGGAATTAATTGTTCATTGTCAGCAACCTTAGTTTCTTTTGTTTCACTTACTTCTTCATCCATCTTATGTTTGTCATATATTTCATGTATTTGTTGATCCTTTTGTTTAGAGTTAGACTTCAAAAATGAATACTCATCAAACCTTGCATCTATAGATTCAACAATCTTTCTTAATCTAAAATTATAGCATTTATAAGCCTTTATTGAATATGAATATCCAACCAATATGCCTTCATCAGTTCTTGAGTCTAATTTTCCTAGATATTTATCAATTCTTTTAATGTAACACTTACTCCCAAAAATTCTAAAATGTTTTATGTTTGTTGGTCTTCCTTTCCATAATTGATAGGGTGTTTTATCATTATTATTTCTTAGAAAAATTCTATTCAAGATGTGTACAGTAGTGTGAACAAATTGAGGCCAAAATATGTCATTCAATCTGGACTCATTTAACATTGTTCTTTCCATTTCCATAACAGTTCTATTTTTCCTTTCAACAACACCATTTTGCTGAGGTGTTTCTGTAACAGAGAAATGTCTTTTAATTCTATTTTCATCATAGTAATTGTTAAATTATTTTGATACAAACTCTCCTCCATTGTCTGACCTTAAGCACTTAATCTTCATATCAATTTCATTTTCAGTCAATTCTTTGAAAACTTGAAAATTGTTAAAAGTTTCAGACTTCTTTTTCAATAAAAACAACCAAGTCATTCGAGTAAAATCATCCACAAATAACATAAATTATATTTCACCATTTAGACATGTTGTCCTCATAGGTCCACATACATCATCATGTATTATTTCCAAAGGTTTTGTTGTAGAATATTCCTTTGTTTTAAACTTGACTCTAGTTTGTTTACCATGTTGACATTGTTTACAAATAGTGTTGGAAAGATTCTTTATGATAGGTAAGTTCCTTATTGCCTCTTTTTTATTTAACTGAATCAGATTTTGAAAGTTAATATGTCCAAGTCTTTTATGCCATAACCAACTTTCATATTCATGTCCAAGATAGCAATTTTCATCCTTCTAATCTAAAATGTATATGTTATTTGATGTCCTTGTAGTTGTTCCAACTAACTGATTTGTTTTAACATACCTGATTTGACATTGTTTAGAATCAAATATCATAAGATGCCCTTTATCACATGTTTGAATTACACTCAACAAGTTATGTTCCATATTTTCAACCAGTAAAACATTTTCAACCATTATGTCTTTGTTCAAACAAACAAGGCCTCTTCCAACTATTCGAGTTGATTGATCATTATGAAATGTGACTAAACCTTATTTTCTTTCATCTAAAGAATCAAAGATTTGTTTTTTGCCTATCATATGTTTTGAGCATCCATTGTCCACACACCACTTAACTTTATGATCATCTTGTAAAAAAAGTTTGCACTCTTCAATTTCTAAATGATCATTCTTCCTTTTCCAATAACTAGTTTTCTGATTTATGTATTGGTTTATAACAAAGTTTTGGAATTTCATTGGACAGTTTCTTTAAATATGTCCAAAGTTATTACACATATAGCATTCAAATTCAAATTTCAAAGCATCAAATCTATTATGTGAGTTGTTCACATTGTTCTGAATAGATTTATCATGTCTTCTTTCATATTCAAATCTATATATGCCATGACTGTTATGTGCATTTATGTTTCTTAAAAAAACGTTACAGGAAGTTTCTTTATGTCCATACTTATAATAGAAGAAACAATAGCCTTCAAACCTGTTTTAATGTCTGTCATAACTTCTTCTATGCACTGTTGAATCCTGATTCTCTTCTTTCCTTTCTGATTCAATCTTCTTGCTAGTAATTTTCTCATGATTATCCTCTGTACCTACTTTCTCAACACTTGAACTAGAACATCCATTAGTTACTGCTGATTTATAACCAATTCCAGTCTTATCATATGTTGATCTTTGACTACAAATAATTTGATTCAACACTTGAAAACTATGATTCATGTTATTTTCTTGTACTTTCTTTCTTAATGAGACTACTTCAATTTTTAAACCTTCATTTTCCTTATCCTTTTCTGCAAGCATTTGAGTTATAGATTCTTCAGTCACTCTAGCCTCTTCTATTTTAAGCTTTAAGTCAACTAACATGATATCAGTGCTCTCAATCAAACCATTTGATTTCTGTAATTCAAATTCTAGTTTATCAATTTCTCTTTTGAATTGTTTACACTCTCTTCTTACTTTCTTTAGTTCAGACAAAACACTTACAAGTTCAGCTTCCAGGTCAAGTTCACCTTCTTTTTCTTCAATAAGTTCATCATTCTGATTTTCCATAGCCATAAAAAATCTTATATCTGAAATTTCATCACTTTCATCTATATCTGAGGACTCACTATTATTTTTGATGAATAGACTTTTCTTTTTATAAGAATTTCTTTGAAATGACTTCTTATACATTTTCTTATATTCTTTGGTTTTGATGTTACTTTCTTCTTCTCCATCAAAATGTTTATTGAAAGGACACTTAGAAGAAAAATTCCCTATTCTACCACAATCAAAGCACTTGAGAGGAAGTTTACCTTTGTACTTGCCAGTACCTCTTTTTAGATTTTTGACAAAGTTAGCTTCTTCCATGTCTTCTTCTGAATCCTCATGATTACTTGTTTTTGTTTCAACCTTTTTCTTGTCCTTCTTTGTTGCCTTAAAAGTTGCTTCCTTATTGGAAGGATTACCATTTGATTTCCTCATCTCATATGATGTTAGCATTCCTTGCAACTCATCCATTAATAAAGTAGCAATATCAGTTCTTTCTTCTAAAGAAGATATTTTGGGATCAAATTTTGCAGGTAAAGATCTAAGCACTTTTTGCACAATAATACCATTTCCAACTGTTTCTCCTAAACCTCTCATAGTATTGACTACTTCATCAATACGTAAGAAAGAGGTAGCTATATCTTCAGATTCTTCCATCTTTAAACTTTCAAATTGAATTCTATATGATTGTAATTTAACATTCTTTACCTTAGTATCTCCTTCATATACCTTCTTCAGTTTGTCCCATAACTCTTTTGCTGACTCACAATGCATTACTTTAACAAATTTTGAACCTGCCAATCCTCCAAGTATTGCATACATAGCTTTGGAATTACTCTCAGAGAATTTCTTCCTTGCATCATCTGTTGGAATTGTTGTTGGAGTCTTATATTCATTCAACACGTCTTGCCAAACATCTACTCCTTGAGACTAGACTGCAAAAACAACTTCATCCTGATACTCAAAAAAACATAATTATGTCCATCAAACCAAGGTAATCCATGTTTAGTAAAATCAGATTTCTTATCCATTATTAAGGATCAAAATTCCAGTGATTAAACTGAATCTTGAAGTAACTTGCTTTGATACCGATTGTTACATAGGATAGCCTAACTAAGAGGGGGGGGGGTGTGAATCAGTTAGATACAATTTCTTTCTTTTTATTTAACAGATTACTCAATGAACACATATTATTCCTTTTACTATATGTATTGCTACAAATCATTCAAATAAATAAATATGCAATCACATAAATAGACAATGACACAAATATTTTCATGAGGAAACCCAAAAGGGAAAAACCTCTTCTTCTTATGAATGAAAGGAAAGCTCTAAATTCTCTTTACATTCTTATTTTATCTGAGCTACAACCCAGATGAGGCTGCTACCTCTGTTTCTTCAACACCTACTGAATGGAAGCTACAACTCCCATCTGTACAAGCACCAACTTGTACAGGAGACTTTTATAGTCTCCCCTTGCTCCTCCCTACCACTCTGAAATCATTCTCTATCACTAAGAACCTGCAAACTAACTCTTTATCTTCTCTATCAAATATTAAGCATTCAAATCCTCTCTATTTTTTATATTCATATCACAATTCATTCTTGACTAGACCACTTAGATTTATCAATCTGTGTATGTGTGTTCCCTCCTCTATCTTTTCTCTTCCTCAAATTTTACAGAGCCATATATCTCCCATAATGCTCTCTTACTCTTTTCTTTCCACAATCACTTTATACATCTTCCTGTATCATCAGCGTGTATAATCGAACCCTCAGGCTTCAAAGAATCAGTTACAATAACTGAATAACTTCCTTACAGTAATTATTATTTGCCAAGGCATCAAGACGAACAATATCCACATGATCAGTTTGAATATTTAACCAACATCGTTCGATGAACATACATCTATTTTGATTTTTCAGCACAGAATAACCCTTGAGTGCTTTGGAAAGCCACTTGTGCTAACCCATATGTCTATTGGCCATGACCACAGGTTAATCGAAATGCATTTCACATTTCACATTTCAAAAATCCTGTGTCAAAGAGTCTTGACACTTCAAGTTACGAATCCAGAAATAGAGCTTAGATTCATGCTAGCTTCTCCCTGTCACATGACCATCGGTGGTAACCACTGCCTACACCAAAAAGGTATTTCAGTGTTTCTCATTTCAGCGTTTCGACATTTCTGTGATGAAGTGTTTCGACACTCCAAGTCACGAACCCCGAAATTTTCGGCGTTTTGCATTTCATCGTTTCGACATTTCTGTGATGAAGTGTTTCAACACTCCAAGTCACAAACCCCGAAATGATCTGACGACTTCACATTTGATCTGGTAGACATAGATCAAATGGTTCTCATTAACTTATCGAGGATAGATCAACAGTCATATACAACTCTTATATTACCCCTCCAATGCTTAATCCAACAGATATGACTTAATCATTCATCGAGATGGATGGCTGTCGAGGTTTCGATATTTTGGCCATCAGGTCTTCATGACCTTCAACAATTCAAAACTCTCGAAACCATAGATCATGTGACGTGTGTCCCTTTCGGTATTTCGACATTCGGGACTTCGTGATGTTGGATTTTTTTTCTTACCATGCAAAAATCCCAAAATAGAAACTCTCGGAATCCAGAAATAGAAACTCGTGGAGTGACGTATCATGTGTTGGTTAATCTCTGATCTCTGAAATTCAAGCTAAGGGTACTGAATCCTCTTCCAAATCTTGTTTCACATGTGACCTAAATTTATGATATGTCGAGAGGCATGTTGATCTCTGAATTAGGAACCACCATACTTGTGCAAACTGATCCATTGTGCCTGTGAAAACTGACCAACAAACGCCCCCTTTGGAATTTTTAAAGTTTGACATTAATGACAAAACCAAGTCCTGTGCAAACTGCAATCCCTGCCAACAACTTCCTGGAGTTGGGACTCCAGTTTCTTCAACTCTGGGTGTTTAGATATTTGTTCATTTATCTACGCACTTCTGCTACTTAGTTGTTTATATTCTGCAACAAGTGTTTTAATCCTTTCAATTGCACTCTGAGCATTCAATTCTCATTGGTCGTGCACTTCTTGTGGAGTTTGTGGTATGGTTTGAAGATCTATTTCCATGACCCTTTGTTGAAGTCGTTGAATAAATTCAATCAACTTCATCACTTGGCGCTCTATGGGCTCTTCTACCTTCTGCTCTAAGCCAGTCACAGAGTGAAATTATCTATTGACTGCTTCTTCAATTCCTATCTGGTTTGCGAGCAACTGCTCTTTCTCTTTTTGGATCTTTGCTCTGTCATATTCATTTTTTTCTTGGAGAGCATTCTTCTCTTGTTGTGTGGCTTGGCGTTGTTCAATAATTTCCTCCTGTGCTTTCTTTAGGGCCTGGGTGGCCTTCGTGTTTTCTTCCAGATCATGTCGAAGGCATACTTCGACTATATTAGCCATCTTGCGGAGCTGAACTGATTCATATACCACTTCTGTTGTTCCTTTTGGAAGAGGTGCAGTAGAGATTGCTTGGCTAGACTGGAGTGCTTGTTGTACTCCTTGGAGCGCTATCTCAATTTGGCTATACATCTGTTCCTGCTTCATCTCCTACTTCTCTATGATTTCCTTTGAAGCATCATTGACCACTACAACAATGAAATCAAAATCATCCAACGTGAGGGTTGTTTGCATCTTGGTTAGAGGGGTTCTTGGTTTCTTTCTGGAGGAATATTTCAGAGCTGAGACCTTCCTTTTCTTTGATGAGTCTTCTTTGTCCCTAGGCAGTGGTACTTTGAATTTTTTTTTTTCAGTTTCTCTACCTTCTTCGTCATCACCTTCTCTATCTGGTGTAATGGAAGTCATCCTTACATATAGGCTGTCAACATCATGGACTTCTTCAGTCTTCTTCGTCATATTTTCTTTCTTTGTCTTACTGGGCCCAGGTGTATCCTACGCAGTTCCGAGGTTGTTGATGTTGGACATTTCTGCGGGGTCTATTGAAACAAGGAGGTCCACCAACCATTCCTTGGTGATCTCTTCCAGGTCTTCTTCTGTCAGTTTATAATAGAAATGAATTTGTTCCTGGTGCTCATCAGCGCATGGGGTTAGGTATATAAAGTGGAGGTCCACGCTAAACTTTATCAGATATCAAAATCTCTATAAAGTGTTCAGGGTTATCCAAGGTTCACTTCTTATGGTTTCTTTCAATTGGTTATAGTAGGCATGGAAAACGACATTCGATTGCCATTGCTTTCTCATGTAGTTCGAGTACCATAATGTACTGAACTTTGCGGCTAGTGGATCAAAGGGGTCAAGGTCCAGGAAGGTTGCACCTTCCAGTAGATCCCATGCAACAAAAGCGATCAGTATCAGGAGCCAGCTAAAATGGAATTTATGCCCCCAATCCTGGGCTTCTCTGAAGTCAATCTCTAGTTGATTCACCAAGTACTTCACCCAGTTCATCTATAGTCCCTCTACGCACTTTCCTATGAGGTCAACCACAAAGACATATACTTGTGTTGGTCGTTTCTTGCATACCAACTTCCCTATGATCAGTTGGCATGCGAGGCACACTGTGCCACTTTCAATAGAAGCTATCTTGTAGCCTCTCGTGCCTTTCTCAACATCGCCATAGGATTCTTTGATCTTCTGGGAAAGAGTGCGGTCTGCGTTATTTCTAGGATAATACTCATGGGGATCAGGGATTTTCATGCTAATTCCAGTGATCCTATTGATCAGTGCCAGATCAACAGTTATGCGATGATCTAACCATAGGTATCCTCTGTTGTAACTTGCTAGCAACAATTTTACATAGGCATTCACCTCCTGGTGTCTGCCGGAGTGCGGTATTTTCATAATGTTGAGAAACGTAGACTGCGTGAGGTTCATCGTCCATTTTTGAGGGATGAGCTTCAAATTTTTGCCCTTAGTTCTCATCAAGTACTTATACAGGGCGAGCATGTTGTAAACTTTACGGTCCCCCAGGTTGAAGTCGCAAAACTTCAACGCTGTAACCTTGTCTTGATCTACACGGTAGGTGCGTACTCCTTTCGGTAGATATGCAGTGACTAGGGTGTATTCAAAGTCTCTAGGGACACTGTCCCTATTAATCTCACTGCTCAGAGGAGGTATGTAAGCTGGTAGGATGGATGGCACTAACTTCATGTTGGCTATGTCGTCCTTATGCTTAGTTCTTCTCTCTTCACCAACTCAAGATGTTCCTGCTTGAGCACTCGACAGGGAGGCTTGCACTCCTCTCATCGATGATGCTTGGACTCCGGTGGACATTATTTTTTCCGACATGACTCTCTTATTCATTAAATCGAGAAGGATCTCTGTGACAGATTCCTCAAGTGTGGTGACCTCGTCAGACATACGCACTTGGAAAAGATAATCGGGGTCACGATGATCTCAAAATACTGCACTAGGATGAACAATCTTCTTGCAATGATCACTGTAGACAATCACTAGTTCTGTAGGCTTCGACTTTTTAGTTGGAAAAAATGTTCTTCGGGCACGACGCGATGAGATAAATAGGAAATTCGTCAACGGTCTACTTACAATGGGTATGAAGCTTCCATGAACGTTGA
Source organism: Picea glauca (assembly GCA_000966675.3). Taxonomy (NCBI): domain Eukaryota; kingdom Viridiplantae; phylum Streptophyta; class Pinopsida; order Pinales; family Pinaceae; genus Picea; species Picea glauca. The sequence continues at coordinate 442,248 of JZKD02S1821178.1, read as the reverse complement.
TCCATTCGTTATGGCATAGTCCAATGGTCTGGTGGTGATCCTTTAATTCTTTTTTGTCCATTCGGGGTGGAAGTCGAATAGGTATATCGGTCCAACGACTATATTTCTTCGCCACAGTGAAGTGTCATATGTCGTTGTTCTGATATCCCGTCGAAGCTCAATTCCTATGATTTTTCTTTATGCGAAGTTTCCTCTGGAATCGTCTGTAACTTTTTGATCTTGGCTCTCTTCTTACTTAACTTCCTAGCCTTCTTCCCAGTGAGCTTCGTCTCGGTCATCCTTTTTCCATTTTGATTCTTATCTTCTCTCGACATAGTCACTTCGCGATGCTGAGATTCTTTCTTCAGATCCAAGGGTAATACTCCTTCATCATATGGATTAGGTATTTTGGTGTTCTTTGGTTCCTCTAATGCTCTTATAGCTTCGACATCCAAGTCCATGGTGTTCAATATCTTAGATATGTTCTCTTGTTCTTCCATTAAGTAGGCAATCCTTCTAGTCATAAATTCCATGAGTTCTTTTTTTTTTTGTTCTAGGGCTTCCTTTTCTTCTTTTCTCCGGATCTGGTCTTTTTCAATCCATATCTTTCCTAACAAAGTTGTAAATGGGGCATGGTCCTCAATAAATTTAATAACTTCGAATTATTCTTCTATCAAAGCTCCATGGGTACTCATAGCTATCTGGGTAATTCTGCCACATAGGGTTACCATTTTTTCTTTAAACAACCATATTTTTCCTAGTGAAGGAACCATAACAAGACTTCCTAAGGTTTCACAAGTACTTTCTGTCACAATTTTCATCTGTGTTTCCTCATCCAAAGCATAGTCAATGTCGAAGTCTCCTATTCTTACTTTGATTTTCTCCTTTTCTTTGAAGATCTCTGACAAACTGGCATCTTTATGTTCATTCAGGGTTTCTTTCATTTTTAGTAACATAATCTCTGATTCTTTTTGGGGTTCTTCTATAATATTAGTCTCTTGATCTCCTTCAAGGTTTTCTTGCTCCATATTCATATTTTCAAGTCTAGCAATCATTCTAGGGAAATCCAGTACTTCATGTTCCATAGCCTTACAACATAGGCAACTAGGTTTTCCACTAGGACATTCCTTAAAAATATGTCCCGGTCTTCTGCAATTGTAACAAAGAGTTAATCCTCTCTTTCTCTTCACTGATCCCCAAATTTTCCTGTACTGCACTCCAGGATCATGGTAGCTAGCCTACAAAAAATTCTTTCTAGGATCCTGCATCCATTTGTTAGTCCAAAAATTCTTTATATGCATAGGTATAACATATCTATCATTATTCTTATCAGATTTATTCATATCAAAAAAATTTCATCTATCAAAGCCCTAGTTTTCAAGCTAGGACAAAATCTATCAATCATACCTAGATCCATACTCTAGAAACAAAATTTTTCACTTGTCTTACTTCCACAAAGTAAAAATCTTCCAGATATAAAAAGTTTTGACTATTCTTACCTTTATTAGAGCACAGATCTTATAGATCTTACCTCTTTTTTGTAGATCTGACCTCTTTCTTTAAGAAATTTCCACTTTTTACTTTTCTCAGAGAACAGAGCGCTTAGATCTCGCTTCTTATCTTCAGATATGATATTCCTTTCTTTAGATATGATATTCCTTTCTTCAGATCTGACCTTATTCCTAGTAGAAAGCTTCACAGGTAGAGTAGAAAGCTATGCATTAGGGCAACAGATCTACTCACAAAGATTTCTTTCATACAAATTTTCTTCTTCCTCAGTTCCCAACAATCACAGTTTTATGTCTCAGCAACAGAACCATTTGTTGGCACAGGGGCAGACCTAGGGTTCAATGCTACAACAACACACCAACAAAACCCTGACTACCGACCCTTTTGGCAACATCTACGAAGCAGATAAAGTCTCACCCAAGGTAGAGGCAGGGGTGGTTGCAAGGCTCAGGTGTCTATAACCTTAGTTGGGACATAGATATGTGATTATAACACTTATCAATCTCTTATCATAGATTATTAATCAATATTCAACCCTTATGATACTTCGCAGATAACACAGAGCATCACAGTATGTACTTAGATCTAAGACAAATCAACACTTAGCCACAACAAGATATATTAGATTCGGCAGATCAAGCACTAAGCATCTTACATACCATATCTAACATTCATTCATATCTCAAAAGCACAAAGAATAAATAGATCTATCTGAACACATCAAAGCACAACACACAGATTTACCGTGGTTCACCCCTACCCTGGGGCTACATCCACACATTCTTCTTCTTTATTAGCTTCAATTAATCAAGTTACAACACAAAGCCATGCAAATCCCTCTTCGCATAGGAAAAAAGATCCGTGTAGCTCGCTAGATCCTTCTTCCTTGCACTAAAAGCATAGATCCTTCTACAATATCCTGCACTTAGTCTCTTACAGTATTCACAAAGTGTTTACAATCATTACCAACACTTAGCACAACTCACAACTCTTCGATCACATAGATAAAACTCTACTACTCTTCTCCCCCCCCCCACTTAATTCACCTATACATCAATTTATACATACAATAGTGGGACTAAGCATGGGTAAACCCATGGGCTGACATCCCTTTCCCATTACATTATCCCCAAAAACCCAAAAAGGACCCAAAAAGGGGTCTAGCTTCCACGATTTCTGCTTCGCGTTGCACTCCATCTTTGACAAGTTATCCAAGTCCCAAAAATGGTCAAATATGACCAAGTGTTCCTCAAAACTTGGTCAGGGCCAACAATAATCCACCATAAAAGATAGAAATCATTCATCTAAGGCTAGCGCCTCACTCCTCCAACAACCATTAATCAAGATATCCATAAAAAAGTGCACAAGAGACAAATAGAGCCAAAGATAGCGAAATTTCCAGACCAATACTTCTCACAATGAGGGAGAGTTATGTTAAAATGAGATCTTATGATCTCTTATTTATACAAAATGTCACCAAGGTGACTTGTCCACATATTAAGGGTTAAACCACAATACTAGGGGTCAACAAACCTAATGTTTCCCACTTTAATAAAGTAATATTAAACAATTCAATTAAAGTTTCACTTTTTCACAAATAAACCCTAATTTTACATGGACGTCTACCCTTTAGGGGATGTTTTTCCACTTTGAAGAAGTCGTTGGTGTTGGAGAAGCATGGGTAGGCCTCCAAAGGCCACATGTCAAGCATCTAGACGATATCATCATGGCGAATACCCTCTTCTCTTCAAAACATCCATGTGTGTTACACATTATTTTTCTCACCTCGGCGATCACCTGACAACATGTGTACATGTTCCCTAAAAATATTAAAAGAGACTTTCTCCATGGGAAAAGTGATTTAATTTCCTCTGCCAAAAACCATATGAAGGAAGGTCGTTTCACCCCTCTCTATTCATGGGGTGTGACGATGCCTGATCATCGCACTCTACACTATACCTGGAATGCGAATTTGCCGCATGCCGCTATATACACAAGGTGCGACAATGCTTAAAGCTTGGGAAAAGTCAATTTTCATGAATTTTTGTTATAACCCTAAAATGCACCATACAGGTTTACATGGCATCAGGCCAACTCATGCCTCTTCCTAGCCAAAGCCATGCTGAGTAACTCCTCAAAAACCACTCAAAACAAGCAACCTGTGCCCTAACTTCTTACTGGGCGCAGGTATCCGCTTGCTGTCCTCTTACTGCACGCGGGTATCCGCGGGCTAGCCTAAAACAGCCCGCGAGTACCTAACAATGCAAAAAATCAGGAA
>JZKD02S1821178.1:424089-434575 GCA_000966675.3 Picea glauca | reverse complement strand
CAAAAGAGAAACCCCAAAAGAAGTACGATGATCAAGCCTTCACAACAAGATTCAAGAACTTTAGGAACAAAAGGAAGTTTGGTTCAAGGAGGAAGCCAAATCAAGAGAAAGACATATCATAAGTACAATGCTTCAACTGTCGAAAGTATGGTCACTACAAGAACCATTTTCCCGAGCTAAATAAAAGGAAGGAGAAACATGAAGCATCAATTGCCAAAGAAATGGAACCTACAAAGAAGACTAAGCAGGATGGAAGAGACTTCTTCTTCTAAAGGTAACAAAACTCTTCTTATTTCTTGTACATATCTTGTTTGCATCGTCTATGTATATATCTTGTAAGATAATGTGTTCCAAGAATAACTATACCTATTGAAGAACAAACAAGATGAAAATGGATATCATTAGATAATACACATGAAAGGATGAAATACAAATCATGTGGAAGCCATTGCAAGATAAGCCAAATCAATCATGAAGAGACTTAGAAGAAGCAAAGACAGAAAGAAGTCAACAATCGAGAGGAAATTGGAAAAATACTTAGGACATTTTGTAGAAGACAACAAGATGGATGCGTGGACTCTGTTAGACAAGAGAGCCAATTATATATTGCAGAAGACAATAAGGATGCAGATGGAAGTGTGGACTTTGTTAGACGGAGGGAGCCGATTATATGCACTCTTACATGAAGCAAAGCTTAGGAGGGAGATAATCCTATGATCCATTGAAGATGATGAAGTATATATATCCATGATAGCAGCCATAAAAGACAGTACGTGCTCAGTTCAACCACATAAGAATACCTCCTCAAAGAAAAGCCTTAAAGTATTCTTGGTTGTGCATCTAGATCCATGATCCTATGATGAAATAAATAAGTGGAATATTTAGGGAATGGAACCCACTCCATGGACCCAAGAGCTAAAGAAAAACATGAAGAAGAACATGAAGATTCCAAGAAAGAAAGAGAAGCCAGAACAACCAGTCATTGTATCAAGAATCACAAGATTGTCAACCTAATATAAACTCAATAAAAGAAATCAAGCAGAGGAACTGAAAGTCGTGATGAACAGTGTATGGAAGACTTATGAATGAAATCATTGCAAGATCTAGAACCATAAGTTCTCTCAAATGGAGGGAGAAGACTATGATGATTACTTGTTCCAGTACACTAGACATATCACTACATGAGTCATTATATCATCCGCAACATCCATGAGTTGGAGTTCTACATCAGATGAATGCAAAGAATGTTTTCCAGAGAAATTGAATAAAGAGCATATGAAGAGCAATATCAAGACTTTGAGGCATACTAGGAAGACTCTTATATGCAGATAAAAGAAGACAACTTGGTGGAGAACCTCCAGTGCACAACAAAAGCGTGGTGAATATTTCCTATAACATCAAGATGATTACTCAGTAGATCAGATCTCACGATGACAGAAGAAGTGCCACATGGATATGTTCTAGTTTTCCAACAAAGATATACTCTATTGTTCAAAGCTACATGAATCATTCACAGTGTTCCAGACTAAAGTACATTTGAAATCAAGCATTACATTATCTGTAATGAAGTCCAAAAAGGAGAAAGTGATTCTCCAAATACATATCTCCACAGATGAGCAGATAAGCATACATTTTGGTAAAGCTTCTATCCAAGATGAAAGAGTTTGCATACTCAAGATGGAGCTCATGGAAACAACTTCCTTCTTATTGAAAAAGGAAGAAATGACTCTCCAGGTTAGGAGGGAGCACTGGAAATATTATTGAATCATTTATCCTTGTTTGAAAAATAGTCTAGATTGGACAGATTCTTTCCTATTCGGAAAGTGGATTGAGACTTATGACGGACAGTCACTTCCCATTGTGGTTAACATGGGAAGTAGTCTGATTGTTGATGTATCATAAACAACAACTTCCCATTGTGGTTAACATGGGGAGTGGTCTAGGGAAGTCTCTCTTCTTGAGGGTTACTCAAGAAGACTAGCCCGCCTTGTCGGACAACGATTTCTCATTGTGGTTAACATGAGGAATATTATGTTTTGGAGGTTGATACATGACAGTATTTTCCTCTTGTGGTTAACAGAGGTAATGTTCCGGACATTCATTCCTTAGGGTTTATACAATCTCTCCAGGGTGCACTTTGATTAGTGTAGGAGGAATGGACCAGGGTGGGGAATGGTCCAAGCTCAACAATCAGGGACAGACATTCCTTAGGGTTTATACATTCTCTCTAAGGTTCACATTGATTAGTGTAGGAGGAATGGCACAGGGTGGGAAATGGTCCAGGCTCAACAATCAGAGACAGACATTCCTTAGGGTTTATACATTCTCTCCAGGGTGCACTTTGATTAGTGTAGGAGGACTGGCCCAGGGTGGGGAATGGTCCAAGCTCAACATTCCTTAGGGTTACACATTCTCTCCAGGGTGCACTTTGATTAGTGTAGGAAGAATGGACCAGGGTGGGGAATGGTCCAGGTTCAGAAGACATGACAGTTATTCTTCCTTGCTTGAGAAGAATAGTCCAAATATCTCATTGTTCTACTCTGAGGGCATATATTATTTCAGAGCTCACATATGTGAGTGAAAGATTGGCCCAGATGATTCATTTTATATCATAACATTGTTTCTGTGCACGTTGCTATCAAATGTTTGTTATGAAGACTGTATGACAGTAAATGAAGACTACTATGGTGGATATGTTCCAATGTTCGTGACTATACGTTGCTAATCAATTACTTGTGTGTTACTTGGTGTGGTAGTGTACCACTAGATTGTATTTATGCACTACTATGGATAGACACAATTGTGTCATATTTTTGTTCTAATTGCCTTGAAGACTATCAACAGTTTATTGGAGATAACCATCATCTAGATGAATGATGAGCAGAGATTTTCCAGATGGAAAATAGTTAAGAGAATTTACTCTTCTAGATGATAAGAATGACTCTTGTATCAATCTATGGTGTAAGTGACTTATCCAACATCATGTATGATTACTCAGATGAAGTATGGTTTTGAGAGATGATGCAGCTAATGGTGATGGTGATGCTCATGATCTAGTCATGAGATAGTCTAAACGACTATGTTGATGCTACTGGGTAAATGGTATGTTTTTGTGCTCAATACCATTACCTGTAATACCTCCCTAGCTAGGAGGGAGTGTTAATATTATGGTAGCTACATGAGTTATTTACCTCCATGTGTAAACCTGATGAGAATAGAAGACTCCGGAAAGCAAGAGAAAACCCTAATAAGTTGGCTAATAACCCAAGAAGTCTTGTCGGCTCAAGAAGATAATCTATATTAGGTTATTAGCCTCCAAGAGAAGAAGTCAGCCATAAATAATAATAATATAATGAACAGACATGTACCCAGAAGGAGAATTCGGCCCCAACAAATCTAGCAGAACCACTATAAATACAAGGCACCAGCTCTCATTTGACACATCTCAGAATTGCAGAGAGCAACTGGTGCGCACTGCAGTTCCCAGTTTGGTGCGCACATGTGGAGGAGAGATGCAAGGGAAGCTTCTACAACAAACAGTTTTGGTGTTGGCTTGGACTATCTCTTGGCTAGGGTTTGGATTATCTGATCAGCTATTGTTGGTGTGCTATCCTTGGAGGAAGATGCACTACACCTTGTTTGGCTATCTAGCCTAGGGTTTGTTTCCAGAGTAATTCTCAGTCAAGGTTAAGGTGCTTGGAGGGTGGCTTCGGCCTATGGTTGGGTGACAAGGGTATTGTCAATGGTAAAACGAGCACACAATCTTATATATTCTAACACCTTCTTGGGTCAGTACACCCTAAAATCCCAAGAGATAAGGAAATGGAGGGGAAAAATGGTGGAAAGTGATAAGTATGGTCGGGAACGATACGATGAATCATGAAGGGAGTTCCCAGTAGAAAACCCATCCCCAAGGAAAACCACTTGCTAGGGAACAATGTCAACCACCAAGGTGAAGCAGGGAAAAAGGAATAATGTCCAATCATATATCATGAAATATAGAGCAATATAAGATACAACATACTCAACTAGATTAAATATTGAAATGATGCTCACCATAATACTGACTTGTACCTCATGGAGAAAGACCCATTTCCTTCTAGAAGCCAGTTGGTGTGGTGGATGCCATCTACAAATTTTTGACCATCTGTGGTGGTGAGTGGGTTTTCTGTTTTTACAAAAGGGTATTGTTGGTCAAGTAGTCTCCTGACACTACATGTCTACAACCTGAGGGCCTCGAGACATAATCTCCTTAGTTATCCACAAAATGGGGATAACATGCCCTATTGTTGAAATGGGTCATTTGCAATAATGGGTTTCAGAGGTAGTGAGAGCAATTTCTGTTTTCCAACAAATTTTTGGCACTCTTCACATGTTCTGACCATGGAAAATACATCAGAGAATATTGTGGGCCAGTAGTATCCACCCCTTAGAACTTTGAGGGTTGTGGCTTTCCAATGTTGGTTCCCTCCACATACTCCTTTATGGATATAAAATACAACATTTTTTGACTCATCTTCATCCACACACTTCAGCAAAATACCAATAGTGTATTTCCAATATAAACTCTGATTTAAAATGCAGTATTCTACAGCCTTTAATTTAAGAGACCTAGTTTTGGATTTTTTCAACTCTAGTGGAAATTCTAGGTGTTGTAAAAAATAAATAGTGTCTCTTTACCGGGGTGAAAGAAAATATTTATCTAACACCTTCATAGTCTTCTTTCAGCATGTATCAATGGAGCATATGACTAGTTGAAGACATAATGCAATTCAAGCACTTTCCAATTTGAATCAGGTAACAATTTTGCAAGGCCCTGTCCCTTTACCAGTTTAGTGGGCTTTATGTACAAATCATATTCTAGAAGTTTTATTATCCAATTCCCCCACTTACTCTCACTGTCTGGATGGACAAGGATCTCCTTTATACTATTTCTACGGACATAAGTAGTTATCTTAGTCTACAGAACATAAACCCTAAAGGATTTCAAGGCCTTCACCAAGGCATAAGCCTGCTTCTCCAATATGTCATATTTCAATTATGCATCCTTGAATTTTTTCTTGAAAAATGCAATGGGATGTTCATGCCCTTATTCATTATTTTTTCATAAGTATAACAACAATAGTCTCCTCAGAGGAAAAACAGAAAATCAAGAATTCTTTGGAATAATCTAGACTAACCAGAACATGGGCTTCAATTAGATCCTGATTTATCCTTTGGAAGGATGACCTCACTTCCTGTGTCCATTTGATGTCAACATCCTTTTTCAGCATGTCTGTAATAGGCCTAATGATCTCAACAAAATTTGGTACAAAATGCCTCAAGAAATGTATTTTTCCTATGAAATACTGTATGGCCTTCTTATTTCTAGGGATGCCAATTTTCTGAATAACATGTACCCTCTCCGGGTCTATATTTATCCATCTTGTAGATATAATGTGTCCTAGGAGCTTGCCTTCTAACATAAAAAAATGTGATTTTTTGGGATTCAATGAGATTCCATACCTTCTACATTTTTGAAATATTTGCTTCAGGTGCCACAGATGTTCATCATTAAATTTTGAAAAGATGGTGATGTCATCAAGGTATATCACAATGAGCTTGTCCTTTTCACCCACAAATGCAATTTCCATGTCCCTTTGAAATGTGGCCACTGCATTCATCAATAAAAAGGGAATTTTGTCATACATGAAGGTGCCCCATGTGGTAGTGAAGAAAGTTTTTTCTTTGTCTTCCTCGAATATTGCTATTTGCTTGTATCCAGAATAACCATCTGGCATGGAAATCTCGTGAGCACTTACCACCCTTTTCAAAATGTGGTCCATCTTGGGAAAATTATTGTTGTCTTTCAACGAACACCTATTTGGGTTTCTGAAATCCACACATAACCGTATTTCACCACTCTTTTTCCTAACATGAACCAAGTTGGCCACCCAATATGAATATCTAAAAGGAATAATGATCATGGCATCAAGCATTCTTTTCAATTCTTTTTCAATAATATAGATCAACAAATGATTAAATTGTCTAATTTTCTACCTAAATGGCTTGGAACCCACTTTCAGAGGGATCTTATGTTGAATGATTTCAATTCCAAACGTTTTGAGGTCCTCATAAGACCATGCAAAAATATCAACAAAATTTTTCATAAGGATAGCATACCTGTCTCTCTACTCAACTTGCAGTTCTTTGGATATCTTGAAAACCTTGGGATCTTTAGTTGTCCTAATGTTGTAGTCTACAACCTCATGTTTCTGATTTTTAATTGCATCCTTCTTGGAGACATCATTGTTGTCAAAAAGTCTCTCGAGTGGGACTAATCCTTTTGGAATATGATTTGTTTTGAGTTCCACAATGTTGTTACCAACCACCTTATTCACAAAAGGAGGTGTCTGCTAATTTTTTGTTCCATCTTTCTCATTTTCTTGCTCAATGGAGATATTTGAAAATTCCTCAAAAGTTTGCAAAAATATCTTGAGCTCTAGATCATCACTGAAAACCTGTCAGTGTTTGACATTGTCTGGTATAACTATTATGTGCCTCACCTCCACCTCATATTTAACATTTGGACCAATGGGAGGCCTGAAGGTACTAGAAACCATAGCTAAAGAGTCTTCCCTTTGATTGACATCTCTAGGGACAAAAGAAATATTGAAATCCATAAAGAAATTTTCAACTATGTCCCATACCTCATTCCTATACTACCTCAGCCTTGGCTGTTTTGTTTGATAAATGTCCTTTACATGATTAACAACTAGTTCATAATCACCGAAGAATACCAATTTGTCAATGGACATTTCCTTTACAACACTTAACCCCAACACTAAGGCTTCATACTCTTCTATGTTGTTGGTTGTCTCAAATTCTAATTTGTATGAGAGTGAAACCACCTCCTTTGAAGGGGAAATGAGGACTATGCCAGCACCAGATCCCTCCTTTGAATATGAACCATCAAAAAACATCTTTTGTATTTCATGTTCTTGGCCTACCTATGGCTTATTACTTCATTTTCTAACTGATAATTCTAGAGCATCATCATTGATATGAAAAATAGATGACCCAATTTCATCCTCTACAATATAAATTGGATGATTATATGGATTTTGATTATCACTCACAATGTAAGCCAATCTGACTTCTCTGTACAATATTCTATGTTCTCCTCTGAAAACAGGGATGGTTTCATATTCCAGGTCCATCTGTAGAGACCCTCCCGCTTTCTTGGCCCAAGACCTGGATTAAAGCATGCCAAACTTGGGAGGTATATCAACTACAACGATATCCATCACAACACTTTTCATGGGGAACTGAGATAGAGAAACACCCAGATCCTTAATTACTCCCAAGAATTTAACCCTTTTACAATCAAATGAGTAAAGGCCCTGATATGTCTTGGTGATTTCTAACCCTGGCTCATCCATGATGATCTTAGGCATGACATTGTGTGAGGCCCTAGAATCCATAAGGCAATTGTGAATTTTTTTGTCATGGACATTCAAGGATATGCAAAAAGGTGGGGAAGCATCAAACTCATCTTCAATGTGTGGGCCAACCATGATAGTAGGATTCTCATCCTGAAGGTTTATCTCATCATATGAGACAAAAAAAGAAGGAGGCTTCAAAACTTTTATGATAGACCTTTTAAAAGGCTCATTTTTCATTAATTTGGTCAAAGGTACAAGAATCTTGATTTTTCTTAACTATGCTCTATATTAAAAGAAGTTACATGTATGCCAACTTATTTCACCTCTAGAACACCAAGTTTAGTTGGTTGTTTCTACTGATCTACGTTGTTTCATGTGTCTTTGTCTGGACCTTACATGGGAGGAATATCTGATTTATTATTCTAAGTGGGAACATTTTTTTTAGGACCCCTTGGACTAGGCCTTAGATCATACTTCTTTTGAGGTTGACTTTGAAAAACCTCTTCTCCATTTCTTTCATTATCAATATGGTTTGACAGTTGAGAAATCTCATACTCTGACTGGGTTAGGTGACTAGGATGGAGTTCAACTTCATTAAAAATGACTAGAGAGTCATCTCCAATAAAAAGGACGGGAGCTTCATTAAAAGGGTCTGGAGAGTTCTGGAAAGGGGGTATAATCCTCTAATCTTCAACATTCCTTCTTTCCCTTTGCATGATTTGAGGGGCATTATTAGGTCTTATGAACTGATTCGGATTCCTATTTGCAACTTACTGATAAGGTATGCTTGGTTTCTTGGCTTCCTATTTTAATTTATCTATCTTTGAAGTCAGATTCATAAATGTTCTAGTCATCTCATTAAGTTTTGGGTCATATTCTACTGGGTTAGAAGAGGAAGGAACCTCTTCTCTCTATTTCTGTTTGTCCCTATCAGATTTGGTATTTAATTTTTATTATTCTAGAATATTAGAATCAACCTCCAGGTATGCCTCTTGCATAGATAGAAAAGTGGTGGACCTTCTCTCCCTTAATAGGAGAGAAAATTAAACATCAAATGCATTTTCAAATGTGATCTTGGTTTAGGTCTCAATTGGCTTAATTTCGTCAGGAATATTGTTGTACAATTTATTAAACCTCTTAGTGAAATATGAAATAGACTCACCATTCTTCCTTCTCAAATATCCAAACTCAGTGATGTAGTACATGTAATCCCTCATGTCTCCCCATTTTTTTAGAAAGGCTTCATCCAATGCCTAAATACCTACAATGGAGTCTGTGGGAAGACCATGAAACCACTTTCTTACCTCTCATCCATTCTCTACACAAACAACCTCATCCAAACATATGCATGTTCAATGTTAAAATTGTCTACAAAGTTGTAAAATTCTACCAGATGTTCCTCAACAGTGACATCTCCTTCACCATTGTACCTAGGCAGATATTTCATGCAGTCTCCTACTCGAAATGGATGTAGGTTTTGAGGAAACACTAATGGTGCATACCTAGCTGTAATGATGGATTCCATCATGTTTACAACCATATTTGGGACAATCGGTCTTTGAGGCTTAGGAGGAGATACTGGAGTGGTTGCTTGAGGAGATGATGAGGTAGAAGTTGAAGCAAGAGATACTTCAGGGATTAATACAAGGGGATTTTCAAAAATTGTAATCTTAGGTTTCTTATTGTTGATGATAGGGGCATCCTTTTTATATGTTGGCTTTCCTTTGGATGGCAAGGGGTGTCTCTAAGAAATTTTAGATTTCCTTAGTTGTCTCTCTGGATCAGAAGTTGTTGTTTCACCATTAAGATGAGGGTTTTATTTCTTGAATCCCTTCTTGGGAGTCATAATTCCTTAGTATATTTTCATTTAATGGAGTCGCCACGTGAAATATGGAAGTCAGTGTTGTCCTTGATCTTTATTCACCATCAAAGATCATATCTGGTCATTGTTGTTTTCCCAAGGAAATATTGCTTTGTTACTCTGTTTCCTAGCAACAATGCCAAAATATGTTGGTCCTAAGGTATGCACCTGATTTCTAAGGGAAGAGCTAGGCCATCTCAGTTGTTGGAATGATTGGTTTTTTATAAGTTTGTCTTGTTTGTTTTGATGGTCAGCTGATAGATGAGGTTCAAGGGTGGGGATTTAGTTGGACTATTTCACAATATTCACTACAATGTTTCCATTGGCCAGTGGCATGCATTTTGGTGTAGCGGATAAAAGATATATATGTAGAAAAAAAACAATGAGAAGCATACAATTGTTTACTTGCAACTAAAAATTTTAGATCTAAAACATTGTATTAAACCTAAAAAAAATTTGGAATATACTTCTCAACAGGTAGTAAACACATTAGCTGAAAGAGAAAGAATATTTTCTTTGCACACTATAAATCCACTAAAGAGATTCGGGACAAGCTTCAAAATATTTATGAAGGAGATACAAAATTCAAAGAAGCAAAGATTCAGACTTACAGAGGTCAGTTTGAACAACTAAAAATGAAGGAAGATGAAGATATCACAACCTAATTATTACGAGTCGATGAAACAGTGAATGCAATCATAGGATTGGAAGAAGAAATTGAAGAATCTATAATTGTTCAAAAGATACTAAGATCTCTTCCTATGAGATTCAACCCTAAGATATCAGCACTAGAAGAAAGATCAAATATGGACTCAATAAGCATGGATGAACTGCATGGAATCTTCACATCATATGAAATGAGAGCTGAGCAAGAAAATATAGATGTAAAAGAAGCATCCTTCAAGGCATCCAAAAGATCAAAGAAAAATAAAAAGGAACACGAAGAATATAGCATCAGCAGTGACACCTCGAAAGACGATGAAGAAGTGGCAAACTTCGTCAAAAGACTGAACAAGGGAACCAACGGTAGGTATAGACATAAGCTCCCTTGTTTTTTTTTTAATTGTGATGGTATTGGTCATTCTACTAACAAATTTCCTCATAAGAAAAAGAGAAATGATGAAGGTTACTCAAAAGGAAAACACACATATAAAGGCAAAAGAACTACAAAGAAATTTTTCAAGAAAAGCTTATACACCAA
>JZKD02S1821178.1:353696-373166 GCA_000966675.3 Picea glauca | reverse complement strand
ATCTACATCATCAATCAACATACCTCGATGATCAAAAACCTCCCCAGGAGGTAGCACCATATCCGGATCATCCCGGAAGTCCACCCCGGCATAGGGGTACTGCAAAATCACCTGCGACGTCTGTCGCCATACCTGCGTTGCCTCGGCCGAAAAGAAGTGGGCCCCTTCACCACCACCATGGTGAAGCAATACAGTTGACTACCACCTCAACTGCAGCTCTTGCGCCCTAGGCACACTGAATAGGATCCTTGGGCACAACATCGACACCCTCTCTAGAAACCAAGCCACTAGGATGGACCCGAAAGAAACCTCCCCTGCACCAGTCGACCGACAATGGTCCAACTACGCCACCATCCGCGTATGCAGCATCAACCCCCAAGCGAAACACTCGTCGTCCAACACTCTCTCTAGGACCAGAAGCTGGCTGCCACTAATCCGCTGGGTCGCCAGTGACCCATATACCCGCACAATCATCACTACTATACAGTGATGCGCCAACGAATCTATAGATGATATACTCACCACCGTCCCGGACATAAAGTTATGACCTGAACAATATCTCCAGCCAATATCGGTGAGCAAAGTAGTCCTAGGCAACACCGGCCCCGTCGGTAGGGGTGTTCCCCGAAAGGGGAGCCCAGTCAAGAAATATACATCCTCCACCGCCGTGAAGGGGATCTGCTCTCCTCGCATGAGGAAGCAGTGCAGCTCTGGACTCCACATCTGGATCAGGAACTGTAATACATACTCCTATGCCCGTATCAACGGGCACTCAAAGAACTTTAGCAACCTATAGGTTGCCAAAGTCACATGCACACCGGGCTCCTCAATGGCCACGACATCTCGCAACTAAGCCCAGTCTCTCTCTCGCCACCCCACTGGCATCGTCACCACCGTCCACCTGCAGACAACATAGAGCCCTATGTCAACTCATGCAACCATCAACAACATCAAAAAGACTCATTTTATACACTTCAACCTTGCCTCCTAGGCGCGGTTTTGTTACCCACAGGCATGCACACGCGCGCCTGTTCACTACACAGGTGCGCATCCATGCGCGCCTGTTCACTACACAACTGCGCATCGATGCGCACCTGTTTGCTACATAGGCGCACTCCCAGGAGCGCCTATTCACCATATAGGCGCGCACAACTACGCGCCTATCCGAACCTACAGACGCGCACTTGTGCGCGCCTGTTCACCCCACAGGCGTGCCCTTAGAGTGCGCCTTAATTCCTCTCTACCGCACCCCCATGTGCGTATATCTGGTGGGAAGGTGCGCACGTATGCACGCCTATCACCGGATCTCCCGTGCATGTGGGGCCCATATCCCCTAAATACCTCTGTACGACCCTCCGTATAGCCCCTACCCAAAAATTGAAATCCTATTTCTATGCAGGAGGATCAGACCACTAACCTGAAGCTCACTAAACACCAATCGGATGCCTCGCCCTCTCTGAATCTCCAAATCTCCTTTGAAAACTACTCATCTAGTCACTATTGCAGTAGGTACAAATGAGGTGGCAATGTGGGCCCTACAACTATATATAGGCTTTTTTCCAAACTTCCACTCACCATTCCGGGAGTTCATAGTGTCCATTTTTCAATCCGTCTTCAGCCACGGGATCAACATCCCGTCACCTACATCACAGCAGTTCTTGGGCCTCTTTTCATCCTGAGTCCCCAGGGCACCTTTTTTATCCAGGGTCAGGTACGCATGCACATATTTCACGCTTCTCAAATACATGCTCATATCTTCGATTCTTTTCAGATATTGTTCACTTTGGGTATTCAGTTTTCATGTGTGCAGGTACTTGATCATCATACATCGACACAACCCCTTTAGGTATATACTCAACACTGGCATGTAGTCTTTCCCACTGTATCGCATTTACATTTCCAGTCACACCCTCTGATATTGGCCTCTAGGATCCCCATTCTCGGCTCTGCAATACCCCCGCCTCCATTTACATCTTCGGTACTGTTACCCGGTAGAATTCTTACCCACATGAGTTGTCCCATGCATAGCACCTTTTGCCACTTTTTGAAACTCATGTTGTTTTTCATTACCCTTTAGGGATGGGAGTCCCGATAGTCTTTCATCATGTCGCGAATCAGCCACATACTCCTTCTCTTCATTATGCTAGCTTTCCCACACTGACTCCTAGATTATCTCTTTACGGTTCTATTTTTTACCTGCAACTATGCAGTATCATGAACCCTCCATTTCATCCACAATCAGTTTGCCCATCTGTGAACCTACCTTCATTTCACATACCTCATACAGAAACTCACCAATGGGGCCCCCACCCTTCATCATTTTTCCAAGCACATTATTCCCTACATGGGCCACACATATCACACTGGGGCACCCGTTTCTATATTTGTACATTTCTCCTCAATTATTCATTATTTATTGTACAAACACCTTTATTTCCAGTCATTACATTATCTTTTTGTCATCACCTTTGCCGACTTGCTTCCTTCCTTTTGGCCAAACGCAACCCATGTCAGCCTTAGTTGGACCATTACTTATCATCTACCCTTACTGGCATCGTCCATATCTTCCGAGTACCCCATAAGTCACTTACCTCTACCCTCTGAATTTGTTCACCTTGTCCCGCCTCTGGCACAACTTATCATCGATCTTGTCGTCCCCCTGACACTCGACCTCGTTACATGATTGCGGTCACTTTTTATCTCAGCCATCCTCCAACCAAGGGCAGTCTTGAGTCCTCCCACTTCTTAACTTCCTCCATGTACCTCTGCCACTTTCTCACCTCAGTATATTTCTCAAAGCCCTTTTCTTTTGGGAGTCATGTTCCCCTTTTGTCGACATCAACACAATTTTCCAGAAGAGGGACAGTATCTTGATTCTCATTATCCATTCAATGAGAGATCTCGGACGGCACAGGGTGAAACACCATTGCTCCCTGTTGTCGTTGACCCCCATAACATTCGACACCAACACTTTCTTATGTTACGGTGGGTCTTACTTTGCGACTATTGCAATTAGTTATTTCATTCGCCAAAGACCTATGAACTGGGCAAGGCTATCAATGCCCACATCATCACTGCTACTTATTAATGCAATCACTGCCTACTATTCAGAGTATGTTCCTTTGCAGAATTGTCTTCTGCCTTTATCACCACCGTCCCCGAGGGCACTGCAGTTGTCTACACCAACACTCCAGTCATCTTTTTTCAGAGTGACATGACATGAGCATGGGGCATGCCCGCCTCGTTTGTACATAGTTTTTTATTTTTTTTACACCTCATGGAAGATCGTGTCCTACCGGTTCCTTTTTTCTCCAATGGATCACTCTAAACAATCCCACTATTTCTCTACCTTACAACAACATTCTCAGTAGAAGAAACATTGATGGATTTCGGCTATACATATGCTCCTCACCTCATCCATCATGGGGCATCTGTTATCACTGAAATTTCATCCGCACATGGTTACAAGACCTCAGCATCATCAAACAGTAATGAAGTCATTCATGGACCTGAATTAATACCACAGCATTCAAAAAAAGGCGAAAAACTACACAAAGTTGTGAAAAATTGAAGAGCGCTTTGCAGACATTAGGCGCGTGCGCACATGCGTGGAACAAGAACGTAGAAAGTGTGCATATGCACACGATGCGCGACTGTTAGCGCAAAAATCCATGCACCTGCTAAACGACACATTTATGAAAGTGGTCGGCCTCCCAACCACTTATGGTTCATCTCCCAAGTTGATTTGACCCTCAAATCTGAGCTGAATCCGACTGGTGGGCTGGTCAAAGACCTAATAATGCCCTAAATGGCCTCTTTTCACACTACAAAGAAGTTACACAATAACCCAATGAAATGCTATAAAAAGCCATGAATGCACCTCATTTTCTCAAGGAATTCAAAGTAATGTTATGTTGCCTATATTGTTTTAAGGAATCCATCCTTGACAAGAGCACATTGACACCATTACATTGGGCAATCCATCTCACCATTGAGTGGATTTGCAAAGAGTTCTTTCATCACCATTTTCCATTTTTCTTATTGTAAGAAGAGCTACTAGTGAGGGTCCAAGAGCCTTCCCTTGGAGGAAGAAGGGACTCATAGTCCCCTTTCTTATTGGTGCTTTGTTTTCATCAATAGATCAGCCTCAAAACATTGGTGACATGGGTCTTTTTGTTCTTGTTATCTCTATGTCCCTATGCTCATGATTTTAGTTTTTAATAGTTTAATTCTTAATTATAGTTTTGTTTTTCTTTCTCTAACTCTTTTCTCTACAACTTTCCTGCTCAGTAGACCCAACTGAGCTTGCAAGCACCTCTTATTTTCTCACCAAGGTGACAAAAGAGGCGCAACAACAGTAATAACAAAGTCCTTGATTGCAACATTCTGCCATTTCTATTGGAGATACCTTTTCGACCTTCAAGGTTTTTGTTCAAGCTGGGTTAGCCACTTAGTGAGGATGGGTGGTGAATGAAACCCTCATGAGTGGGGCCTGAAGAATGGTGTTTTCTTCTAGTGTTAAATAGCATGCATGCAACCAGGTAATAGGATTATGCATGCTCACATGAGAACTGATGGTGTCATTTAAGCCACTAAGAAAAAATTCAAGATAAAATTCATGAGATAAGCCCTTAGTTCGGATACACAATTGTTCAAATTATGTGATAAAGTATGATACTAGGCCAGTTTGATGCAACTTAGTGAGCCTTCCCAAAAAATGACATTCTCAATCAGAACTGGCACAATCTACTTTGGTGAACATGTTCCAAGTGGTTAGTTATGGATAACATTTCTTATGCCACTACCACCACTGCCAACATTCTTTATCCAAGTACATAAACCCTACATGGAGTTTGGTCTCATCATCCTGAATATCATGGAGGGAGAAGTATTGTTCTATTTGATAAAACCACCCTGTTAGGTTGGATCCATCAAATTTATGCATGTAAACTTTGGGAACCGTAATCCAAGAATGTGGAGAACCCCAAGGAGAGAAAAAAGAATGAGTATGCTCATAATGGGAAGAGTGAGGGTCCTCTGGAGTGGGCTCAACATTATTACCCTTGAAAAGTTGTGTTGTCTCCTTGAATTTCTTGTCAAGGGTGGTGTGGACATCTATGTGGAGGGTGTTGGAACAAATATTGAAGTTTTGTCTTTCGATAGCTTAGGAGGAAAACATTTATAGAGTTAGCTAGCGAAAGTGTAGACTTTCGGTAGTTTAAATCTTAGATTTGA
Organism: Picea glauca; assembly: GCA_000966675.3. Taxonomy (NCBI): domain Eukaryota; kingdom Viridiplantae; phylum Streptophyta; class Pinopsida; order Pinales; family Pinaceae; genus Picea; species Picea glauca. Next base: position 367,931 of record JZKD02S1821178.1, on the reverse strand, counting down.
TACGCCCTTAACTACCAAAAGTGCAGGTGGGAAAAACGGCCATCTGTATGTCATGCACATCACTGAATGTTCTATACCTGTCATCTTCAGTCAAATAACACCGAGATCATCTCCAAATAATGGGTTGCTTACTTCTTTTCAGTCGGTGTGGTTGGTTTAACATTTCTTTTAATCGAACGATAACACTAATTGTGCCCCATCCTCATGATCTGAAGTGCCATAGCAGTGTAACAGTCACAAGCCAACTCACACAAAAATACAAAGAGAGAATCCATAGGTGCACCAGGGAAAAACATCTATGATATGACACAATTTTCCTGAGACCAAGCATTCAAGTGCCGTGCATCAAGCCACATGGAGGAAGAGTTCACGAGGAGGCACGAAAAGAATGCAATAAGCGGCAAGAAAATCGCTAGAAGGGTTTTACATAAATGTCATGTCACTTTTTTGGGATTTTGACTGTCGAAAGAATGTTAATAAGCCACTCCTGCTTTCCCCCAAATCCTGAAGGTCTGAAATTGGGGTACCAGCCTCACACCAAGACACACGGTGAAGAACCCACTGAAAGAGGGCATCGTTATTCTCTATCAAACACCTAGGTAAAATTGAGACGAATAGTATTTACCATTTAAACATCTTGTTTTGGTATTTTTGATAGAGTATGGTGCTCTGAAATCACGTTGTTAGCTGCTAAAATCCAGGATTTTCGTAGCTAAAGCGCCCCTGTTTTGGGCCTGTTAGCTTTCAAAATCGCAGGTTTTTCTGGTGATAAACTGCCTTGGAAAAACTCATTTTTCTCAGTCATGGAGAGGTTGTTTTAGGCACTCAAATAGTATATTGAAATCTAGAGGTCATAATCTTTCCAATGGTGCTTTCAAATCTGCATTTCGAGCCTCTTAAGGCAGACAAAAGTACCTTGCAATACGGTGTTTCATTTTTTGTGAAGACATGGCCCAAAAATGTAGGAACGAGCCCAGATTTCAGTTAGATAACTTTTTGACCATTTTTTAAGATTCCCAGTTCACTATGGTTGAATATCTATTGATTTTTACCTAAGGAAAGATCGTTTTAATTGTGTAAATGCTCATCAAGAGATCAAACCTAATTTTTAGGATTTCGGTTGCATTTTCCAGATTTTAGGGTTTGAGTCATGAGACACTTGTCTTCTTTTCAAAACTGTTTACTTTCAGTTATTCAAAAGGGGACATGGATCTATATTATTATATCTTCTTTAGGAAGAAAAGGGGGGAAAACAGCCTGAGAGCCTTTTGGAGGCTAGGTTTGTAATGCATTTATTTTCAGCAAATATAGAACATAATGCTATGAGATTCTATACCTCGTCACTGTGTAATTTTGTTTTTCCTATATTGTTTTCTTTGTTTTACATTCAATATTTCTTCCTTATTTTAGATATTTAACTTGTAATGGATCTAATTTAGTAATACCCCTACTATAGTCATTTATTGGGCAACCTATTAGGTTCATCTTTTCCTCTATTTATGCTGTGAGAAAAACAAGACCCGTAGCTTGATTGTTTCTGCCTAATTTACAAGTTAGATATATGCATGTTTGTCTTTCGAAGTTATTTTTCATTCCTCTATTGAAATAAAGATTAGACTTATCAGAATTAGATACCTAACTCTTTTTTTTAGTATTCTTCATCTCCTATCCTCTATCCATCTTCTTTATTAAATCAATTAGGAAAACGAGGTCATGCCTCTTCATTTCTGATCTATAAATGAGTGAAAGGCATGTTTCAGAACTAGTTCTAGAAGCCTCCTATGACTGATCAATCAACAAAATTTATTCATTTAAAGCTGGGTTCTATTACAGCCTAGAACTAACTCTTGCGACAACATTTTCTGGTGTCATTAACGAGGATGGAGGATTGAATCTATCTTCCCTAGGATACGAAAAACAATTAGAGCTATTCCTTTATGGTGAACAATGGATAGGCATTCAATTGGATTTGATCATTCACCTGGTGACTCCTTGTTTCGAAGACTCTACATGATTCATTGGCGACTCCACTGGTCTCAAAATGTCAAATTCGTTCGTTGCTCGGATTGCTGCAAGGTTTTCTCCTCTAGACTTTACAAATGTTTATGGTTTTCCAAACACTATTCCAGACATTAAAATTTGGGAAGATGTCCTTCCTAAATTTGGAGAATATGCGGACGACAATCCAACTCAACACTTGTTTGAATTCCACAAGCTCATGGATGAATTAAAAGTACATCATGAAGATGTCCTCATGAAACTATTTATGTTTTCATTGGAAATATATGCTAGGCTCTGGTATAAATCTTTACCCTATTCCAGTATTCCTTAATTGAAATATTTTCACACACTTTTTCATCAACATTGTAAGAGGATATATTCAGCTGAAATTCTTTTTGAAGATTGTTGTAATATAGAATTCATAAGAAAAAAAGATCATACAAATCCTCTTGAAGAGGAGGAAGAAACAACAGAAATTTCTCAAGTCGATAAAGATTATCAGTATGAATAAGAGTTGGCTGATAAATACGTAGGATATGATAGCTCTTGTGATCATACTCAAGAAGAATATATTCAGCATCATGGTCAACCTGTAGAAGAGAAAGAAAACAATAGTTGCTTGATTTAGAAATTACACAGACCACCTCATCCTTTAACAGAAGAAGAGATAGATCTGCTCCTAAATAGTTATGTTTCAGCCCCTTCTTACACAGATCTGCAACATCCACACAGTCCTGAATATGTGAGTGAAACTTCTTCTATTATTAATGCAAATATGAATTTAAATGATGATAGCCATGAAACTATATGGAAGTCAGTGAACCTATTTATGATGATTCCTTGCCAGGAGATCAGCTTGTAGACTCTCTTTTGTTTCATTAAAAATATGTGGTTATCATGTTTAACAATCCTGAAGAATGTTTTGCGTTCGAGAATGATTTAGATTTTGATGTGGAGGAGTATAAATCTGAGATAGAAAGCATGCCAGAGAAAGGATCAGATTTGCTCACGGTTGATACCCCGAGCATTTTTCTGATTGATAACACTTTAGATTTATCTACTGCACCTAGATATGATGAGTACACCAATGATTATAAGATCATTTCCTTAGAACAATTTTCTACAGGTTTTTCATGGAGGAAGGATGGTCTTCAACCAGAATTTAGTCATCTTCACAAGCATACCAGATCAGATGATTTTGAGCGCAATGATGCAAAACACAGAATCCTAAAGGAAATTTCTTATTTACCTCAGGACCATGCATTTTTTCATGATCCTTTTGCTAACCTTTTAGAGTCATTTAATGGAAGAGTATGCTATGTCATGGATATTTTGTCACAGGAATCGAGGAAACATTTGAACATTCATGATAAACAACATGTCATATGGGAGTTGTTAGTTTCCTTTTTCAGCCTGCTCAAAGAAAATGTGAGCAGATTTCAAATAAGTAGACAGTTATTGGATTGGCTTCACTGGCATTTTCATATCATTTGATTCAGTGGGAATTTTTCAGTAGTTAGAGTAGGTGATGTATATAAATAAGCTTGAATTTGAGCACTAGAGTACAGTCGTGTTTTTCAGTATGTTTCCAATTCACTTTGGAATCAAGTATGGTTTTGTTTTAAATCATTACGACTCCATAGCCCAATGAATGTGTGAGCGGTTTTTTGTTTCGGAAAGGCGCAAGTAAAGTGACAGGGTTTAGAGTTTGATAAGGATGATTTCAGATCACCCAATGGATGAAGGCACGTAGTCTATTATTCGTGGCGCTTTGTAGGAAATCACCATCCTTAGATGGAGCCTATGTTAGAACAAATTATTATCACTGAAATTTTGTCCGCAAATGGTTACAAGAATTCAGCATCGTCAAACAGTCATGAGGTCACCCATGGACCCAAATTAACACAAAAGCATTTCCAAAGGGTCAAAAACTATACAACTAGTGAAAAAATTAAATGGTGCTATGAAGACACAGGGCACATGTGCACATGCGCAAAACAGGAATGTAGAAATCATGCACATGCGTATGATGCGCAACTATTGCCGCAAAATTCCACGCACCTAAGAAACAATGCATTTATGAGAGTGGTCGGCCTCCCACCCACTTCTGGTTCAGCTTCCAAGTTGATTTGACACTCAAATATGGACTGGATTCGACTGGGTGGCTGGTCAAAGACCTAGAAATGCTCTAATTAGCCTCTTTACACACTACAAACTAGTTGGACAATACTTCAAAGGAATGCTATAAAAAGGCCATGGATACACTTCATTTTTCAAGGAATTCACAGCAAAGTTATGTTGCCATTATTCTCTTGAGGAATATTCTATCCTTACCAAGAGTATACTTCCATCATTGCATTGGGAAATCCATCTCACCCCTTGAGTGGATTAGAAAAGAATTCTTTCACCATTTTCATTTTCATTTTCAAAGTTGTAAGAAGAGCTTATTTGTGGGGGTCCAAGAGCCCTCCCTTGGAGGAAGAAGGGACTCATATTCCTCTTTCTTCTCGGTGTTTTCTTTCACTAATATCAGACTTATCATTGGTGACATGGGTCTCATTGTTTCTTTTGTCCTTATGTCCCTATGTTTATCAATTTAGTTGTTGTTTTATTTCTTAGTTGTTGTTTTATATTTCTTTTTCTAACCCTTGTCCTTGCAGCTGTCTTGCTTAGCAAACCCAACTAAGCTTGCAAGCATCTCTATTTTGCTCACTAAGGTGATGAAATATGCGCAACAGATTGGTGACTCCACTGGGGAAAGGTATCAATTTCCTACCCCATTTGGGTTTTTCTAGCTCTTCTTTTGGTTTATTTAACTTGTAGGTGCATTAACCAACCTAAGTCGATCTGCCAATCATCGAATTCCAAGGTGAATTAAGAGAATTCCATCTGAAATTTTCATTCATGGTCGTATGTCATCTGTGCGTGGGTTTTTTGGCCCATAGACGCACATCATGCGGACATGTTCCCAAGTCACAACTCTGTTCTGCGCACATGCGCCCATTAGTTCATTTCAATCCGCACACATGCACTCTGTGCACCTCTATCTCCACTAAGACCCGTGCACCTGTGCAAAAAAATTCACATTGTAAGGTTTTTGAGATTTGGGGAAGGCCATTGGCCTTCTTAAAATTGATTTCATGCATTTTTTAAGCTACACCATACTTAGTCCCCTCTTCATATAAAGGGATTAGTCAAAACACATAGGCACTTAGGGGGTTAAAATCATTATTGCCTCTTTTGCTTTCATTTTCGCCACATGGATGGCTTGTTTTGGATAAAAATATAAGTTGGAAATCATTTGTAATTACATTTAACTTGCATTGGGACTAGAAGTTGGATAACAATCGCTTAGTATGCTCTTCTCTCATGCCTCCAAGCGATCTTGAAAATCATAAAAAGATTGTGGGACAATTTCATCTCCCTTAAAAAGATTAAAACCTTTAGGAGAGGACAACAGCCCTTCTTGGGACTCCTCTTAGTTTTTTTTTTCAAACACATCTTAATATTGTAACGGGCCCATACATTCCCACATGTCACAAAGATAAGATAGTGTTGAAATTTACTTTCTTAGCTTAAAACACTAGGGAATTTTAAAGGTTTTGTAACTGGCCCATACATGCCCACATGATCACAATCTAGGATAGTTTCAAAGCTTTTCTTAGATTACATCACAATAGGGAGTTAAAGGAATAGTAACAGACCCACATGTCCACATGCTAGCTTCCTAGGGACTTTTGAATTACGCAAGGTTGTACCAAAGGCACTTAGTTAATTAGGTAATCAACACTTGTAAGGACCAAGCGAAGTCCACATGCATCAAGGTGACACCTAATTCATTAAAAATTGGCAAAATTTCACTCATTCACACACAAAAGTCACTTATCACTCACATAGCTTCTTCTTGAAATGTGGAGGTCAAAGTAAGTTTCCTCCAAAGGGTTTCTGAAACACCCCACCCTTTTCTTGATGAAACTATCCACTCCCATTTAATTTCAATGAGGTTGGTTCACACCCCCAACATCTCAAAACAACTACATCTAAAAAATTTCTAAAAACTCACTAAGTTTTCCTCCACAGGAGGTGCCAAAAAATTTTTTTTAGTCTAGGTAGGATTTCAGGGATAGGCATCCAAATAACTCCCCGTCATCTAGTTCTCACATTGTCAAAACCATAGAAGTTGTCAAATAGGGAACTGAAAATCCTCCAAGTCAAGTGTTCCTAACACCATAAGGCAGGGAGATACCCATGAAGGGTTGAAGGCTGAGGTCCAGTTGTTATTTATGTCCCCCCTTGAGGCACCCACCTCTTGGAGGGGATCCAACTGTGACCCATTTCTTAGGTCAAAAATCTAAATGTTGCACTTTGACCGAGATACCTAGTGACCAATTTTTAGGATATATACCCAGGTGGAAATTGTGGGCTACAATTGCACCTTGATTGGATTTTGTGTGGCTATTGGGAAATATCGCCAGCTCTTCCAAGATATGCCTCCTTTACCCCTCATTATAACCGATTATTTCATCCTTCACTAGTCTCTCTTCCGGTGACTTCAGACCCCACCGTTGAGTACTATTGGACGGTTCAGTGGTATTTGAGAGGAAGGACGTTACGTCTTTTAGGACACGAGCATTTGTTTTATTTGATTCCCCATGCGGACAAAACCCACTTATCCACATATATGCTTCTTTTTCAAAACCACTTTATGTATGATCCACTTCTGATTACATTTTGATTTGGATATATCTATTGTGTAAAGTTCAAAATTTGCAACAAAGGCTCTTGTTTCTTTATTACTCTCACCACCATTTTCACACATTCACTTAGCTAATTGGAAATCATAGGGGACCCACAAAATCCCCATCATTCTCGATGCTTTCTAAACCTCCCTCCTATCTTAGGGGGAGTGTCTAGTCTTGCCCACTCATCGACACCATTGTCTCACACTCTAATGAGTGCCACTGTCTTAGGATCAGCCTTGCTTGGTTCCACATTACTTGGGTCCACTTCCCAAGGTCCTTCGTCCACTCGCTCTCCTTTACATGGAATCAGGGGGCCAACTTCCTCTCAAGGGGGAAGTACCAACCCACCTAGCCCCCCTCCAAGGTCAGGTTCACAGAACACTCCTACCATGGCAGGAGCTAATCTTCAACCAACACTCTTGATGCCATATTTGGCCTCTCTTAACATACCAGATCTAAGAAAACTAATGATCCTATATTGCATGACCCCACATGGCCTGCAATGCCCACCAAACTACCTTCAAACATCCCCAAGTTTTAAGGAAAGGCAGGAGATGACCCTGCCAACCATGTCATGACTTTCCACCTATGGTGCTCTTCCAACAGCATTATGGATGATTCCATCAGACTACGATTATTTCAATGCACACTCACTAGCCCATCAGCCAAATGGTATGTAGATGAAAAATCAGGGTCCCATGCGACTTTTGAGTCCTTGGACAAAGCATATTTTATCTTCTTTCAATTACCAATCCGCCATGGCAATGGTCTGGAACTACTCTCTAATTTCAAACAAACCTCAACCACACATATCGTTGATCACATTCACGAGTGGCGTAGGCGACGTATTTTGTGCAAAGCATAAACCACCAAACTACAGTGTCTTGACTGGTTTCTTACATCACTTGTCTCTCTCCTCGGTAAGGATGTAGCTTCCACCTTCCCTCAATCAGAAGAGGAAGCCATAAGTAAGGCTCAACAATACGACCTCATCTATTCACAGTCAGGGTATTTATACATTGTACTCCCTGATCTCCCAAAACCTGTGTCGTTTGGCCAAGACAAACCTGTGATGTCTCACTCAGTAGACGGACTGATTGGTAATACCACTCACCATGTTCCACAACCCCAACAACCACTAATGTATGGAACACCTCAATATCCTCTGGCATATAGGGGCACCTCTTATTACCCCCCACCCCCTTATCAACAACGATACCCTGTTGCTATGCCTCCACCCATCAGTGGGCCACTGCTGGCACCCCACATACAACCACCTATTCAAACACGTTCTGGTACCCCCTCTACCTCAGCTTATAGTACTATCGAAAATGCCATGCCTTCCTATGTACCTTATGGATCGTTACCCCCACAGAACCTGTACTTTCCATTTCCTGGTCCCCCACAGCCCATGGCTCCCCCACATCCTCACACTGGGGTGAAATTTGTTCAACCCTCTCCTATTCAGCAATATCAAAATTTCGAACAGCTGAATACGGAAAATCTGACCCACCTGTCAAATAATGCCAAAAATAAAGGAAGAAACAGGAACAACAACAACCCAGGTCAAGGTGGGAATCAACCCCAGTAGAACCAACCTACTTGGGGCAACCAAAACCAAGGGAATAAGAACCCCCAGGGGGGAAATAACAATAGACGTCAAGGAAGAAATAAAAATAATGTTAAAACCAACTTCCCTTGTGCCCTTTATTGTGAGTTCAGTCATTATACTCATCATTTTAAATGGATAAAAGACTCAGGCAGTATACCACATCCTCCAACACCGCCTACCCCTTAGTTGGCCCCACAAAAATACGTACAACAACCCCCCCCAGTCATGCTATAGAATCCCATCCCACACCAAGGTACGATAAACACCCAACAGGACACGCAGCCTCCCCCACCTCAGATGGGACAGTACCTCAATCCAAACAATCCAACAGATCACATGATCCTCCTCACTAGTGAGGAAGAAATCCTTCTGCAAACACGTAATCGACAGTACCATGCACCCACTAAGTCCCCTCCCATTCCTCCATAAATAATCCCCACACCAACGGGACCCCCATTGGTGATCCCTCGCCCTAACATAGAACCACCTCTTCACATCCCTCACATCCCATTGCGCAGGAATGTCCACAACCCACAGGTTAGGGAAGCTCATAATTACAGTTTGGTTGATGACTTAGAATAATCCCCAATTGCCATGTTAGTCTTAGAAGTCCTTCAGACTTGTCCCACTCATTGAAAATCATTACTTTCTGCCTTGGGGGCAGTCGACCCCGCAGATACTCGACTCATTACATTTGATCTCGACAACGGAGAATCTCTCCTTCTTGCTTTGATCGCTTTTCAAATCCCAGTGAAAATATGGAACATTACAGTTCATCGGGGTATCATCGATGAAGGTACATCTACATGCATTATGTCCAAATCTGTATGGCAGAAACTTGGTTCCCCCGAACTCATACCCTCTGCCATTACCTTACAAGCTTAGGACGAATGACCATCATCTCCTAAAGGGATCTTCCAAAATGTCCTCGTAGAACTTGGGGGCAAGACTATTCTCATTAACATTGAAGTTATCGATGCCCCACTCAATTATAATATCTTGTTCGGTCATAGCTACATGTACGCTATGAAGGAAGTTGCCTCGTCTGTCTTTCGAACAATGATGTTCCCCCATAATGGGAAGATCATTACCATTGACCAGGTCTCACATTATGAGCCTAACTCTTCTGCCAACATCGATAACATTCTTCCTCTCATCCACACAAGTCATGATGCATACCCACTCATCGAAATGGGTCCCAGAATTTTCAAAGATCCATCATTGTTAGGAACTTACCATGGAGCACCACCACTCCTTCATCCTTCCAATAAAGTATTCACCATATCATCTAATGGAATTGACATAGAGGATACCCTTCCTCCTAGGGAAGCTTCTCTCATGCCTAACATCCCACTAGTCACAGAGCTTCCCCCTCACGAGCCTCCTGCGAACTCGTTGACCCCACTAGTCCACAATTTCACCTCTCCCCAAGGCCATATCGCAGTTTGGGAGACAGTTCCCCAAGCCATTACTCAAATCCCCTTCTTTTACCCTCCTCTAGGTGTACAAGCTTTCCAGGTAGCCGCAATGCTTACCCTCCCTAATATGGTGTTAGCAATTCCAGTTTGGTATTTACATCCACTCGAGATGGTCCCTCGAGCATCCCTTCCCCCCCAAATGGAAGGAATCCCAATGACGATTCCCATACTCACTCCCACCATACCCTCTACACCCCCACACACTACCCTCCCTGCCACAGCTAGGGGCAGGTGAAAGAAGAAAGAGCCCACAACTCCACTTCCCCCGCGCATCCAACCTCCTTGCATGCTATGTGAGAAAGATGGACACCAAACCAACAACTTCCCATCTCTACCAGAGTTACGAAATTTGATTCCACTCAATCAAACTCCCTCAACACTCGCCACTATAGCCAATATTGTCGCTACTACCCCTCATTCAAGTAGTAAAGGGTTGCGAACCAAATTCGCTTGCGCTATATGTTTAGAATATGGCCATTATACCCACCATTGCCTAGCATTGCCACGCTTTCAGCAGACATTAGCCGCAGTACACCAAAGCTTCTAGAGAAAACCCAGTCCTACTATGTCATCCCTACCAAAAATCACTGACATCCACTATGTCACAACTTCATTCAATGAACATATGAGATTCCCTTGCTGTCTATGTGAATCCTTAGATCATTTTACATACCAGTGTCCTATGATCACTGAATACAGGCAAAGCCAATTGACTCTACTTCAACAACCCATAGAGTCGATGGCTGACCTTACCTCGTCACTAGAGATTCTTCATCTAATTTCTCCCAAACCCAAGGCCCTCCCAACGCCTCTGTGGTTCTTGGATGACTTATCCGAGGATTCACCCCCAAACCCACCCAATTCTCCCGCTCATTTCCCTACGGAAATTTTACATCCCACTACCACGGGTACTCATCAGTATTTCGATATTTGGTTCATGTTGAGTGAACCATCGCAATTTCCTTGTGTCATTCCCCCCACTTCTTCATCATCAGGGGGCAGCCACATGACAACAGTCACCGATATCACTCTTCATGACCCCTTGTATTCCTGCCAATTCCACTGTGATGAGGAAATACTAGAAGAGTTAAACAACCCTAACTACCCATGGGATGCACTACACCACTGAGCGCTCTTCTTTCCACAGGAAACCTTCACGCCTCCTACCCAACACCCCATATACGCGGTCAAAACCAAGGATTTTATCGCATTAGGGCATATCGACTAGTTCAACAACCGCATTCTTGTCCCTGATGTTTTTGAAGAAGGCAACATGGCCAACATTTCCCCGACCATCAAAATTGACATTTCCATCAAAAATGATGTCATCGAGGAAATCACCATTGGAGCCACTTGCACTCCTCAAGAAATCACTGCCTATAAAGCCCTCTTCCAGGAATATTGGGATATTTTTGCCTGGTCATACACAAAAATGCCTGGCCTTGATCCCTCTATCATCGAACATCGCATCGACATCTGGCCCGACATTACACTAGTTTGTCAAAAACAACGACCGCTACATCCATCCAAAGCAGCGGCCATCAAAGCCGAAATTGACAAATTACACGCGACTTTGTTCATCTACCCCATCGCCTATACCTCATGGGTTTCCAACCCTATACCTATTAATAAAAAATAGGGCACTATCCGCATCTGCACAGACTTTCGTGATCTCAATCACGCATATCACAAAGACAACTTTCCAACGCCCTTCATTGATCAAATTATCAATGACTGCGTAGGCCATGAGGCTCTATCCTTCATGGACAACTTCTTTGGTTATAATCAAATCCAAATCCACCTCATCGATCAATACAAAACCACATTCACTATCCCTTGGGGTACTTTTGCATATCGTGTCATGTCATTTGGCCTAAAGAATGCTGGCACAACTTTCCAACAGGCTATGACATACATTTTTCACGATCTGGCTCATATCATCCTCGAATACTTGGATGACCTCACAGCTCGATCCAATAAATGCACCCAACATCTTGATGATTTACGGATCATCTTCCAACAGTGTCGTCAATACAACATCTACTTGAATCCCCTCAAGTGCGTATTCTACGTCACTGTGGGGAGCCTCCTCAGATTCATCGTTTCCCAAAGAGGTATTATCGTGGACCCCCTCAAAGTCCAAGCTATCACCAAAATTCCACCTCCCTGGAATTTACGTCAACTCCAGAGCCTACAAGGCAAGGCTAACTTTCTACGATGATTTATCCCAGACTACGCCACTTGCGCACACAGTTTCCTTCGCTTACTACATCACAACATCCCATTTTACTGGGATGAACATGCCAAATAGTCATTTGATGATATTAAAATGGCACTCTCCAATGCCCCTTTAATTAGTGCACCTGACTACAATTGCGACTATATCCTCTACATATCAGCATCAGTTGTTTCAGTAGTAGGAGTTCTCGTTCAGATAGGTGATGACGATCGTGAGCATGTCACTTATTACGTTAGTAAAAACCTCTCAGGACCACCTTTGAAGTATAAACATGAAGAGAAACTATCCCTTGCCGTCGTCCTCACAGTCTAGAAACTGCGTCACTACATTCTTCTTCGCACAACTAAGGTTGTAGTAGATTCCAACCCTATGCAATACTTGCTCAGTTGTCGGCAAATTAACGGCAAATTTGCCCGATGGATCGTTATCCTTCATGATTACGATCTTGAATTATCAACACCCAAGAGCAAGAAATCCCTTGTCCTTGCCGAACTTGTCATGGACCTCCCCTCTGACACAACCAGTGCCCACATCAATATTGACTTTCCCGACGAACACCTCTTTTACATCACCTCGGATGATCCTTGGTACGACGACCTCCTAGTCTACCTTCGAACTCAAAATTTTGGTAACCACCTTTCACGAGATGATCATCACCATATTCACCATCAAGCTCCTTCCTACCTCCTCAATGGAGACATCTTATATCGGTGAGGGGTCGACACCATTCTTCATCAATGCCTGACCATTGATGAGGCTGATAGAGTCTTGAACGACTGCCATAGCGGTGCATGTGGGGGCCATCTTTCAGGAATATCCACTGCTCAGAAGATCATTCGAGCCGATTACTTTTGGCCTACCTTGTTTCACGATTGCATTCATGTCGTGAAACAATGCGAGAAGTGTCAGCTTTATGCCAACAAATCCCGAGCACCACCTACTCTTCTTCATCCAGTCATCACTGTCGACCCTTTTTGTAAATGGGGCATTGACTTCATGACTTGTAATCCCCCCTCCAGCAATGGACATAAATACATTGTTGTCGCAGTCGATTACTTCACAAAATGGGTGGAAGCTATGCCCACCTTCAACAATACTGCTGCACCGCAGCGCGTTTTTTCTTTAACCACATCATATCCCACTTTAGAGTACCACTTCAACTAGTTTCTGATCACGGGAAACACTTCGAGAATGAGATTTTTGTCAAACTCTCATCTCGGTTAGGATTCTCCCACGAGTTTGCGTCACCATATTACCCTTAGTCTAACGTACAGGTCGAAGTAGTCAACAAGGTCCTCAAGACCATGTTACAGTGCACGGTTAACAAACATAAGACCAATTGGCATCATATGTTATTTTCTGCGCTATGGGCTTACCATATAGCTTTGAAAACAACCAGTGGTTTCACACCATTTCATCTAGTCCATGGGGTTGAGGCCACTCTTACCATCGAGTGCGAAATTCCCACCTTACGCACTACAATTGAGCTATTACCCGACACTGCTCCAATGGAGCAACATTTACTGAACTTAGAGTCCTTGGATGAAGATCGTTGATCTTCATTACAGAACAATGAGGCAGCTAAAATACGGTCCAAGGCCACCTTTGATCTCCATGTCAACCTTCGCTCATTTCACGAAGGTGGCCTCGTCCTTGCTTATGATATCTCTCATGATACCTTCGGTCATGGAAAATTCGAGTCACTATGGCGTGGCCCCTACATTATCCAACATTGCCTCACCAAAGGTGCATACATTGATCCAGGTGGATATCGGTGGCCACCCACCTTTTCCAAATGGTTCAAAATAGTTTTTTGGCCATTTTGGCAATTTACTATTTTTAGCAGGTTTTAACTTCCAAGGCCATTTTGAGGGTCTAAATGAAGTTTTTTCGAGATATAGGTTCCCAATGATAGACAAAGGCATGATTGAGCCCCCAAAATGAATCTCCTCGATGATACCTTTCCAACTAGCTATCACACGCCTAAAACGAAGATCGTATGCAAACGTTACGACCCCGGGAAGTTGATGCACCAACTTACCCAAACAGGGCCCACATGACTTTTGGCACTTCATCTCCTAGGGTTAGGTTTTTGGATGTCTAGGACTTTTGGAATTCCTGATTATTGTAAAAAGGCCTCCAGAGCCTCATTGTAACCATCTT
>JZKD02S1821178.1:331901-353646 GCA_000966675.3 Picea glauca | reverse complement strand
TCATCTCCTAGGGTTAGGTTTTTGGATGTCTAGGACTTTTGGAATTCCTGATTATTGTAAAAAGGCCTCCAGAGCCTCATTGTAACCATCTTCTTGTGAATGCGAGTAGCCGTCAAATCTCTTCTCAGGGATAAGCTCCCACCATTCTAGCGAGTCTTTCACTCTGTCTTTTTATAGTCTCTGTACATTTCTTTCATTAATATAAATCATGTATTATTGTATATCTGTGTTTATGGTTGCATCTCTGATATATTTTTGTTATATTACTGGATATACATGATATCTCTGTGCATTTCTTTATTATATCTCCACTCTCATTTCATGCCGAAAATAATCTGAATCATACATCCTAGCCTCTCTCGAAGGCCTCTCTCTCAAAGAACCCGTCAACGGGTTATACTTAAATAAATTTTATGCCTAAGCATAGTCACTCTACTTTAGGTTATTTCTTTTATAGTGTTTTTAATCTTTTTTCCATCCCTCATGTCTAAATTATCATTTGTGCTATTGATAGATGCATCCTCCACCAGCCTACCACATCAGTTATGTCGACCTTGCCAACCGGTGGACACAAAATCTCGCTTTGGACACTTGCGCTCTCTACACCCCCTCACATGAAATGATCCATTCAAGCGGCATATGTTTGTGTTCAGTGACCAACAACCAAGTCGAATACACTACTGTCATTGGCCTCCTTGTCGATGCCCAGCATCATCGTATTCATCACCTTAGTGTCTTTCTTGACTCTCAACTAGTCGTTCTCCATCTCAACAATGTGTACCGCATACGTGATCCTTTCCTCTTTCGCAAATACCTACAAGTTAAACTTTTATCTTGACATTTTGATTCCATTACATTTACACATATTCCAAGACAATTGAATCAAATTAGAAAGAACTTAGATAATATTTTGTTAGACTGGCATATATCACATCAAGATACCTCTACACATACATAAACATATCAACAACCTGTCACTGCATATATAGATTAGACATCATCAACACATTAACAAAACACATGTAAACATCACATAGATCTCAAAATGTATATTCATGTATATATAAGTCAGTCCAAAGTGCCATCCAACTATTTACATATAAAAATAAAAGTATCTGTAGGCCAGTGAAGCACCTCGGTACAAAATGAGCTCACCAACCTATATACAAACATACAAAATACATAGAGCACCACTCAAGGTGCCTCTAGAGAACCACCTAATGCCCCTCCCTTAAGCGGTGGTCCCCCATCCACTACTGGTCCCTCCTGACCAGGAGGTAACTGTCAGGTCATGGCAGCACCTGCTACTGCTACTGCTACTCATCATACCATGGTTTCCCTCATCCTGGATACGTGACCACATTCCCTCCGGCACGCCTTGTATCCCCACCCCCAGGTGACAGCGTATATCCTCAAAATCTACTCTAGCATCCGCCGAAGGTGCATGTGATGGCCCGGCACCTGGGTCATGAAACCGGCGTCTCCTCACTACTCTCTTAGGCTCAGCTAGTATCGCCTCGACATCCTCACGTCGATGTCTCTCTCCTACCCACGGCCCTCCCCGTGGCAGTCTCTCCAGCTCCCGGCAAGCTGACGCTCTCAGCAACTCAACCTCGTGCCCGCGAGGTGCCACATCTGCACATACAAACAACCAAATGATGGTATCAGCATATATATCATATATATATGTCATGTTATCTCAAAAAAATATTTAAAACTCACAAACATAGCTCGGTGATCAAAAACCTCCCCTGGAGGTAACACCATGTCCAAATCATCCTGGAAGTCAACACTAGCATATGGGAACTGCAATATCACTTGCAGCATCTACTGCCACACCCATGTCGCCTTAGCTGTAAAGAAGTGGCCGCCCTTGCCACCACTATGGCGAAGAAAAATAGTCGACCACTGCCTCAGTCGCGGCTCTTGCACCCCAGGAGCGCCCAATAAAATCCTAGGGCGCAACATAGGTACCCTCTCCAAAAACCAGGCCACTAGGATGGACCCAAAGGCAAACTATCCTGTATCAGTGGACCGACAATGGTCCAGTTGCCCTGCCATCCTGGCATGTAGCGTAAGCCCCTAGGAGAAGTACTCATCAGCCAATACCCTCTCCATCACACACAGTTGACCACCACTGATCCGATGAGTTTCAAGGGACCCATACACTCTCACAATCATCATTGTTATACAGTGATGCGCTAGAGCATCCATCGCCCCAATACTCACAACAGTGCCTGACATAAAGTTCACCCCTGAACATAACCTTCGGCCCACTGTCACTAGTGCCACATCCCTAGGTAACACCAGCTCCGTCGGTAGGGGCGTTCCCCAAAATGGGAGCCCAGTCAAAAAATATATGTCCTCCACCGCAATGAAGGCAATCTGCTCTCCCCGCACCATGAAACAATGCAGGTCTGAACTCCACATCTGGATAAGGAACTGCAGGAGATACTCCTGCGCCCATATCAGCGGGCACTCAAATAACTTCAGCAGCCCACAAGCTGCCAAAGTAGCACGTACCCCCGGATCCTCAATCACCATAGCATCTCTCAACTAGGACCAATCCGGCTCTCGCCAACCAATGGGCATCGTGCACAATGATCACCTGCAGCCACATAAAACAGTCCTAGGTCAGCCACATGGACCATAAACAACATTGAAAAGATAATTTTACACCCGTCAACCTTGCCTCCAAGGCGTGGCTGTTTAACCCACAGGCGCGCACACATGTGTGCCTGTTCACTCCATAGGTGTGCACGTGTGCATGCCTGTCCACTCCACAGGCATGCACTCAAGCGTGCCTGTCCACCCTTCAGGCGCGCATGAGTGCACGCCTGCTCAGCATACAGGGGTGCCTTCATGCGCCCCTGTCACAAACACAAGCGCGTATCAAAGTGTGCCTGTCCAATACAAAGTTGCGCACACATGTGCGGCTAAGTATCCCACAGGCACGCACATAATGTGCACCTTTGTCCCCCTTACAAGAGCCCCCATGCACGCCTATCCAGTGGGCAGGCGCGCACTTGTGTGTGCATACTTCTGGATCGCCTATGCATGTGGGGGCCCACATGCATAAAACCCCCTGTACAGCCCTCCGTACAGACCCTACCCAAAAATGGAAACACTAATTCTATGCAGGATGATCAGACTACTAACCTGAAGCTCGTTGATCCTCGATCGGATGCCTCATTCTTCCGGAATCTCCAAATCTCCTCTGAATACTTCTCGTCTAGTCACTATAGTAGTAACTATAAATGAGGTGGCAATGTGGGCCCTACAGCTATATATAAGGCCTTTTCGCCAAACTTCCACTCACCATTCTGGGAGCTCTGGGTGTCCATTCTTTGATCCATCTTTAGCCACGGGATCAACATCTCGTCATCTACATCACGACAGTCCCCGGGCCACTTTTCATCCTGAGCCCCTGGGGCACCATTTTTTTCACACCCCAACTAGGTACGCATGCTCATATTCAAAATTATCAAATAAATTCTCGTATGTTCGATTCTCTTCAGATATTGTTCACGTCGGGTATTTGGTTTTCATGTGTGCAAGTGCCTGGTCATCATACATCAGCACAAACCCTTCAGGTATACACTCATCACTAGCATGTAGTCTTTCCCTCTGAATCTCACTTGCATCTCCATTCACACCCTCTGACATGTGCCTCTAGGATCCCCATTTCTATCTCTACAGTACCAACACCTCCATTTGCATCTTTGGTACTGTCACCCGGTAGCACTCTTACCGACATGAGTTGTCCCATTCATAGAACCCTTTTGCGCCTTTGACACTTACGTTGTTTTTCAAAACCCTTTAGGGATGGGAGTCTCGATAGTCTTACATCATGTTGAGAATCAGCCACATACTCCTTCTCCTCATTTTGATATCTTTCCCATCGGACTCCCAGATTATCTCTTCAAGGTTATATTTTTGACTGCACCTCCGCAGTATCATGAACACTCCATTTCATCCACAATCAGTTTTCCCCCCTGCAAATTTCCCTTCATTTCACCTACCTCATACAAAAACCCACCCATGGGGCCCCCACCCTCTACCAGTTCTCCAAGCAAATTGTGCCCTACTCAGGCCAACTATTTTACATTGGGGCACCCATTTCTGTATTTGTACACTTATCCCACATTATTCTTTATTTATTGTACAAACGCCTTTTGTTTCCAGCATTTACATTACCCTTTTTGTCATCACCTTTGGTGACCTTCTTCCCTTTTTTGGAAAATGAAACCCATGTCGCCCTTGGTTGGGGAACTCCTTATCATCTACCCTTATTGACATCGTCCATATCCTCTGAGTATCCCATAGGACACTTACCTCTGCCCTCTGAGTTTGTTCACTTTGTTCCGCCTCTGGCACAACTTATCCCACGTCTTGTTGTCCCCCTGACACTCGACTTAGTTGAACGATTGCGGCCACTTTGCTAACGTCACCTCACCTCGTATATTTCACGAGGCCCTTTTCTTTTGGGAGTCGCGTCCCCCTTTTTTCGACATCAACACAGTTTTCCAAAAGGGCGACAGTATCTTGACTCTCATTACCTTTCTCATGAGAGCTCTCGGACGACATAGGGAGAACCACAATTTCTCCCTATTTTCATTGACCCCCATAACATTCGACGTCAACACTTTCTCATGTTACGGTGGGTCTTACTTTGCGACTATTGCAGTTATTTCTTATACTTGCCAAATACCTCTAAACTTGGCTGGGCTATCAATGCCTACAGAATCCGTGATACTTCTTACAGATGTCACTGCCTACTGTTCAGAGTATGTTCCTCCATAGAATTGTCTTTTGCCTTTATCATGACCGCCCCTGAGGGCACTTCAGTTGTATACATCAACACTTCATTCCTCTTTTGACTTACATGACACAATCATGGGGCATGCCCGCCTCGTTTGTACACAGTTTATTTTTACACACCTTGTGGAAGGTCGAGTTCTACAGGTTCCCTTCTCCCTCCAATGGGTAACTCTTGTCAATCCCACTATTTCTCTCTCTTACAACAACACTCTCAGTAGAATAAACATTGATGGATTTCAGCTATACGTATGCTCCTAACCTCATCCATCAAGGGGCATCTGTTATCACTGAAATTTTGTCTGCAAATTGTTACAAGAATTCAGCATTGTCAAACAGTTATGAGGTCACCCATGGACCCGAATTAACACAAAAGCATTTCCAAAGGGTAAAAAACTATACAAATAGCCCAAAAATTAAAGGGCTCTATGAAGACACAGGGCACGTGTGCACATGCGCAAAACAGGAACACAAAAATCGCGCACATGCACACGATGCGCAACTGTTGTCGCAAAAAGCTGTGCACCTGAGAAACGATGAATTTATGAGAGTGGCTAGCCTCCCACCCACTTCTGGCTCAACTTCCAAGTTGATTTGACACTCAAATGTATACTGGATTTGACTGGGTGGCTGGTCAAAGACCTAGAAATGCCTTAATTA
Source organism: Picea glauca (assembly GCA_000966675.3). Taxonomy (NCBI): domain Eukaryota; kingdom Viridiplantae; phylum Streptophyta; class Pinopsida; order Pinales; family Pinaceae; genus Picea; species Picea glauca. The sequence continues at coordinate 348,168 of JZKD02S1821178.1, read as the reverse complement.
GCCTCTTTACACACTACAAACTACTTGGACAATACCTCAAAGGAATGTTATAAAAAGGCCATGGATACACTTCATTTTTCAAGGAATTCATAGAAAAGTTATGCTGCCATTATTATCTTAAGGAATCTTCTATCCTTACCAAGAGTATACTTGCATCATTGCATTGGGCAATCCACCTCACCCCTTGAGTGTATTATCAAAGAATTATTTCACCATTTTCATTTTCATTTTCAAAGTTGTAAGAAAAACTTATTTGTGGGGGTCCAAGAGCCCTCCCTTGGAGGAAGAAGGGACTCATAGTCCTCTTGCTTCTCGATGTTTTCTTTCACTAATATCAGCCTTATCATTGGTGACATGGGTCTCATTGTTTATTTTGTCCTTATGTCCCTATGTTTATCAATTTAGTTGTTGTTTTATTTCTTAGTTTAATTCTTAGTTGTTGTTTTATATTTCTTTTTCTAACCCTTGTCCTTGTAGTTGTCCTGCTTAGAAAACCCAACTAAGCTTGCAAGCACCTCTATTTTTCTCACTAAGGTGATGAAAGAGGCGCAACACAAATATTGAAATTTTTGGCTTTTGGTAGCTTAGGAGGAAAAAATTTGTAGCGTTAGCTACCGAACGTGCAAACTTTCGGTAGTTTAAATCTCAAATTTCATATGCCCTTAGCTACTGAAAGTGCAGGTGGGAAAAATGACCATATGTTTGTCACATGCATCACTAAATGTTTTATACCTGTCATCTTCAGTCAAATAATGTCGAGATCATCTCCAAAGAATGGGTTTCTTACTTCTTTTCAGTTGTTGTGGTTGTTTTAACGTTTCTTTTAATTGAATGATAACACTGATTGTGTCCCATCCTCATGATCTGAAGTGCCACAACAGTGTAACAGTCATAAGCCAACTCATGCAAAAATTCAAAGACAGAATCCATGGGTGCACCAGGGCCAAACATCTACGATATGACACCATTCGGCTGAGACCAAGCAATCAAGCGCCATGCATCAAGCCACATGGAGGATGAGCTCACGAGGAGGCACAAAAAGAATTCAATATGCGGCAAGAAAATTGCTAGAAGGGTTTTACATAAATGCCACATCACATTTTCAGGATTTTGACCATCAGAAGAATGTTAACAAGCCACTCTCGCTTTCCCCCAAAGCCCAAAGGCCTGAAATCAGGGTTCCAACCTCACACCAAGACACACGATGAAGAACCCATTGATAGAGGGCAGTGTTATTCTCTATCAAACACCAAAGCAAACTTGAGACAAATAGCAGTTACCATTTAAAAATCTTGTTTCATGATTTTCTTGTAGATTATGGTGCTCTGAAGTCACATTGTTAGCTACTGAAAGCCAGGATTTTTGGTAGCTAAATCGCCCCTATTTTTAGCCTGTTAGCTACCGAAATCGTAGGTTTTTCTAGTGATAAACTTGGAAAAACTCAATTTTATCAGTCGTGGAGAGGTCGTTTTACGCGCTCAAGTAGTTGATTGAAATATAGAGGTCATAAGATTTCCAATGGTACTTTCAGATCTTCATTTGGAGCTCGGGAAGGTAGACAAAAGTGCCCCGCAAGATGGCGCTGCGTTTTTTGTGCAGACATGGCCCTAAAATGTAGGAAAATGCCCAAATTTTAGTTAGATAACTGCCTGACTATTTTTGAAGATTCCTAGTTCACTGTGGTAGAATATCTACTAATTTTTACCTAAGGAAAGGTTGGTTTAATTGTGTAAATTCACATCAAGATCTCAAACCTAATTTTTAGGATTTTGGTTGCATTTTCCAGATTTTAGGGGTTGAGTCATGAGACACTTGTCTTCTTTTCGAAACAGTTTGTTTTCAGTTATTCAAAAGGGGGGAAGGGATCTATATTATTGTATCTTCTTGAGGAAGAAAAGGGGGCAAAACAACTTGAGAGCCTTTTGGAGGCTGGGTTTGTAATGCATTTCTTTTCAACAATTATAGAACAGAATGATAGGAGATTCTATGCCTCGTCACTGTGTAATTTTGTTTTTCCTGTATTGTTTTCTCTGGCTTACATTCAATGTTTCTTCCTTCTTTTACATATTTAACTTGTAATGGCTCTAATTCAGTAATAACTCTGCTATTGTCATTTATTGGGAAGCCTGTTAGGTTCAACTTTTCCTTTGTTTATGCTGTGAGAAAAAAAAGACCTGTAGCTTGATTGTTTCTACCTAATTTACAAGTTAGATATATGCATGTTTGTCTTTCGAAGTTATTTGTCATTCCTCTATTGAAATAAATATTAGACTTATTAGAATTAGATACCTAACTCTTTGTTTCAGTATTATTCATCTCATATCCTATATCCATCACCTTTATTAAATCAATTAGGCAAACGAGGTCATGCCTCTTCATTTCTGATCTATAGATGAGTGAAAGGCATGTTTCATACCTAGTTCTAGAAGCCTCCTATGACTGATCAATCAACAAAATTTATTTCATTTAAAATGTGTTAAGGCTTGGTTCTGTTACAACCTAGAACTAACTCTTGCGACAACAGAGGGAGTCAAGTTTTTGTTCTAGGTTGGACACCTTAGTCTCCAAGTCTTCTTGGTTCTGAGAGTGAGTAGTAGGCATGGTGGAGGCTTAGAGAGTAGATGAGGTGTCGGTATAGATAGCTAGGTAGGACCATACAAAAAATGGGTTATGGGTTAAGGGTATCATGACGATCAGGGAGACGAGGGGAATCTAATGGGGTAAGTAAAAATAAGGTTTCTGAAAGGGGGTCGGGTCCACAAAAAAAAAAAAAGAATTGGATGAAAAATGATAGGTATGACTATGATTAGGGAGATGAGAGGAACACAATGGGATAGGGCTCAAATAATGGTGGTAACAGTATCTATACTTTTTTTTCTTACCTCCTATAGAGTTATACTCTGATCTGAAGAATATTGTAGTGTTGAAAGGCCCAAATTCTGAACATGAACAAATATGTAGTATTTTTGCAACTATAATGCAGGAGGTAAAGTTGCATGACAATAGATATTGTATATTTTTTTGATGTTTTCATCCCAAGGGTTAGGGTATTTAGGTTTTCTATAAACAAGGGTTTTCCCTGTGCTATATCTCTCCGATATATGTGTGGGGTCCAATAGTAGTACTCAACCTAATATCTCAGGGCACTAACTAAGGAGGCTAGACCGTGCCCTTAGTTGTACTACCCGACTACCTAGGTACTAGAGAGTATCTTCCCAAGTTTTGTTCTCAGTGGCACTATATCAGTCAGGAAACTGATTGATTTATCTATGGAAGGATTCAGGATATATAGGTTGATCCATATGCAGGTGTTGTTTGATGCACTACCACTCGAAGGGGTACCAATATGGGTTAAAAGGGTGGCCAACAAAGTGTGCTTAAGTACCACTTGTAGTTCCCATGTGTATGCTTCCTTGACCACATATTTATGCGTTGAACGACAGATCTCTATATCTTTAAGATGTCATAATATGTCTCTACCCTAAAAAAATACCCACAATTTTCTACCAAGGAAAGTGCTCTGATACCACTTGTAAGGTACCAGATCTATTATAATAACTGAAAACATAATTATTGCGAAGAATAACAATGGAACAACACAATAGATGAAACCACAACACCAAAATAATACCTTTATTGATAGGAAACAACGTTCACTTGCCTCTTCAAGGGGGAAACCTCCAACAGAGCAATGCTGTATTACAACAATTCTCAAGACAAACTGGCATACCAAAATTTCAACATGGTATCAGAGCTGGTGTCCTTCATAATAGTCTAAACATTGGAAGGAACATCCTCAGTTTCCCCCATTTCCAATCGCATTGAGCACTTACTAAACTCACTAATAAGGGCACGTCTCTTCCTTGGATCAGATCTACAAATTTCTGAAGTTGAGATATTAGGGTTTCCTCATAAAAACCCTAGGTTTGTAGTGAAAATTCCTTCATGCCAGTTCCTTCCTACCAGATGTAGCACCAGTTGCAACACTAGTTTCAACACTATTTACAGTGCCATTTTCAACACCAGTTACCAGTACCAGTTGCAACACCAGTTGTAGTGCTAGTTGCAGCACCAGTTGAAACACCAGTTGCAGTAAATGTTTTGTGAATTTTTGGGCCTAATATTTGGTTTTTCTAGTGTGACTTACCCTAGAACATATTCAGTTACCTTTAGATTGCAATATGGAGAACTTTGAAGTTTTAGGGATTGTCATTTCTTTCCACTATTGTCGGATGGTTCCACTGTCTATCGTTGTTGTCGGAGGTATGTACTTTCATATGTTTAAATTGTATCACTATTTTTAGTGTGATTGCAGGAGAAGGGATATCTAGTCCAAGAAAAAATGGTATATTGAGAGGGATCTCAGATCCATCAAATTCAGAGGAATGACAGACTCCAAGTTTGATTGTTTTCATATGCCTCTAGTTGTTATGGAATTATTGTGACCTTATGAACATCTATTTTTATTTTGATCTATTGAATTTATGATTATCATACTAACCTTTGTTCAAATTTAAAGTTAGAAACTAACTTTAGTCAAAGTGTTAGATTGATTTAGGTTGAGACTTTAGAGTTTATTTGCACTATATTCTCTAACTTAGATTTTTGGCTAGAAAGCATATTGTCTTAAGTACAGGGGACAGGTTGAACCTAATACTTGTAATATTGAGTGAAGGAGACTCAGAAAAAAATCAACAACATTTTTTCTTGAATATAAGACTCCAGGTTCCAGGTTTGATTAAATTAATAAGTTTCCAATTTGCACATATCAAGTTTGATAATTTGTACATTACTAGTTGTGACATCAATCCTTGAAAGGTTCTATTAATTTTAAATACAATGAATACTTGGAAGCATATGAGTACTATTGATATAAATTCTTGAAATATGAAATAACATATCCTCTAGGAGATATTTCTTATTATTGTATTTTTATTTTGGTTCTTGTTCTAGGCAGGTCACAAGAAATAGCTCTAATAAGGATATATTGTGATTATTGTTCTCGTTATTGTTTTTATTATTGTAAGAGTATTATTCTTGTCTACTATTTTTCCCTTTTTTGTCCTTGTTTCGAGTAAGTCACAGGTGATAACTTTGAGGGAATCTATAATGACAGTTGCAGGAGACAACATATTAGATGGTCTCTAGTTTGAGACATGGAGCAGGCTATCTAGATAAGAATTTGTATACACAAACGTATACATCCATGTACCAAAGCAAAAGAAGATGAAGAAGGGTACTTTTGTGAGATACATAATATCTCATATGGATATTGATTGTAAGGAGAAAAAGGCTCCAAATGTGACCGAAAAATTCCATCTAGTGTAGTTGATCACTCTTCAGATCATCGGGAATAGTTAGTAGAGACAGAAGGGCCTACCCAGAATCATTGGAGTAACTAAGAAGAGACCAATGTGGTCCCATGAAAATTTGCAGGACGCAACATTAATGAGCAATATCATGAGGAGAATATGGCTTTGAATACTATACAAACTCAAAGGGAGTCAAGATTCATAGGGAAAGTGGAGACTCAGAGACTTTATGATTTAGATGGTGTTAAATTTAGAGCAATGATTAAGTTCTTTTCAATTTACTAGACAATAACAGCATAAGAAAGATCACTGAAAGAAACACAATCACAAGGTACACAACATTTTATCCTGGGAATCCCTCATGGGGAAGAAAACCCAAAAAACAATTCCTTAATATAGATTTCCAATACAATGCCAAGACAAAATACCAACCACCAAGAATATCCAAGACTAAGAATGAACCTCTCTCCTATCCTTCTTCTAACTACAACTTCCTCCAAAACTTGTGCACTAGATGAGTGACTTGAGTGAGGGAGAGAATGTGTCACCATCCTCTCTTATTTATACTAGTTGATAGGTGCTAGGGTTATGTCTATTCACCAAGTAGGGATGACTTCTTCAACTAGTGGTTAAAACCACTTTAATTATCCCTAGGGGTCGACTTTACAAACAAAACCATATAATTATGGTCCGACCAATCCACAAGAGGGGATTTGGTCTTATACAAATCCCAAAATGATCAATCCACAAAAGGGGATTTTATCTATAAGATAATAACTCAATTATAATTAGAATATTTTTCGCAGTTACAATATTTCAACAATCCCCCTTAATAAGAAGGGTATTCTACTGACATATCCAAATACAACATCATCAAAAGAGAGAGAGGGAAGCATAATCATCAACATTTGTAACACTGACTAGCACATCTATAGCTCATCGGATTTTTTTCTCGTCATCAATAACATCATCTTTCACAGCATGGAGGTGGAGTGGCATCATCATCATCTGCACTAACATCAATTAGCATAACACTAAGGAAACAACATCATCAACACCTTCATTAACAACATGATGTTAGTACATCATCATCAACAACAACATGAGGATGATACAACATCATCAACAATAGCATGAGCATGAAACAACATCATCATCAACAACACGAGGCTGAAACAACACCATCAACATGGGGCTAAGATAAAAACATCATCATCATAGGTAAATAGAATGAGGAAAGTGAAACAAAAACATTTTGTGGTACTCTGATAGACCGTCCTTACCATGCCTTAGGGATATTCCCAAGAATCATAAGATTCCCTAGGATATAAAATCCTAATGGAGCTACCACATGGTACTCTGACAGAACGTCCTTACCAAACCTTCGGGATCTTCCCAGGAATAATAATATTCCCTAGGATATAAAATCCTAACGGAGCTACCACAACTGACCATAGCTGACATATACATGCATAGGTAATGTGGCATACTATCCTTACCAGACCTTTAGGATCTGTCTAGGGATGATCAGTCCCCTAGGATATAAAATCCTAACTAATCTACTCATTGTTGGTCAGGATACCATAGTATCATCAACATCACTCCCCATTTCAAGGGAGGTATTTTAAGACTATACCAACCTTGTCTTGAAAGTATTCAAACTTTACACGAGATAGAGACTCAGTCAACACATCTGCAACCTACTCATCTATGCCAACATATTGAAGATTTATAGCTCCTCTCTGCACCATATCACGAATGTAGTGATACTGGATTTCTATGTGCTTTGACTTATCATGGAAAACTAGGTTATTTGTCATCTTTATGCAAGTCTAGTTATCACATAGAATCATGGTGGATTCCATCTCTAGATCAAATAGACCTGTCAACAACTTCCAAATCCATATGGCTTCACAATTGGTGGAACCTGATGCAATGTATTATGCTTTTGTCATGTTGAAAGCAATACTGGATTGTCTATTGCTCTGCCATGAAGTCATGGCTGACCTAGACTAAAACAACATCTTGAAGTTCTCTTTCAATCAGAAACACTTCCATCCCAATCTGAATCAGTATAACCAACCAGTTTGAATTCATGATATCCATTATAACAAGGACCAAATTCCAACATACCCTTAAGGTATCTCAGCACATGTTTTTCAGAAACAAGGTGAACACGTCTAGTATCTACTAGATACTGACTCAAGGTGTTCACAAAAAAACATATATCTGGCCTGGTATTCGTCAAATACATCAATGGTCCAAATTTGATATCTCTATATAAAGTAGCATCAACCAATTCTAATGAAGTATCAACCAGGAGATTCAACTTTGTTTCCATGAGTGTGTTCATGGATTTGAATTATGACATGTCAAACCTCTTCAGTATTTCAACTGCATACTTCCCTTGGTTAAGGAAGATATTCTATGGGCTCTGACAAACTTCAAGACCTGAGAAATAATGCATCAAGCCTAGGTCTTTCATCTCAAATTCTAAAACGAGCTTCTTCTTACAATCAATGATGATATTTTAGTCTCCTATTAAGAATAAGTCATCCACATACAATAGAAATATAATTGAATCATCATTCATAACCTTGAAGTGAAGGTTAGAATCAAATTTACACTTGGTAAAGCCCAATCTCGTCAGGATACTGTCAATTCTGTCATACTAAGCTTTGGAAGATTGCTTCAATCTGTACATAGCCTTCTTCAACCTATAGACATGAGTCTTTATATATTCAACTTCAAACCCTTGTGGTTGTTCTATATACACTTATTCTTCAATAACACCATTTAAGAAGGTTGTTTTCACATCCATCTGGTGTAAATTCCAGTTCATTTTGGATGCAAGAGCTATTATTGTTCTGATAGAAGTGTATCTGGCTACAGGAGAAAACGTATTCTTCATAATCAATTCCTTCCTTTTGAGAAAATCCACGGGCCACAAATATTTCTTTATGTTTCTCAATACTTTCGTCAGCAACATGTTTTATCTTGTATATCCATTTGGAAGATACCACATCTTTGTTCTTCGGCCTGGGAACTATTTCCCATACATCATTATTTATAATAAATTGGTATTCTTCTGTCATGGAATCCACCCATTCTTTCTTCTAAATGGATTCTTCAAAGAAAGTAGGTTCATTTTACATTAGATTACACATAATATCCATATAACTCGAGAATGTCTTAGGTTTCTTACTTTGTCCAATGGTTCCTTCTGGGGTACCTTACTTCTCTCCATCTTGAATAAGTTCCCTTTCCCAAGATAAATTTCTCTTGTGAGAGATCGTCATCTGAGGAGGTTCTTGAGATTCTATAATATCATGATCTTCTATAATTTCATCATTAGGGGTAGTTTTTTTTTTATTAATTGTGGTGGTCATCATTGATGTCAACCCTTGAAGAAAGCCTGGTAGAAAATTTTGGTAGCCCAATAGTTTGGGAAATGGAACCAAGTTTGTTTGATGGATAATAGTATGAGTTTTGATATATTTGCATGTAATACTATTCTATATGGATAGTACATTTCATGCCATTTCCATTGGTATCTGGAATTCCACATAACTCCTCACGGTTAGAGAGTTATGGCTATGTGAAGTTGGATAACCCTCATGAGTCATCTAGAAGCCCCAAAAGGTCAAAGTAGTCAAAGTGGTGGAAAATAATAAATTATTTAAATAATAAAGTGTAGTGATGAGTGTACTATAAGTCAAAGTGGATACAAAATAAATTATTTAAATAATAAATTTAATGGATAAATTACTAAGTGGACAAGTGGTTAGAAGTGGGTTAGCCCTAAAATAAGGAAAGTGGTTTAAGATATTTTAGAAGGTAAATAATAAAGTGAAGTGATGAGTGTACTATAAGTCAGAGTGGATACAAAAGAAATTATTTAAATAATAAATTTAATGGAGAAATTACTAATTGGACAAGTGGTTAGAAGTGGGTTAACCCTAAAATAAGGAAAGTGGGTTAAGATGGTTAAAAGGTAACCCCTTGAAGAAGTTGCATGAAAGTATAAGTAAGGGATAAGGATCTCTCATTTTAATCACACTTGAGCATATGAATATATACAAGTGGCTGAGGTAACCAAAGGATATCTAAGATGAATTTTAGAGGGAAGGTGAATTAAAGAAGGTTGAAATTCAAGGGAGGATAAATTCTTTTGATGATGCTTTCTAAGGTATGTTATTTACAAGTCATCTCACCATTTTCGTAATAACATTTTTTCTAGAATGATTCAGACCATGAAATTGAGAGGCCATTGACGAAACATATCCAAGTAGTTGTGATAAAAATTTCATCTTATGGGTCGTTGTATATTTAGAGTCAAACTCCGTGGAAAATAGGGTTTGTGGCTAGTCCTGAAACTAGTCTAAAATAGGTGTTTCGGGTAAAAACGCCATAACTTATTTATAACATATCCCAATTTAGTAAGACTAAATGTATTTGTTAGAGTACAAAATGTAGTATTATGTGTACCTTTTTCATATCCATACAACAAATATTCCATGCGGGGAACGCTCTACAAGTTCTCTCTCTAGAATAAGCCAGAATTCAACAAGGTATGCCATTTTTGCTATAACGCCTTTACTGAGAGATTCCAAGTAGTGAAATCTGGATAAATTGCATAAAAGAAATTGAATAATATTGTGTACAATTTTTAGATCTTTATTCATTACAGGTACATAGTTATGATTATTGCAAGTCAGGGTTGTTCACTAATCCAAAATTAGTCAGTTTGATGAAAAGGCTAGTCTCTTGTTGTTAAAGTTAAGGAAGGTTTGCGAGTATGTAATCATATACACCAAGTATGTTACAGAGTTAGAAATCATATTTGGATGATAAAATTGATGAGGGATTTTTGGTTCAAGTATGTTACAGATAGAGGTTGTATAACAGTGAGGTTGTGGCACATGGTTTGATGTAATGGTTTATGGTATTTGGTTGCTAGAGAAATTTTTTATGGTTATATTGGTATATATATTTGGTATATGGTTGAGGTACATGTTGCGTACATGGTCGAGACAAGTAGTTGATGACTTGGCATATACATGAGGTGTATAGTTGATGATGTTGGTACATCTTAATGAGTAGTTGATGCATGATTGGTACATACTTGGTACATGGTTGGAGGCACTTGTTAGTAGTATTGTTGACACATGGTTTATGGATGATGTAGCATACTTATATTCGTATATTATTAGAATCACATATTGATCTTGGTGATGATTATGAGTTGTTGTGTTATGCTCGGTTGATGCACATCTTGGTGATATTGTGCATATTGTTGAGATTTTTCTTGGTGATTGATCTTGGTGAGTAGATCTGATTTGGTTGATAATATTGATGAGACAGGTTGTTGTGATAGGTTGTTTGGATAGGTTATTTGTATAGGTTTGGTGCATGGTTGATGCAGGTTGGTATAGTTTTACAATGGTATATTTCACAATGATAGTGTGATAGTGGTTCCATCATTCTACTTCTATGTTAGGGTGGTTGGACGAGGCAAGGATAGGTGGTTGTAGCCACCTTCTGGTTGTAGCCGGAGAACATAAGGGGTTGTAGCCTTGATGCAGACCCCCCCTTCTCCCCTTAGGGTTGCGCAACCTCCCAGTCTAGGATCATTCACATCGAGGATTTAGATAAACTCTTTGGGTATTTATTAGACCCTAATCAGTATACATATGTCCCCTTTCCTTCAAAGTGAAGGTTCTGAAAAACCTGACGGCTCCTTTCTGGCCTCTTCGAAGAATTCAAATAACAGAGGCTAGCCCCTCCCCCCCCCCTACTAGGTCCTTTCCTTCATATGACCTCACGTAACATGTTATTGCAGAGCGGCCAAAATTGGTTTGAGACCACACCGCTTTTCTCCTCGCAATTCTCCTCCAATCACCACTCGTCCCTTTTGCAATATCATGGTTTCAATTGCGGCCCGCTCTAAGAATTTTAAAGTTTGAGCATGTTCTGGTCCTACAATCCAGCGTGATCATTGATCTTCTTATGTCAGATGATACCTCTTGACCAATGAATACAATCTGTCCTCCCTTTCTTCCTTCTCTCCTCCTTTCATGTGCATTCCTAGATCTCCACGATCTGTCAACATGTACCTCCCTTTCCAATCAATGACCACGGTTGATTTTTCCCTTCGGGCTTCGAGAGTTTCAACTCTCAACTCTTGGATTCCTTCAAAATGGCTATCTTCCTAAATGGAATATCTTCTGCCATGTGTCCTTATCAATCAACGGATCTGCCTATGCTTCGAGACTCTTGTTGTTTCAACCAGATCAACGGCCTTCGGTCCCCCCTTCTCAATCAACGATCAATATCTCCTTTGGGGTTTTGGTGCTTTTCATATCTGCTTTCCTTTGGAGTTCTAGATCTAGTGCCATGCGTCCACCTTCAAATCGACGAATATAATCTGCTTTGGGACTTCAGCCTTCGGAATTCTCAAATCTTAACTTCTCCATGCTCTACTTCTCCCCGAGCATTTTACCTGGAGTCCATGATCTAATAACGTGTGTCCTCCCGCAGATCGACGGCTCCCAGCTTCTTCAACTATTTAGGTTTCGGCGATCTCAAACTCCACTCCTTCATTTTCTCCCAGAGTGCTTTCACCCAGAGATTACGATTTCCGCCACATGTCCCTCTAGATCTGATGGTCCATATTTTCTTCGGCTCTTCAGCTCTTTGGGTCTTTAGCTCTTCGAGCTTCATGATTTTCAAACTCCTATGCACTCTTCCTTCCAAATGGATTTCACCCAAAGACTCTAATATGTTGACATGTACCCCCTTGATGATCAATCACCAAGATCTACTTCAGGTCTTCGACAATTCCTCTCTTTCCTTGACATGGGCTTCTAAAGTGCTTCTGCTTCAGAGCTGTAGATCTTGCGCCACCTGTCATCCTTGATGACGGATGGTACCTATTCACTTTGGGACTTCAACAAGTCCACTCTATTGTGCACACAAAGGACTTAAGGCTCATGCACTTTACCTGGATTGGACGACTGTCGATCCTCTGCGCTCAGATCCTATGGCTGGGATATATTTCTTATCCTCGCACATTCCTCCTTCATCCTGGACCCTGATCTGATGATCCATATCTCTTCCTACAGTCAATCTGACGGTTGTTGTCACTCCTCCTCCTGAGCTTCTTTATTCTCCTGGGCTTGGGAAAATTTCTAAGTGTTCAAAGGTTTTGGTCTTTGAACCCTCTCATGTGAAACCGGTTGAAAGGGTCTCCTCTTCGCTTTTCCTCCTGAGCTTTGACAATGAAGGTTTTCTTCGACTCGGGTGCGCACTTGTGCTCTGCGTGAAAACTTGCACTATTCCTCCTGAGTTTGTGAGTCTTGGAATAAGTTCACTTCTGCATGCACTCCTTGTGTTGTCTCACTTGATCTTTTTCTTACTCAAGTTCTAAGGTTTAAGTCCCTTGTTCTTCTTATGAGCCTAAATTCTTGGATCTCGTTGGTTTTTCTGCTAACGCTATCTCTTCTGAGCTTTTGGATTCACTCAATCTCTTAAGGGTCTTGGTCCTTCTACTCTCTTCAAAGGATTCTTATGCCCTCCTATAAACCTCTCACTCAAATCACACCTTAATGTTCAGATTCTTCTACAGAATGTTCATAAAATCTATGAGTATATTCCTCTGATACTCTTCTTCTTGAACTCGACAGAGATTTCTCCTTATGCACCCTTGCACCTACTAAATGCCCGCCTAGCATACCTCTACAGAATTCTCAGTGAATCTGTCTCTATGTGCTTGCTCAGAATAGTTTCTCCCCTCAGGTATTCAATAACCTTGAGGTTTCCCTTGAGTTGTTTTCACTCTAGTGTGCCCTCCTGGCCCATTCTTTTCTAACTCCACAGAGTTTTGATGTGCACTCCTTGCACTGGCTACAGAACTTCCAATGTTCTGTTGTGCACTCCTTGCACAGCCTAAAGAACCCAAAATGATATTTCTAACTCAACAAAGATAGAGGAATCTATATTCCTACTACAAATGAAATCTATCATACATCTACAACATACATTCATGAAACAAATAAACACATAAGCAATGATATGCAGGAAAAAATGTTGTCCTTTTTCATTAACAGAAAAATCTGATTAGAATAGGTGCAGGATGGACTACAATAGAGTCTCAGCCTTCTCAATATCTCTCAAAGAACTATTCTATCTCCTAATTCCACCTCTGAGGATTTCTAACTAACTTGCAGCTACCTCCTATTCAGTAACAATACTCCTCCAGCAGCCTCATTCGGGCATAGCATGCATCTACATATACAAGAGGTCCTCTAGGGTTCCCTCTGACTACCTCTCCTATCGAAGTGACAACTAACAACTAATCAAGATCCATTACATTAAAGTATGAGAGTGAAACTCATAGATCTCTCGTGATCATTCAGTTTCCGAGCATTTCACTCTTCTTCAATCATATTTTCAAAATGGATCTACTAGAAAATGCCAGCTTTTAGATTCCAAATAATTAAAAAGGATCATTATGGCACTGAGTTTTCCCTCCATGTGGGCTTTGTTGATGATTCTCCTGCATCATACTCCAATACTGGGAAAATAATGAGCTCCTTCTCATGGCTCCCTCTGCTAGGTTGTTGAGATCCTCCAGGGTCCCATACCTGAAATTGTAGTTGTTTATCTGCTCCTTTTCCTTGTTGCTTCTTATTCCCTACATCTTTTGCAGTTCCTCTTTTGTTTAGCTTCTCCCTACTGATAGTTTCTTGTGTTGGCTTCAACATCAGCCTCCTAATCTCCTCTATTACCTATTCCATCTCCTCTATTGGTTGGCTTTCTTTGTGTAGTATGACCTGTTGCATCTTCTCTGCATCAATTTCCAACTTAACTTGTTGGATTAGATTCCTTTGCATCCTTAACCTTCTCTTCACACAGATCAACAAGATCCATTCTATATGTTTCTTCCTCCTTTGTTGTAGGTTCACATTCTACAATTGTCTCTTGCTCAGCTCCCTAGATGAAATTTTTGATCCATTCATCTGAATTCTCATCTCCTTTTGATGTAGATTCCAATTCTACAGTTGCCTTATGTTCATCTCCTAGTCTAAATTTTTTGAGAAATTCCACCAAATTCTCTTCTTTCTCTATCTCTTGGGCACATTGAAATGTGTTCTCTTTCTCCTTTTTACCAATCTGATCAATCTAACCCTTCATCTTATCTTTATCTTTTATGGAACTAGATAGCCACTCAGTTTCAGACTCCATATTTGCAATCTCACCACTGAGTTTCTTATCAGCTTCCTCCTCTGACAGATTGAATTATGTAATCTCCTCTTATGTTGGTTCAACTCCAACTTCCTCCAGCTATTCCCTAGGACGGTATGCTCCTCCACCTGTTTCCAACTTGACATGTTGGATATTCCTACTCTACATATCTACCCTTCTCTATTGAGCTTCCAATTCCTCATACATCTCAACAAAATCTGTGTTGTATGATTCCTCTTTTGCTACAGGCTCCGGTGCTACAGTCATCTCCTATTAAGCTCCCGGGTTGAAATTTTTGAGCAATTATGTCGAATTCTCTTCTCCTAAAATATGCATGACTATCTCCTGGCAACCATCTTCTGGTTCTATATTGTCCAACCAATCCTCCAACATCTTTAGATCTTTCTCCCATTGAGTGAGCAATTCATCTAAATTATCCTCTTTTTCTGCTTGGGTAGACATCAATGTTTTCTCCTTCTCCCCCTCTTTGATAGTCTCTATTGGTTGTCTTTCCTTTGTTGCACCTGCATCACAAACATAGTTAGCTTTAAAAGCATTTGACCCCATGGCCTATTTCTTGGGTGCTCATTGCATCACCTCCTCGTGTGAAACAATTGCATTAGCCTCTGCTCGACTAATTGGAAAGAATATTTGAATTCCCCCAATGATCAGAATTCATTTATGATCCTCCTCCACCATCTCTCCTTCCTGATATGAACTCTCAGTTGAGTTCATGAGACTTTCATCTATTTTCCTCTTTTCTTCCTTTCCCACCTGGAAATATGGGATTTCTCTTCTACCCTTCTGGTAGTCTATGAGATCAACTGATCTCATCTCATTTCCCCCTGGCAATATGAAAATTTTTTTCTTCCCTCCTAGCAGTTTATGAGACCTTTAATTAATCTCACCTCCTCCTCATCACTGAGGTTCCTCAAAATATATGGTTCACATATGTGAATCACTTTCTCTTCTATGTCACTAAGGTTTACAAATTCCCTCGACCACCTCCTCAACTCTTGTTGTTGCTTTCTGGACAACAAATTTTGAGCAAGCCATTTTACCTTCCTATTCAGATGCCATTCGTACCTCCAGTGTACCTTTGTCTCTTGTTGCATATTCAATGTCAGTTGTTCTGTTCTTGTTCTTATCTCAATGAGTTCCTTGTCAATTTATGCTTTACTTTTATTTTGGTGGTCTCCTCTTCAACCACATTCATGGCCTTCGGTAGCCATCTTTTTTGTCTTAATCCCTCCTAGATATCTTCCATTTGCTACACACCTTGCAACAAACTTTACAGAGCATTAGTACTCTATCCCCCTTCACCTGTTGTCTACAGGTGAACTTCATCTTCTGATACCATTTGATGTCATCAGATTATCTCTATTCACCTTCTCACCTTTACCTACAATCTGCAGACAAAATTCATCTCTCAATACTTCTTGATGTAGTCAGACTATATCCTTCATCTCCTTTGCCTGAAATCTACAGGTGAAAATCAGCTCTGATACCACTTGACGTAGACCCCCCTTCTCCCCTCAGGGATGCATGACCTTCTGGTCTAGGATGGTTCACATCAAGGAGTCAAATCGACTCTTTGGGTCTTTATTAGACCCCAATAAATATACACATGTCCCCTTTCCTTCAAACTGCAGGTTCTAGAAAACCTGTCGGCTCCTTTCTGGCCTCTTCAAAGAATTCAAATAATAGAC